>CM076581.1:1123048087-1123635085 GCA_034641835.2 Pinus albicaulis | reverse complement strand
TGCAGAATTTCTGAATACTGCTCCATAACTATGACTTAGATCTCATATCTACTCACTGTTGTCCATCCTTTGCTGAGATCCCCAAGGGGAGTGTAATAAAGAGCCTCTTTGGCTTCCAGATATGTTGTAGATCTCTATTTTCATGAAAATATATGTTGTAGATCTTATTTATAATAAAATGAAGCTTCAGCCCTTGAAAATTACGCTGAAGAGTTTCCCGGTTAATCTCATGTGTTGTTGCACCTCAAACTGAGGGTTTATTCATGGAAATCTCCTGTCTTTTTCATATATTTTGCATAAGACATGAAACTAAAATGATTTAATAATTTTCAGATCATATTACACATTTCATCTTCAGAAATCCACGCTGCATAAGCTTCATAAAATTTTGCATAATCTAAGTCTCGGGAAATCAGGGTTTTCTAGCCTAGTTAGGAAAGGAGGAACTGTTTAACTTATAAATTTTTTTTTTTTTTGCTGAAATTATACACGGGAGTCCCTCATAACTCTATATATCAGATGAAAAATCTTTCCCATCTTATTTTTATGCATATCTATGAATACACACATTTTAGGGCCTAAATCCCCACTTTCCCCCACCTTTTTCCTTGTAAAACGTTGTATAATTTCGCTGCTACATATATTATGGAAGGTTAAGTTATTTTGTGTCTATATGTGATATATTTATGTAGCTCCACATTGGCAATAACTCATATTTTTCCCAATCTATAGCTGTTCCTGAAAAAGAGATATTACAGTGGTATCGAAGCAATATCTTTGGCTCAGCCTGTGGCTTCAAGCCAAAGTGTTGAATCCATGTAGGGGGAATAATTAAATCTCTATAGATAGAGTCTGCAGATGGCCAGGTAGCCTCTAGATCTCATCCTTTTTTTTCAAAGGTGACATATCCAGTAAATTCCCCTGCAGTCAATCTCTAGAATAGAATTTTGATATTCTTGAAAAGGGAACTTTACAGCGGTATCAGAGAAGAGAAGAGAAGAACAGAGAATAGGATGATGGAAAGGATGATATTTCTCTCATATTTTTTCAAATCCATGGAGAACCTCCCCAAGGAGGATGAGAAAATAGAAGAGGAAGTACCCTGCACTTCCTATTCTAATCAAGAAGACAGAAGAAGAAGCAAGAGAAAGAAGGAATATAGGCTCACAAAGCTTCTTCCTAAATCTATTCAGAGCATTCATGAATATCTTAAGCAAGCAAGAAGGGAGATGTCTTAAGAATCCCCAAAGGGGTTTGAATCTCAATCAAACTCTAGATCTTCACACAGTGGAGGTGAGCATGCAACCACACAATGTAATATACAGTGCAGTCATGAGCTCAGATATGCCATGAGATAGTTAGAACAAGAAGAAGAAGTGACCGAGAGGGAAACTCTTAGTGATTTCTTTAAAGAAGAAGAGTCTCAAGCGCTGAAACTAAGAAACAAGTTATGTTTTTCAGAGCATTGTAAAGCCAAGGTGAGAAGAAGAAAGGAAAGTGATAGATCCACTCTATCTACCTTTCAAGGGGCACCTACATGTTCAGCCAAAGAATGGGTGAGAGAGCTAGACACCTTCCTGCAGCTGCACCAAATTCCTGAAGAAGAAGCCATCAGAATTGCAGCCCTACATTTGGGAGGTAAGGCCTATGCTTGGTTAAAATTTGAGGTTCTTTGGGTCAAAAATGTAAATACTTCATCATACATGAGTTTCACTAATGCATTAGTGAAAATGTTTGATAAGGAAGCCCATGAAACACATATGGTGGAGTCAAATCAAAGGACTCAAATGAAGGCCCTGCATAAAAATGCATATCCAATTTAGAGGCCCATGGGAGAGGCTGAATTTCTGCATCATGCCTTGATAGAGGCAAGATTACCCTTCCCCACCTTTGCACAAAAGAACAGAAATCTCTCTTCTTCAAAGGTGGATCATTCCATTGGGAGGTTGCCCAATTTTGTTGCAGAGATAAAGGGAAACAACGCTGTTGGATCTAGATCTGATCTAGCACCTCAAATAGAGGGGAAGGGAGCTATTTCTCCAACTAGAGGGATTCTTGTGGCATGGTAAGTAAATCTCCAGGATCTCATATGTCGAGATCGAGGCACAACTCATGACTCATCCATGCCATTGTTGAGGAGGTGTGAAACCTTGGAGGCAAAAGGAGGAGATGGGAAGGAGAGCCAATCTCATTCCTACCCATTGCAGAAGGTTGATGCACTTGGGAAGGTGATTGGATTGTGTAGTGGAAGCATGGAGGGTTTTCTCCATTCATGTATTCAGTCACCACTTGATGATGTCTCATTGCTTGGAGACATTTCACCAAGGAGGCCACTTGATCATCAAGAGAAGGTGAATGCTTCACCTGTTCAGGCATTACCCATTGATTTCATAGGAGTGGAGACCTTGGAAGGTCTTGATGCAACACTGAGAGTCTTGGGTAGGCTCAAGGAGGAGAGAAGCAGTCTCTCAACATCATCCACACCCACTCTCATTTCAGTTTATGCGTTGTGGCAGGAGAAGCAGGGGAAGGATAGCAACCTTTCCACATCTACATTTGGCATGGGATTTTTGCATGCACAGGACTCTTTGGAAGAGTTAATGCAATCTCCTCTCTTCTCTTTGAGGAAGGAAGGAGGCTCATCTATGAGCTGCTCCCCTTGCATGAGCAAAAGCTATGGAAAGGACATTGTTTGTTTACTTGCTGATTTACATATTGACCCCTTAAAAATATATGTCCAGGATGTTGCTCCAAGGAAGAGAATTATTACCTTGAGGCTGCATGGTCTACTTGAAGCCATGAGAAATGTTGATAACCACTCCCTAGGAGGACTTGGGGAGGAATTTTTCTTTGGAGGACATACTCACATTGCCTCATCAATCATTCATTTCCTCCAAGCTTATGAAGAGATTGGGGTAGAAAGCAAGTGGTTGGAAGACCACACCTTTCATCAGTATCTATTGCAGTTAAGATCCAAACTCTGTTGGTTTCATATGAGGGATCATTTCCCTTCACGATTGCTACACACGGCAACCAACATGATTTTTATTCTTGCTCCTTATGTTGCTGATATTTATTTCTTTATGAGGAGCATAGGTGGAAGAGAGGCACATTGATTGAATGTGTCCTTTGGGGGAGAGAATCCCCATGTTTTATGTAGTGCATGCTCTAAAGGGAGCATGAGAAATGATATGGCTACCATGCTCACACATTTGTTTCTTCATGAGATGAGCCATATGACTTGGGATATGCCTCTAACTGATGTTGGAGAGGAGTTTTTCTATGAACTACCAAGCTGGGAGGTAGTTCACTTCATTTGGATGATAACATGGGTGTGGAAGCCACTCATTGGGAGAAATTTACCCCATGCTCTTCATCACTCCTACCTTGAGGAGGCCATTGAGCAAAAAGAAGATCCCCACTTGTACCTTCCATTTACTCATGATGTACACTTGCTATCTTACACTTGGAGAGGATAATTGGAGGACAGATTTATTGCTTATCATTTTTAGCCATGGTGGGATCCATTGATGAGGCCACAAGAAAGGGAAAGAAAGGGAAAGAAATAGTTTGGTTCTTTCTTGCAGTTGCTCGAGGACAAGCAACAATTTGAAGGGGGAGGACTGTAATATTCCTAATTAGCCCAAGCTAATAGGAATATTCAACTTCATTTTATTTTTATCAATTGTTAAATAAAATGTAAATGAGGACAAATAAAAACTCCTAAAAATGAGAATAAATCAATGCCCAATGTGAACAGAGTCAAATCAGGGCTTGCTCAATAAAATCCACTTGTATGTGAAATAGGTTCAGGCTGTTTGAATGGGTCAATGGGACCACATCATAACACAATCCATATACAATGAACCTCCTAGATGATCAGCGTAGTTCCATGAGGAGGTCCTCCATGTGAAAAGGGACAAATGAATGAAGGTGGTTTAGGGTTTTGCAAACCCTAATCTTATAAAATAAAGGGAAAGACTCAAGGAGAATGTTGTTGATGATATTTTGATTTTGATATTGCTTGAGCAACTCAAACTCTCTTGGCTGTTTAGCTAGAGAGAGAGGATTTCTTGTTTAGGAATTCCTCTTCCTTCCTTGAGGGTATCTTGGAGGAGATTATGCTGGATTGATCCACTATCTGGAATTTTTCCAAGCTTCACCTCCATTGACAGCATAAATCCTGATTAGTGCTTCACTGTTTAGAGAGTTGCAGCAAGTGGATTCATATCTATTCAGATCTGAAGAGTTCTATTGCATCTTTTCAGTGGGAAAGTCACCCAAACCATTGGTAGGAGTGCAATAGCTGCTTAGAGCTTCAGATTTCAATCTTGGCATTGGGACCAAGTGTATATTATCATAGACAACACAATTTCTCTCCTTGATCTATGTACTTTCTAAAGAGCAGATTTGCAGGTGTTTGGAGTTCTCCTGGAGAATAGATATCTAGTGGAAAGGATCCCTCCTTTCACTGTGGTGATACATGGATTGGCCAACCAATCCATGTACCCTTCAGATCTGATTTATTTTCTAATGTATTTACTGCAGAATTTCTGAATACCACTGCATAATTGTGACTTAGATCTCAGATCTACTCACTGTTGTCCATCCTTTGTTGAGATCCCCAAAGGAAGTGTAATAAAGAGCCTCTTTGGCCTCCAGATCTGTTGTAGATATCTTTTTTCATGCAAAGATATATTTTAGATCTGATTTATAATAAAATGAAGCTTCAGCCCATAAAAATTACGCTAAAGAGTTTCCTGCTTAATCTCATGTGCTGCTGCACCTCAAACTGAGGGTTTATTCATGGGAATCTCCTGTCTTTTTCATATATTTTGCATAAGACATGAAACTAAGCTGATTTACTAATTTTCAGATCATATTACAAATTTCATATTTATAAATCCACGCTGCATAAGCTTCAGAAAATTCTGCATAATCTAAGTCTTGGGAAATCAGGGTTTTCTAGCCTAGTTAGGAAAGGAGGAATTGTTTAACTTAGCAATTTTTTATTTTTTTTTTGCTGAAATTCGACATGGGAGTCCCTCATAACCCTAGCTATTAGATCCAATAGCTTTCCCATCTCATTTTTACGCATATCTCTGAATACACACGTTTTAGGGCCTAAATCCCCACTTTCCCCCACCTTTTGCCTTGTAAAACGTTGTATAACTTTATTGCTACATATATTATGGAAGGTGTTGAGCCCTAGAATTGCCTTCTCTTTTACAAAACTTCACTTCATTTCATCATTATTTTATCACTTCATAAGCCTAAAATCAATGAAGAATGATTAGGATTGCTTAAAGGTTACATGAAATTGATTAACATATTGTATTTTCATGATTTTTTTTATTTTAACAATTTTATGCAAAATAGCTACAGAATACAGGTATTCCGTAGCTGATCTCGCATTCCGCAGCTAATTTTAGAGTTTAAGTGGGTTACAGGTGTCGTCTCAAAGAAAGGCGCATATGAGCAAATTCCAGACTTCATCCACATCATTCCTTGCTCCCTACAAAGTCTGAGCACAATTCTACATGTGGTTATGCACGTGGGAAACCAAAACCAAGAGGTAGAGTTCTACCAAGACACAAACTCTACAAATGTCTGCAGCAAAGTACGCAACCTTCAATAAGAGTTTTAATTCTAAAAGGAATGGGAAAGACATTAATCCCTACATTATCTCAAGTTCTGTTATGTAATTTCATTATAAATATGACTTGGGAGACCAAGCAACACTGGTTAGATTTTTGGCTTTTGCTGTTAAGTTTCAGAACCGTGAATACTCTGTTTTTCAGTATTTTTCTCCTTTAATGAAAGAAACATCATTTTTGTGAACGTGTTGAGTCGATTTTGATTTAGATTGCGTGCTACCAGGTGGTGGAGGGCCCCTGCCTCCTGTGCAACTCTGTTTTATAATTTAGATAAGTATCTTGATTTCGTTTTTTTTAGTTTTTGAATCATAGTTAATTTCATTAGTCACTATAGCTATACTTGTTCTAAGAAACTCTTCCAAAAGATCATGATAATGAATGAGAAATGGCTGTAGTGTTGTAGGTTTTAATTGCAATTTCTTTTGTTCATTATCACAGTTGAACTTATTCTAAGCAAACTCTTCCAAAAAATCCTTATGATGTCTAAGGCATGACTGTGATACTGAAAGTTTCAGTTGTTTGTTTACACTAAGTAGCATAGATGATCTTACTCTTAAAACGCTCTTCCAAAATATCATAATAATGGGTAGGAGATAGCTGTGATGTCTTAGTTTTTAAATTTCTTTCAGTCTTTATGTTTGCATTTGCACTGAATTGTACAGCCAAGATTGTTCTAACAAGCTCTTCCAAAATACCATTCATGATGGACAAAATAGGCTGTAGAATCCCATAGATTAATTGCATGATAACTTAGTTAGGGTACTCCGGAGTCAAATTGCATTCAATTCATGCTCTGTTATTTTGTTTTAAGTTTGATAATGGCTTGTTAGTTTAGCACTGTTTAATGTAGACTAGTGACATCTTAGTTCAGTTCTAGCTTAGCTCATTGTATTTACATTCCACATTTAGTTGTCATCCATTGCATATTAGATTACATTAGTTGTTAAACTCAAACACTATGGCCTTCATTATTTACAAAATCTCTTTTGTTCCAAATCTATAATTGACTCATAACCATCTGAACAGAAGACAGTATCATCCCAAGGCCTGAAGTACTTTTGCAACCTCTTTTTCATTTCACAAACAAGCCTCTTTCTCAAAGACTATTTTTGAAAGGAAATCTATAACTTTTGAGATAGGTTTAGTGGTGTTAAATTGAGTTGTAGAACAGAATTATAAACTAGTTTAGAGTAGAAAATTTACCTTGTTACAAATATTCTTTTCCACATATTTTCCAACAAATCTTTATTCGTGGATGAGATGTTGTACATTGTAAGTTATCTGTTTGATTAGTGATTTAGGAGAAAACTTCATTTACACTTAGCTTGTTCATTTCTCAGGTTCATTTCAATTTCATGTTGTGAGTTTACAATAGAGTCATTATCAAGCTTTGTATTTGTTGGTTGCTAGTCATAGTTAGACTCTATTTTGTTTCATCATTTTCATTTATTTACCATCATAATTTAGGCTTTACTTTGTTTTGACATAATCAATAGCTTCTTTGCACCAGTATTTAGTTCCTTCCCTTTTCAAATATAAAACCATAAAACCAAAAACATCAGAAAACACTAAACACAACGAAGTAGGAAGAGGTTACTTAGGTACATATGGTGCACTTCACTTCAGCAGTTTACCAACCCTGGTTGACAATTAATGAACTCAATTTAGGAGACTAGGTTGAGCACAAACATTTTGGCGCCGTTGCCGGGGAAGTGTAACTAGGTAACCTTATTTCTTACATCTAAAAAAAAATAAAAAAATAACAAAAACAAAAACAAAAACTTCAATCAGCTACTACACCCACTATATCATGTGGTGCAGTAAGAGCCACACATCCACATCATGAATTCATATTTTTGCAGGTAGAAGAAGAGGTGACAAAGGAGGTTAAAGAAATGGATGGAGATGATGACAATGAGGGAGATCCTTTTGGATTTCCCATTCAAGAAACTGATATCAACGTTCAAATGAAGAACATCCATCCATCTGCACTTCCTAACTTCAAAGGTATGAGATCAGAAGACCCGGAAACCTTTCTTTTTGAATTTGAAATAATTTGTAGATCTTATGGCTACTCATTGCACATGCAAAAATTGAATTTGTTTCCGGCAACATTGAAGGATAGAGCTCTTAGACGGTTCATGACTTTAGGAAAAAATTCTATAAGGACATGGGATGATATGAAAAGAGTATTTTTGGAAAAATATAAAGGTTATTGCATGCACCATGACCTTAGAAATGAAGTCTTTAAGATGAACCAAAAAGAGGATGAAAGCCTAGAAGATTTAGTAGAGAGATTTAATTATAATATCAAAAGATATAAATTGCATAATTTAGGATCAGATGCATTAAAAACTCTCCTACTAAATGCTATAAAGGATGAATGGATTGATCTTCTTAATCTTGTGGGAAAAGGAGATGTCTATCAATTACCATTTCAAGAAATTTGTGAACTATGCAAGAACATATCAAGAGGAAAAGCAAAGTGTGTAAGATCCCTTCAAGGTCCATTTATGGCAAAAGTAAGTAAGTCAGCATCAAGATTGGTAAGTCAAACTGAACCTAACAATTTGCTAAACATTCTTGGTAATTTAAATGAACAAACTGACATGCTAAGAATGCAAAACAAGCAAAAAGTTGCTTCATTTATATTTTTCCCTAAATGTAGAAAGAAACATGCTTTGCATGAATATCCACTTGATAACATTAAAATGTGTAAAATTTGTGCAGGATCACATACTACTGAAGATTTCCCATCATTACCAGGGTTGAAGGCAATTTACCAGAAGGATAATGGAGCAAATCAAGCACAAGAGAAACTTTGTCATGTAGCTCCAAGAGGACTATGGCAGCCTCATCAACCCAATATGATGCAATATCCTTATGCACAGTTTCAAGGTTATGCACAACAACCTCAAGGTAATTGGAAAACACCCTTGCCTTGGCAACCTTGGCCATCTCAATCCCAACTTCAAAACCAACCTTGGAAACCTTGGCCATCTCAATCTCAACCTCAAAACCAATCTTGGCAACAAAGTTGGCAAAGGCCCTATAAAGGATATCCACCATATCCTCAATCTTTCCCTCTCTATCCTCAATACCATCATCAATGTTATTCATACAATTTTCCTCCACCAAAACATCAATATCACCCTCATTTGACCTCAATTCAATCTTTCCCATTACCATCCACACAAACACCCCAAAGATTCCCCACTCCACTACCTCCACAACCATTTCATATCCCCAACAATAAAACACCTCAATCAACTTACAATTCTGAGGTATTGAAAAATAATTCACCAGCTGTCATTGAAGAACAACAACTAGAAGAAGAAGACTCAGATAAGGTCCAAGAATCATGGATGTCTGTTGATAAAGAGAAGTTATTAGAACCAGAGATTGAAAAGTCTCATGCATGCCTATCACCAGATTCTATGAATGAAGATCACATCTTCGAAGACTTGCATTTCATGATAAAGGAAAGACAAGGAAGACAAGATTACATTGAATCTTGGTTCAATTCAGTCATCGGATTCCAATGCTCAATTATTCAATATCTTCTGACATCATCTAAATCAAGACAGTTGGTTTCTCATATACAGGTACCTATCAAAGAGTGTCTTTCAACCTTGCATATGAGTTTATCTATCATCTTGTTACAGACATGGTTCCACTAGAAGTACTCATATACTTGAACAAGATTTTATTTTTCAAGTAGAGTAGGACATAAAAAAAAAAAGAGAAAAAAAAAAAACAAAAGGAGTAAAAAAAAAAAAAAAGTCCTATTGTGAAAACCAGCTTGCTGGCGCAATTGGACATGAGCTTTGCTTGAAAACCAGGCAACTGGTGAGAAAATTTCACAATAAGTTCTGCAATTTCATGATGGTTTCAATCTTTCATGGTTCTTCAAATCATTCTTGGTTCTATGCTCGAGTTGGATGATGTGGAATTCCTTAAGGTCCACCTTCCAACAGATCTTGTCCCATCGACCTCAACACTTTATCTGGGATCAAGATTAGAGATTATTTGAAGTGCCTTGGAGCTTGCATTCATCAATGGCAAGCCTCCTCGCTGATAACAATGGGAATACAACAATGTCTCTTGATTGTCAAATCTTGCAGGCGACTTGACTTCGACACATTCATTCATCCCTGTCAAGATGCACTGAGGTACCTTGACACTCATTTACATTATCGGTGAGTTGTCTCGCATTGGTTAACGATTTTCATTATTGATCATTAATCCAATGATTTCTTCCCATGCTCGACTTCGACACATTTATTCGCATGGTAAGAATTGTACCATGAATGTTGGCTTTGATGAAGACTAATGGTTTTATGGAATCAACAACAACTTGCAGCAGTGCATTTTATTAGTTTCTTGTAGCAGCATGTTCATTTTTTTGTCAATTCAATAACAGCTACGGAAAGTGGCAGTTTCTGCAGCCATTGCTGTAGCAGCCTGTTTTCGTCTTTTTGCAACTTTTTCCAGAAGGCAGTTTTGGCGCAATTGTTGCAAGAGATTGGAGCAGAAATAAAAAAATTTTGAGCTTCTGGGTTTTCTCAGAATATGATAAATTGAGTAAAAAGTGGACAGAATTTGGAAAAAAACAATTTTTAAGGGCATTTCAGAAGGGTTTTTCAGGCAAATTTTCAATTTTTAGCATTATGGACAGAATAAGACAAATTTGAGTATTTTTGCATAGCAGTGCCTTTTCTTCATTAAAATGAAATTATAAAAGAATGAGGCAGTAGAGAAGGTAAAAATACACATTTTACCTTTGGAATCACTCAATTTGGCCTTAAAATGAGTTCGTGGCGTACTTTTTTTGTTGCAACATTGGGCAGAATGAAGGGTGAAACAGGGCAGAAATTGATTTTATCATAACTTTCAAACCGTGCATCCGTTGGTTCTGAAATTTTTATGGTAAATGCATTGAGGTAGGGTGAATAAACACAGAAAATTTCAGAAAATTTCAGTGTGTATTTTTCAAGAAATTGGCCACTTTCACCTACAGCCATTTCTCATTTTCCGGGAGATTCGTGTAACCAATGGCAGAGAGTTTTCGTTGGAAGATGCATAATAATATTGGTGACAACCTCAGAAAATTTCAGGGAATTATGATGTACCATTTGAGAGAAATTTCAAAATTCATTTCATTCTGCAATTCCACTCCATCTCACTTCACTTTCGCTCCATCTCACACCATTTTCATTCCATTTCACAAGTCATATTTCACTTTCACTCCATTACATTTCACATCCATATTCCATAGCCATACATCATTTCTTTTTACAGATTGTATGTTGCAGCCACATCTTATTGATCAATTCTGACTCAATTGTACAGCCTACAAAGAGATGATGGTTACAGGAAATTGAAGGATTATGTTTTGAAGACCAATATGCTAAAAGGGGACCAAAGGAATAGCATCAAGCACAGAAATTAACAAGGTCAAAATTCTAAGGTAATTTGTGAAAATTATTTTAATAGCAAAAAGTTAAAACATGAAATAGATACAATGTGTATAATCATATGTTTCCTAAAACAACCTATCATTCGAATTGATTAACATATCTTGGTCATATCCCTTATCCAACATTCCAACCTACTATTCCACATCTCCTTAAGATTGTATCATTCACTTATTTCAGCACAAGTTCATCATAAATCCTCCATCAGATCCATAGCCACTTCATTTTCCCTTATAGCTTAATTACCTCCATCCATTCACCTCCATTACACTTTGCAGCCAATCCATCTTTAAGTGCAGAAAGGTAATTCTGAGGGTGAAGCATCATTCTTCAACTAATCCATCTTCAGACACAGAGATACAGTTTCAAAATAAAGCATTAAACTCTGTAGTCAATCTAGCTTCAAGCGTAGAAAAGTAATTCTGAAAGGAAGA
This sequence comes from Pinus albicaulis, assembly GCA_034641835.2. Lineage (NCBI taxonomy): Eukaryota > Viridiplantae > Streptophyta > Pinopsida > Pinales > Pinaceae > Pinus > Pinus albicaulis. Next base: position 1,123,623,517 of record CM076581.1, on the reverse strand, counting down.
TAATCTGCATAGAGGAGGAATGTGGCTAATTGTCAGGACAGAATCAGTTGAAGTCAAGTATTTGGAAGGATATCCATAAGTCAAGGAACTACTAAAATAAGCAGGGAGGCTAAATTTTATAGAGAAAATTGATGGCTTCCATAAGGAGATTACAAAATCTTTTGCCAAATCTTTTGATGGAGCAGAAGAAGAAAAACTAACATGGTTATTGAAAATAAACTTGACACTCCACTACAAGAGGAAGATGAAGAACTAATTTCTGAAAAGTTAACAGAGATTAGAAAATAGATTAGGGCCAAAAGAAGCAGAAAGATAAAGTTGGATGTTTTAACAGAGGTTTCAGAGCACATGGAATAAGTTTTGATGAAATTTCATGAGGACATGCAATAGTCTTGCAGTGGGGGTATGTTGAGCCCTAGAATTGCCTTCTCTTTTACAAACCTTCACTTCATTTCATCATTATTTTATCACTTCATAAGCCTAAAATCAATGAAGAATGATTAGGATTTCTTAAAGGTTACATGAAATCGATTAACATATTGTATTTTCATGATTTTTGCTATTTTAACAATTTTCTGCAAAATAGCTATAGAATACAGGCATTCCGTAGTTGATCACGCGTTTCGTAGCTGATCCCGCATTTCGCAGCTGTTTTAGAGTTCAAGTGGGTTACAGGTGTCGTCTCAAAGAAAGGCACATATGGGAAAATTCCAGACTTCATCCACATCATTCCTTGCTCCCTACAAAGTCTGAGCACAATTCTACATGTGGTTATGCACGTGGGAAACCAAAACCAAGAGGTAGAGTTCTACCGAGACACAAACTCTACAGCTGTCTGCAGCAAAGTACGCAACCTTCAATAAGAGTTTTAATTCGAATAGGAATGGGAAAGACAGTAATCCCTACATTATCTCAAGTTCTGTTATGTAATTTCATTATAAATATGACTTGGGAGACCAAGCAACGCTGGTTAGATTTTTGGCTTTTGCTGTTAAGTTTCAGAACCATGAATACTCTGTTTTTCAGTATTTTTCTCCTTTAATGAAAGAAACATCATTTCTGTGAACGTGTTGAGTCGATTTTGAGTTAGATTGCGTGCTACCAGGTGGTGGAGGGCCCCTGCCTCCTGTGCAGCTCTGTTTTATAATTTAGATAAGTATCTTGATTTCTTTTTTTTTAGTTTTTGAATCATAGTTAATTTCATTAGTCACTATAGCTATACTTGTTCTAAGAAACTCTTCCAAAAGATCATGATAATGAATGAGAAATGGCTATAGTGTTGTAGGTTTTAATTGCAATTTCTTTTGTTCATTATCACAGTTGAACTTATTCTAAGCAAACTCTTCCAAAAAATCCTTATGATGTCTAAGGCATGACTGTGATATTGAAAGTTTCAGTTGTTTGTTTACACTAAGTAGCATAGATGATCTTACTCTTAAAACACTCTTCCAAAATATCATAATAATGGGTAGGAGATAGCTGTGATGTCTTAGTTTTCAAATTGCTTTCAGTCTTTATTTTTGCATTTGCACTGAATTGTACAGCCAGGATTGTTCTAACAATCTCTTCCAAAATACCATTCATGATGGACAAAATAGGCTGTAGAATCCCATAGATTAATTGCATGATAACTTAGTTAGGGTACTCCGGAGTCAAATTGCATTCAATTCATGCTCTGTTATTTTGTTTTAAGTTTGATAATGGCTTGTTAGTTTAGCACTGTTTAATGTAAACTAGTGACATCTTAGTTCAGTTCTAGATTAGCTCATTGTATTTACATTCCACATTTAGTTGTCATCCATTGCATATTAGATTACATTAGTTGTTAAACTCAAACACTACGGCCTTCATTATTTACAAAATCTATTTTGTTCCAAATCTATAATTGACTCATAACCATCTGAACAGAAGACAATATCATCCCAAGGCCTGAAGTACTTTTGCAACCTCTTTGTCATTTCACAAACAAGCCTCTTTCTCAAAGACTATTTTTGAAAGGAAATCTATAACTTTTGAGATAGGTTTAGTGGTGTTAAATTGAGTTGCAGAACAGAATTATAAACTAGTTTAGAGTAGAAACTTTACCTTGTTACAAATATTCTTTTCCACATATTTTCCAACAAATCTTTATTTATGGATGAGATGTTGTACATTGTAAGTTATCTGTTTGATTAGTGATTTAGGATAAAACTTCATTTACACTTAGCTTGTTCATTTCTCAGGTTCATTTCAATTTCATGTTGTGAGTTTACAATAGAGTCATTATCAAGCTTTGCATTTGTTGGTTGCTAGTCATAGTTAGACTCTGTTTTGTTTCATCATTTTCATTTATTTACCATCATAATTTAGGCTTTACTCTGTTTTGACATAGTCAATAGCTTCTTTGCACCAGTATTTAGTTCCTTCCCTTTTCAAATATAAAACCATAAAAACAAAAACATCAAAAAACACTAAACACAACGAAGTAGGAAGAGGTTACTTAGGCACATATGGTGCACTTCACTTCAGCAGTTTACCAACCCTGGTTGACAATTAATGAACTCAATTTAGGAGACTAGGTTGAGCACAAACAGAAGGTTAAGTGATTTTGTGTTTGTATATGACATAGTTATGTAGCTCCACATTAGTAATAACTCAGATTATTCCCAATATGTAGCTATTCCTGAAAAAAGGATATTACATATCTCCTTCTCCAAATTTGCATAATCTGCCCAATATTCTCACAATATTCTACAAAAATAACCAATATTAGGCACAAATATTCAATTACCTTTAAACCTTCCTAAGAACATATTAAAGCATAATACAACATTATTAAGTGCAGAAGGAGACATTTAATATATCTTTTTACGTCCATAAGAAAGGTATATGGGCCTAAGAAAGGCTAGATGGGCCTTATTTATGTCTAATTTAGAGGCCCATCATCACCCCCCTACAAAAGTTTTCTCATCCTTGAGAAACCTGTTCATCTTCCCAGCCTTGAGAAACCTGTTCATCTTCCCAGCCTTATGGTTATTCATGCATGCTCGCTTATTTTGTTTTATGCATATTGACCCATACACTACTCCTCCTGCTAATCTTCTTGCTATTATTCTTGCATTTATTCTCGTAGGTGATTCATGGAGGTCCTCAGATGCCTTAAGAAAATCTATTTCACATGCAAGAGGTGGTGGGTCCACCTTTTATTTATTTTTATCTATTTTGTTCTCTTTTTTCCTTCTTTTTTTGTTCTTGTCTTTTTTTTTATTGCATGCAAAATAAACTTAGAGTTATTTTTCTGTTAAATGAGTTCACCCTTGGTTACCCCTTGGAACTCCTTGTCTTCCATTACAATGAGCTGCTTACTACCCACTTTCTCAATTCCTTTTTACTTTTGTCTTGTTCCTCTTCTTGGTGGAAAAAGTGAGGCTAGTCACTAGATAAGGTTGAGGTTGCTCTGCTACTGATTTTGGCTATATAAAAAACCTTTACTTCTCACACTTTTTAATGCTTTATTAAGCTAAAATAGATTCAAAGAAAGGGTTATATGATTGCATACCTGAGCCTTACCATTGATTTTTTTTTGCGGGTGATATTGAAGCTGTTGATATGGATGTTGAAGCTATCTTCGATGGTTCTGAAGCTGCTCTAAAGTTACATGTGATAAGCTGCTTGAGGTCCTTTTGGAGCTTCTGAGCAGAGGAGGATGAATTCCAAGTTTGACTACCTTTGACTAAAGTGTTTACCAAATTTTCTTTTTGTGCCAACTTGTTTTTTCTGCTTGCAAAGGTTGGAGAGAACCTTTATTCATTAGAGAGAGATACATGGAGAAATGCATTTTTTGTTAAGGCCTACTAGCTACCTCAATGAGGTTTTCCAGTAGTAGGTTTTCCTAAGCGCCTCAAAGGAGGTTTTCACCGAGGATATTATATTTTTCTCTTTTTTTTCAACCCAATGACCGCCTCATGGAGGTTTTCAATCAGTGAGCCAATCTCAGACGCCTCAAAAGAGGTTTTCACCTTAGATTTTATTCTTTTCCTTTTTTATTTGTTTTTCTTTTTTCACTTTCCTACTCTACATGAAAAAACAAAACCTTTTTCAAGTATAGGAATACTTCCAATGGAGCCATGTACACATCAATATGATAGATAAAATCATGTGCACACTTGGATTACATGATTTTACATGTACCTAAATATGATAGATGAATTGCTTTGACTGGGATTGTATCAAGTACTGTTGGAGAATAGTGTGTTGTTGCAACTTAATGACTGTTTGGAACCATATGTCAATATAGTCCTGATGCCTCTAGTCCACTTTCTGAGCTGGATCACCTTCGATGTCCTCTTCTATTATGACATTAAATTCTTCCTCTTTTTACTGATTTTTCTCTTGAACATATTAAGGAAATGCTGGTAAACATGAGGAAAATTTCTCAACATATGATTCTGATGTCAGCTCTTCATCAAGTGTAGCCCTTGATCTTCTCATTTGGATATTATTCTTCTTGATGTTATCCTTCAATGACATTAAGAAAATATCTTCTTTTCAATACCTTTCTTGAATTAAGATGAATACCATCTAGATAAAGAGGAGATGTTTGGAAGTGTTGTACCTCAACATTGTAAGTGAGCTGATATACTTCATTGTATGGGTTTGGAAATGGTGGTACAGGTAGTTGAGTGGGGGCGGATATATGAGATGGATGTGGTTGAGGCTGTGGTTGTGGTGGAGGTGGATGGTAGGGATAGCATGGAGTTGGGTGTGGAGGATATGGAGGAAAATATTGAGGATATTGTGGATTTTCCCAATAAGTTCCTTGCCAACCATGTTACCAAGATTTGTTTTGGGGTTGAGATGGCCAAGGTTGCCATGGAGGGAGTGTGTACCAATAAGTTTTGTTGGATTCACAATTTCCATTAGACCAAAACCTGTAGGATTTAGTCTCCGCTACAATCGCCAGAGTTAGGATCCACGAGAGGAGGTTAGTCCATGTCACGAAACACTCGGGGAGCATTGAACCCAATTTCCAACAATCTCCCCCCCAACGTGAGTCAGGTGAGTTTCAAACTCGAGACCTGTCGCTATGATACCAATTTTTGGAATCAAGATTGTCGTTAAACCAAAACCCGTAGGATTTAGTCTCCGCTACAATCGCCAGAGCTAGGATCCATGAGATGCAGTTAGTCCATGTCGCAAAACACATGAGGAGCATTTAACCCAATGTCCAATAAGTTTGAGATGGATGTGAATAAGCTTGAAATTGTGAAGTGGGTCCTTGCATCATATCAAGTTGACGAGGTTTCCAGGGTCTCCTTGGAGCTACATAACATAGCTTCTTTGGTGATTGTGTTGCTCCATTTTCTTCCTGGTAAACTTCTTTAAAACCTGGAGAATGATGGACAACATTTAGCAGCATATGATTCTTCATGGATAAAAAAAAATATCAACATCTTCTTTTTTCTCATTTTGCGTTCTTAACATTTCTACTTGTTCACTTATATTGCTAAGGATTTTTGCTTTAAAGTTGTTAAGAAAATTTCCAAGTTCATCTTGCCTTACTAATGTTGAGGCAGATTTACTTACTCTTTCCTTTCCTCTTGATATGCGCTTGCATGTTTCACAAATTTCTTCAAATGACGATTGGCATACATATCCTCCACTCATGAGATTAAGGAGATCAATCTGCTCATCCCTAATTGTTTTATGTAAGAGGGTTTTTAGTGTCTCAATTCCTAAATGATGCAATTTTTCCCTCTTAACATTAAACATGAACCTATCTATGAGATCCTCAATGCTCTCATCCTCTTTTTGATTCATTCTAAAAATTTCTTCTTTAAGATCATGGTTTTTATATTTTCCTAGAAATATTTTTTGCATATCCTTCCATGATCTTATTGAATTAGTACCTAGACTCATGAACCATTTAAGAGCTTTATCCTACAATGTTGCAAGAAACAATATCAGTTTTTGACTGTGTGATAGGTATCCATAAGATCTACAAAGTATCTCAAATTCAAAGAGAAATGTTTTTGGATCCTCTGTCCTCATACCATGGAAGTTGGGAAGGAAAGATGCAGGGATGTTCTTCATATGTACATTGATGTCCATATCTTGAATGGGAAACCCAATAAGATATTCTTCATTTTTATCATATCAATCCATATCTTATACCTTCAAAAGTGTATGGCGATGTGGTTCTTACTTCACCACGTGCTCAAGGTGGGGGGGGGGGGGGGGGGTTGTTGGTATTGGAGAAGTATTTTAAAAAAAAAATTGAGTATCCCTACTCCTATGAGCCATGAAAATCAGTTTTTTTTTGTATTTTTCAATATTTCAAAAACAACATGAAAAATGAAAGCATAAAATAATGCTAAAATAGAATCAAAGCATCTACTAGACACCTCCCCGGCAACGGCTCCAAAAAGTGGTGAGCCCTGTTATTGCACCAAGAGTGTTGCAATTCCCAAGGGCTGACCTACTTTACTTTATCAACCCGAGGTTCATAAAAACTTGGAGGTGATAGTGCTATATACACAGCAGATGCATTCTTCTCATGTCATCCTCTTTCGCTCTACAAAAGGGTGCTACTTCTAGGGTTTCTTGGTGAAGTCTGTCACACTTCGATGAAACTCAAATAATTTGCAGAAAGGAAATCACCAAAAATAAACTAAATTAAATTGCTAAAAATATATGATAGGAAAGGAAACTAATTTAACTTGCTGAAAAGAAATGGCAGAAAAGAAACTAATTTAAATTGCATGAAAGAAATGATGGAAAGGAAACTAATTTAACTTGTTGAAAAGAAATGGAAGAAAAGAAACTAATTTAAATCACACTTAACTTGGCCAATCAGCTAAACACACCCTACTTATCGTATGATCTATCTACCATGCTTTTATCCATGTAGCTATCCATGAATTAATTTTAACTGAAAAAGTGTTGATTGCAGTTTGGAGGAAAGTGCGAAGTGTGAAATGCGATGGAGGGACGAATTGTGAAATGTGAAAAGTGATGGGAGGATGGAAATGCGATATGTGATGTGCGATATCACAATATCACAAGACTGGTAGAGAAGTAGAAGTGTTTTTCAGTAGCGGGAGAGAAATGCGAAATGTGATGGGAAAGAAACTGCAAAATGCGACGAGAAAGAAACTGCAAAATGCGACGGGACAAAAACTGTGAAATGCGAAATGAAATGGGACAGTGAAGCGAAATGTGAAATGTGATAAGTCATATGACATGGAAGTAGGATAGGTGGCAGAGCACTTTAATCATATCGCAATTGGTAGAAAGGAGATGTAACGTTAATGAAGAGTAGATGGAGATTGTGAAATGCGATTGTGAAAAGGAATTGCGGTAAGTCTTAAAGGGAAAAGGGTAAGGTCAATTTATAAAGGATTTTCAATTGTCTTCGTTAATAATCGGCAAAGGTAAGGTGAAAAAGAAAATCGTAGATATGTTGATGAACACCAAAGGAAGGAGATGGAGGATCCTGCGGGATGCAAAATGCGATAGCAGGAATTTTGAGGAGGAAAGGTGGAGGTCAAATGTTTAATGGTTTTTTTGAATAAAAATGGTGTAGAAGTTTTTAAGGAGAGAGGAAGGAGAGAAATGGAGGCACAAATATAGTGCTTAGAAGTGTAACATACATGTGAATTCATGCACAGAAAAGAAATAAAAATGCATGATAAAAATAGTGAAAGAGAGACTCAGACTTGGTAATGCAAGTTCTTCCCTAAACTCAAACAGAAAGAAATTTTTGGCTTGTGGGAAGGTCTACTCTACTCAAAATATATTGATAGAGATGAGAGGGGGAGGCTTGACCACAAATTTTGGAGTTTTTCCTCCATTCTGTTATTCTCATAAGAAAATTAGGAACTACAACAACAAAACTGAAAGAAAAAACTAAACAGCAATGAAACTATCAGAAATAAAACTAGCTAAATGACAGAAAGAAAAGAATGATAATAGCAGAGAAGCTGAAGCACATGGGTTGGGCTCTAACCCACGAGCCCAACTCTCTGGAACTAAATTAGTAAAATGGAGTATGTATGCTCATTTCAGGAAGAGAATAGCCTCATTACATTTCTGAAAGTTTAATCACTGAGTACAATAATAAAAATCTTAATAGCTTGCAACAGCATTTCTGAATGGAATCAAATCGACCCTAAATAGCTCTTGATCAGCTTCATTTATGCTAAAGGGAAGCTACCAACAACTCCCTAAAAATAGTGATTGAGTCCAGTTTTACTCCAAGTAAACCATAGATTGAGTCACTTTGTCCTCAGTTTTCTTGGTTGCCTTTGATAGTTAAAAAGGGTAGACAAACCCCTTGAATATCTCCATTCCTGACATTGTGCTCATTTATTCTTCAATCTTGATCTTCTAGTGGCAGGGAGAAAGTCCCTAAGTTATCTCCTTCTCCAAATCTGCATAATTTGCCCAGTATTCTCACAATAATCTACAAAAATAACCAATATTAGGCACAAATATGCAATTACCTTAAACCTTCCTAAGAACATATTAAAGCATAAGAAAACATTATTAAGTGCAGAAGGAGAGATTTATTATATCTTTTTACTTGCATAAGAAAGGTAGATGGGCCTAAGAAAGGTTAGATGGGCCTTATTTTATGTCTAATTTAAAGGCCCATCATGAAGTTTGACAAAATTTTCCACCAAAAAATTCGATTAACACCATATATGGTAAGTGGTGATATGGGTGGATGGATTCTCCCAAGGCTTCCCTTCAAATTTGGGAATATCGGATGGTAATTTGGAGAGCATTGTTGGCCACCAGGGATTGTGACAGATGGAGTCATTAGTCAATTTGGAAAGATTTGGTAAATCAAGAGAGGATAGAAACGCATTATGAATTGGACTAAATTGGTCATAGATAGGAGAAGCCCCTGACCAACCTTGTGGTCCCCCCAAAAATGGATTTTACAGATGATCTTGTTGGTGTGAAAAGGGTTCGCCCCGAAAAAAGGCTGCTAAAGGCCAGGGTGACTGGTAGATGGATGTTTCCCCCAAGGGTAAAATCCTCAAGGGAGAAATGGAACCCCAAAATCGTGACTGATAATGGGGTTATACCTAGGGTGAAAAGAAGGATCGGACTACATAGTAGGACCGATATAAGGGTAATGACCCGAATGAGGCATGGTACTGGCAACGAGGTTTCCCCCAGGTAAACTAGCCCCTCCAATAAAAGCGCTGGTAGGAAACATCCATACAAAGAGAGAACTATACCAATATCATGTCATGCTAGATGTTACGTTTCCCCTGGGATGACTATGGACAACTGGTGATCCCCCCCATGGATTCCTAGAAGTAACCATGCCTAACTGAGGAATAGGAATAGTCAGTTGGGAAAAGGATGATGTGTAAATTCCTTGATCTAGTGGCTCGCTAGGCTGGGGTATCGTAGTAGCATAGAGGATGGTGTGGGAATAGTAACATTCTATAAACCACTAGGAGCCATAGATGGGACTGGTGGAATGCCCCAGGAAGAAGTAAGAGGTGTAGACAAAGGAGTAGGGATAGCCACACTAAGAGATGGTAGTGTTGTCATGGCAGCCAAGACTCTTGATGCATATGGTAGAGAAGTCTTAGACTTCGCCATAAGGTAAATGGTATATAATGGCATGTAAGTGTAAGATGGTGTAGAACCACTAGGATTCAGCCGCAGTAAGCTAGGCCCTAAAGGATCAATCAAAGGTGGATTGGTAGGAGCGTCGGAGTCATCTAACAAAGTCTCAATAGAAACCAAATCACTATCAGTGGGGCTAGACACAAATTCCAGCACTATATAGTGGTCTAAGTCATGAGTGTCAACAGGCACGCTCCGTGTAGGAGAAATAAGTCCACTTCGTTCTGGAGGTAAACCTTGAAGACAACGTGAACGTTGATGTGAAAATTCAGCCAGTGTGATAGTAAATAAATTCACATTTGAGTTAGTGAAAACACCCTAAGGAGAAAATTGTTGACTTGGACCAAATATTGCACTCTAGAAACTTCGTAAAAGGTAGCACACAAAAATAATACAAAGAAGTTGGTGGTGGAATAATTATACTAGTGACCTGCTTCCAAGCCCTTTTAGTTGCAAACTCAGCACAAGTGCCCCCACAAGTTCCTCCACAAGTGGAACACCCCTCGAGAGGACTGAGAGAGTATTACTAATATCTATCCTAGGTATAGATAAGACAAACCTTATCCTGCACTTGTGTATGAGCCCTAGAAATAAATACCACTATAGTCACCACGTACAATAACATGACCTGGGAGGAAAGTCGTAAGGCAAACCAACACGCAATGACAAGAAACTTAACCCTAGAAGGAGCGAAGACCGAAACCCATTTTAGAGTTACCTCCCAAGTGGTACCCAAGTGATAAACATCATTTGTATTTGTGGAAATTCCGTTATATCACGCCACCCAAAACTAAGCGAGTAGGGTTGTGTCACTCCACTTATACCAAGTTTGTCCTCGTGTTTAACCATCTTATAAGAAGGGCTTCCCAGACCACACAACTGCAAATGGATTTTCACTCCCTACTGCAAGATGCTAAGTTGATTTTGTGGTATTGGAGTGGTTTACTCACACTCCTATCTCCAAGACCCTAACCTAAGCTAGTGTTGGTGTACTACTAGTAAAAAAAAAGACAAATTGCGTTGATTTTATTATCGCGTTAGCTTTAATGGTAGTTGTTTACTCAAGCGGGAAGTCATGTGAAACTAAAATGGTGTGTAGGACTCTTAGTTAGTCACCCTAATGCAACAGTATGCAATTTTTCACTTTCAATTCGATGAATGCTAGCTATGAGAGGAAAAGAGATTATCTAACACACCAATGCCTACTAAGATGCGCTTTTCCATTAAGTCTTCCTGAATGCAAATTATCCCAATAATTTGAATTAATGGCCCACAAACACACCAAAAATGAAATCGAGAAAGAGACCAAAACAAGTCTCCCAAGAAAGAATGCAAAGCACTCCAAAAGTGAAATAGCTAGGGAAACAAAAACATAGTCAAAGCAATAAAAAACAAAAGCCAAAGTGAAAATAAAAGGTGGAAATGTCAATCAAGCTAGGGCTACAACAAAATGGCTCCACTAGGGCCAATGTTCTACAAGGGACTAAAATACACCCTAGAGGAAAAGAGGCCTAAAAAAGATCTCATAGAGGGTGATATATTGTAAAAAAAAACTTCCAAAATAAATTGATCAGATGGCAACTACACAAACGGTCATAACACGACCGTTTGTGACACTAATGATCAAAAATCAAAGAGATCACTCAACAAGAAAGAATGAAAATGAGAAACAGTCCTAAAATCAGAACGTAAATATAAATCAAATCCAAACAATCATTGCATATAACTAATCAAAACTGATAATGAAGTTAAGAGAAAAAACTCAAAACTTGATACAAGTCACCCAGTTAAAACTCAAGAAGCAAATCGCTCAACAATGAGTAAGATAAGACCTGGAACAAAATAACCAAAATAAAGTAGATCAGAAACATATAATAGTTGATCATCTACAAAAAATGATAGATTCAATATATCTCCAATAGATCAGCAATAAAAAACCTAAAAAATTAAGCAAACAAGCTCAAGAATACCTGAATATTGGGAAAAATAGATAGAAAATAGGTTGAATTTTCAATCAGCCATATCTTCCTCTTATGGAATCTATTTCAAGTGATTTTTTTTAATGTAAAATTTAAAGCAAAATACAAATATGTCATTATTTTTATCCATATCTGTATAGAAAATAGAAGAACCCAAAATGAAAACTCAGCCACGTGCAAGGGCAGAATTAAAAAATCTAGCCAATTTTAATTGGCCATAACTCCTTCATACAGAGTTCTTTTAGTAAAAATAAAAATAAAATTAGGTATAATTTAAAGATGAATATAAATACATAATTAGATTTACCTAGATCTATACAGAAAATAGCATAACCGAAATGAAAACTCAACTGTGCGCGAGGGCGGAAGAAAAAAAACTGGCCAATTTTAATTGGCCATAACTCCTTCATACAGAGTCTGTTTTCAGTAAAAAAAAAAAAAAAGGTAAAATTATAAGAGGAATCCATATATATGACTAGTTCAATCAAATTATGTGCATAAAATTCTAGAATGTGATTTAAAATGTGTGATCTGCTATACTCTCATGTAAAAACCAAAAAACAAAACTCCAAATCTAAGATCAACTCAAATCTGAAGCACAGAGATAATTACCTTGAAAAATAACTAAAAACTGTCGAAAAAAGTTTGACGAAACCCAAAAAATCATGAACAAGAGGATCAGATCAAGATCTAATGCAAAGCAGACACAAAATCGAGTGTGCTCTCATTGAAAGCACCAGTTATTTTATAGACAAAACTGCAAGGAGCTATTGTTGGTGAGCCCTGGTATTGCACCAAGAGTGTTGCAACTCCCAGGGGCTGCCCTACTTTACTTTATCAACCCATGTGTTTTAGGCTAATTCAACTTGGCTAAAATTCAAGAGAGTATCTGAGAAATTCAAGGTTGTTGAGACATTTAGATGGATAAAAATCAGATAGGGATTCTCATGCTCTTGTCTAAAGAGATGGTATCAGCTAGAAAGTGCAAGCAGACACACTATTTGAATAGGGGCCTCAGATAGTCCCGATGGATGCATAGGCCTACTAGTCTAGCGCTTTAGTGATTCACAATGTATACAAATGGATGAAAGGATTCCAAGTGTACCTAAAGAAAACTTTACGTTTTCACCTTGGAACTATACTAAAATCATGCATAAACTACTATTGTTGGAAGTTCATCTTCAAGGCCAACACTCAAAATAAATCACTCTACAAAGAAACATGGAATAGAAGAAGCTGAACTAGAATCTCGTAAACTGTTAAACCTTGGTCTTAATATTTTCGGATGGGGTTTTCAAAGACTGGAAAAGATGAGTTTTATATGATGCCCTACAATCATAAGTTTGGGCCTAGCATCAGTGGCTCAACATTGTAGGGTTTTTAAGGCCTTAGATTTACAGGGTTGCTATTTAAGTGATCAAGGTCTTACAGTTATAGGAGAACAATGCAAACAACTTGAGAATTGGAATATTTGGTTTTGTGAGGGTTTGACAGATAGAGGTATGACAACAATAGAAATTGATTGTGCAAAGGCACTGAAAGTGCTTGGCATTGCAGCATGTGCAAGGATAACTAATAAAACTATGGAAGATATTGGAGTTCATTGTCACTTTCTTGAAAAATTAACCCTGGATTCTGAGTTTGTTAATGATGTTGGATTGTTGGTAATAGCTCAGGGTTGCACTGATTCAAATTATTTGCATTTACAGTGTGTAAAATTCATATACAAAGCCTTAAAAGCTATGATTAATCACATATGATTTTTGGAAGATCATATTTTCACATGCGTTTAAAAGTTGATCAGGCATACTGATGCAATAGTGAATTTCGATTTCTTATTCTGGGAAAATGGAGAAAATTTTCAAAAATATGCAACATGGGTTTTTTACAGAATATGTCCATTTGACTTGAACACGGGAATTGTTCAAAAATTTAAATCAGTTTAAGATACTTTGTCAGTTCTTCAAAGGTGATTTTTTCCAGAAATGTCCTATAAAACTGGGTTTGATTCATTCCTTGGGAATTCGATTTGCATAATGAAAATTTCCTTCTCAGATGATCACTTGGAATTCAGATGATATTTAAATAAAACCCAGTACAATTTATGTTGTAATTTGAGTTCATGTAATCCCAAAGATCAATGAGACTCTGCATGAAAAATAAGAGAAGAAAACAAGTTAAAGTTATGCCATATCTCATAGAAATTTGATATTTGTATCGTTCATGCCCATAATTAACGCTTTCCTAGCATCAAAAAATGTTTGGAACTTATGTGAGATAGTGCCCCCATAGAGTGGTTTGGCTTGAACCACTATTCACAAATCGATGACTACGATGAAATGCGGCATCACTCAGCCCTTTTTCAAGAAACTGCTACAGGCGCTTCCATAGGCAGTAATTGATTTTCAAAAACCATGTGCGATTTTTTCAATATGCATATGAGTACAACGATGGGACCCAAAATTTATTATTTGTCCTTCTTTAACTTGCAGCAGGGTGAGGTTTTATTTTGGTTTTATATTATGTATTATATATAATATTAAAACTACTATTTTGTAAATTTAATTGATTCAAAATTTCCTAAACTAATTCAAGAATCAGTTTTAAAACTGATCATAGTAATTAGGAAGTTAGATTATATAGCAGATATAAAAGTAGAGGCAGGAAGAGGGGAAGGGGTTTCGAGTTTTGGACCTCTGGAGGACTATAAATTTTGTACTGAATTTTCTGAAAGTTAATGAAAGAATATCAAGTTTCTTGGACTTGTTGATGTTGATGCATTTTTCCATTTTCGTTATATGTTTTTTCTTCTATGAATGAGGTGAAGTAATGTAGCTGCGGGTCTCTTTTTATAGTTTGTAAGAGTGAGTTAAATGTCCTTAATGTGTACTCCTTCACTCCAACTATTTTCTCTCTATAAAGTTCTTTCTAAGATTTAAAGTGATATATTCTATTATCCAACATATCATTTTAAGTTTCCATTCCATTTTCTTCCTTCCATTTCAAGTAATATCAGCAAATAATGGCATTGTGAAATATTTCATTATATCAGATCATTGAGGGTTATAAATAATTAATTTCCAAAGGTGCTTATCAGAGACCATTTGATATTTAAAATTTTTGACATATATTTAAAAATGTCTTGAGTATGGATTCCTTATCACAGCCAAGCGATTGTTTCTTGAGATACAACATTTTTTGGCGTCGTTGCTAGGGAACGAAGAAGCAAAGTTCATTTCCCTTGGTTTTCTTTCTATTTCCTCTGGTTGTTCGGTGAGGAGGAAATATTCAGCTGTGTTTATTCTTTTTTATAATTTTGGCTTTCAAAAGGCCTCACATGAGGTCATATACCTCACAGCAGAAAGTCCCTACTTTGTCAGATCCGGAAACATTGGTTTCTAAAAAGGCTCAGAAACCAAAAACCCCTTCAACACCTGATCCTACGTTATCTACTCTTGGCAGCAAGTCTCATAATCCCTTATTCTTGATGGTGAAAAAGATTTAGATATAAAATTTGGTTGTTTATTATTGACCCAGTGACTCCACTGATGAAGGTTTCATTAGATGAAAAATTTTGTTGGCAAGAAAATGAGAAAGCATCATGGAAAAAAAATGTATTGGAGTTTGAGTTTTTTAAAGGAAGTTCTATTTTTTACTATCAGTTTAGTGATATATTTTCCCTTATATATCAAGAATATTGTTTCCTGCTTTATATTCTCAGAAGATTCTAAAGCCAAAAAAGTACATTCTTTATTGGAAAAAGATAATTTTTCTTCTGCTTGTATTATGGATGTTGACACAACTTTATCTCCTAAATATGAGAGTAGATATGTCTGTTGCATTACAATTCCTAAAGATAATCAGTCACAGTCTAGGCATAAAGGTGATGATTCGTCATCTTTGGATGATAATATTTTTCCTCACAAGCAATTGATTGTTTTTCAAATAAAAAACAAAGAATTATTTAAACCCCTGAAGCTGCCCAAAATTCTTCATCAATATCCTTCAAAAGGATTCAAATTTTTGCCAAGTTTCTCTAGAGAGGATGAGGACATCTCAGTTGAACAAAATATCTTGGAATTTAAGTAATTTTTGGACAAATTTAAAATTATTTATGAAGACGTGGCTTTAAGGATGTTTTTTCATTCATTAAAGTAGGGTGCTCAGCAATGGTTCCATTGTTTGGAAGCAAGTTAAATTAGTTCAAGGCAAGTTTTTCAAGATATATTTCTTAGATATTGGGGTGAGCGTAAGCCATATGAAAAACACCTTTTGGAATTATATTCTATCCAAAGGTAGAGCAATGAATCAATCGCTAAGATTAATAGGAGGTTTCAAAAAATTTATTTCAGCATGCCAAAAGAAATTCGACCTCCTGAAGCAGCAGCAATGGTTTACTATTTGAGGGCTCTTTCTATTGTCTTGGCTTTTTATCTCAAGGAGAGAAAGCCTTGGTTTGTGAAGTTGATGTTTCTTTATGCACAGGAAATCGAAGATAATGTGTGGGCTTGTAGAAATTTTTCCTGCCATGTTGAAAGAACAAGTTTTGTTGAAGACAAGAAGGCATGTCCATAAAACATTTGAATTGCTTTATAAGAGAATGAAAATTCAGAGGTGAACAAGGATTTTCAAAAGGTTTTAGAGGATTCCTATATTTTTGAAACACAAGAATCTAAGAATTATGAAGATTCTGATAAAAAAATCGTTGCAACAACTGAACTACGTGATGAAAGCCTGGACGATCATTACAATTTTCATAATTTTAATGATTTTGTGAATAGAGGGGAAACTAGTGGAGCTTCTCAGGTATGTTTGCAGGAGGAGGAAATTTTTTGTCAAGAATTGGAATTATATCAGCATTATAGGGAACAAACCTTGGATTTCTCTTTTCATCCTAAATGCCTACCTATAGAAAATGGCAATCAAGTTCCTCGCACACATTTCCAAATTGAGGAGTCAGACAATGAAGGAAGCTGCCCTGTTCAAAGAAGTCTACATCAGCAAAATTTTCAAGAAAAGGAGGCAGCCGAAATTTTGTCTCATCAATTCTATGATCCAGTGGCTACGTATATGACAAATTTCTTTTATCAACAACAAGCTTTTATGCAAGGTTATGTACAAATTTTTGTTTATGCAAAATTTTGATGGTACATTCCTATTTTGATTTTTAAATTTCAACAGTATGAAGGTATTAAGTCTAACATACAGATGTTAGGTTGGTTCCATTGGAAGGTTGACTTCACCTGATTAAGTTCAACCATGCATATATATATATATATATATATATATATATATATATATATATATATATATATATATATATATATATATATATATATATATATATAGGATTTTTACATAAATAAGCTCAGGAGTTGAGCATTCCCAGTTGTAGTATTTCTAGTTTAGCATTTTCAGTTCAAGAATAAAGATCCTGGAAGAGAGAGGTTTTACAGAAGTTTGAAATTTTCAGAGATTTTGGATTGGGAGAAAATTCAGTTTGACTTAACTCCATGCCCAATAAAGGCTACTGGTCTACAAGTGGTCCTTGACTCCATGCTCAATAAAGGCTATTTATCTACGAGTTCTCAACATTTTGCTACCAAAATGTTGTCCCCAATTGGAGCCAGATGTTGTAGCCTAATTCGACGTAGCTAAAATTCAAGAGAGGGTCTGATAAATTCAAGGTTGTTGCGACATTTATATGGACAAAAGTCAGATAGGGATTCTTGTGCTCTTGTCTAAAGAGATGGTATCAGCTGGAAAGTGCAAGCAGACACACTATTTGAATAGGGGCCTCAGATAGTCCCGATGGATGCATAGGCCTGCTAGTCTAGAGCTTTAGTGATTAACGTTGTATACACATGGATGAAAGGATTTCAAGTGTACCTAAAGAAAAATTTACGTTTTCACCTTGGAACTATACTAAAATCATGCATAAACTACTATGGTTGGAAGTTCATCTTCAAGGCCAACACTCAAAAGAAATCACTCTGCAGAGAAACATGGAATAGAAGAAGTTGAACTGGAATCTCGTAATCTGTCAAACCTTGGTCTTAATATTCTTGGATGGGGTTGTCAAAGATTGGAAAAGCTAAGTTTAATATGATGCCCTGCAGTCACAAGTTTGGGCCTAGCATCAGTGGCTCAACATTGTATGGTTTTGAAGGCCTTAGATTTACAGGGTTGCTATATAAGTGATCAAGGTCTTACAGCTATAGGAAAACAATGCAAACAACTTTAGAATTGGAATATTTGGTTTTGTGAGGGTTTGACAGACAGAGGTATGACAACAATAGAAATTGGTTGTGCAAAGACACTAATAGTGCTTGGCATTGTAGCATGTGCAAGGATAAATAATGAAACTATGGAATATATTTGAGTTCGCTGTCACTTTCTTGAAAAATTAAGCCTGGATTCTGAGTTTGTTAATGATGTTGGACTGCTAGTAATAGCTCAAGGTTTCACTAATTCAAATTATTGTCATTTACAGTGTATAAATTTGATAAACAAAGCCTTAAAAGCTATGATTCATCACATATGATTTGTGGAAGATCATATTTTCACATGCATTTAAAAGTTGAGCAGGCATATTGATGCAAATGAAAAGTCAAAGTTCAAAAAACACAATACTCTCAGGATAGTGAATTTTGATTTCTTATTCTGGGAAAATGGAGAAAATTTTCAAAAATCCGCAACACGGATTTTTTGCAGAATATGCCCAATTGACTTGATTGTAGGAATTTTTCAAAAATTCAAAGTGGTTTAAGAGATTTCGTCAGTTCTTCAAAGGCGTTTTTTTCTAGAAACGTCCTGCAAAACTAGGTTTGATTCATTCCATGGGAATTCAATTTACATAATGACAATTTCCTTCTCAGATGATCACTTGGAATTTAGATGATATTTAAATAAAACCCAGTACATTTTATATTGTAATTTGAGTTCATGCAATCCCAAAGATCAATGAGACTCTGTGTGAAAAAGAAGAGAAGAAAGCAGGTTAAATTTCTGCCATATCTCATAGAAATTTGATATTTGCATCGTTCATGCCCATAATTAACGCTTTCCCGTTATCACAAAATGCTCAGAACTTATGTGAGATAGTGCCCCCATAGAGTGGTTTGGCTTGAACCACTATTCAGAAATCAATGGCTACGATGCAATGCGGCATCACTTAGCCCTTTTTCATGAAACTGTTACAAGTGCTTTCGTAGGCAGTAATTGGTTTTCAAAAACCATGTGCGATTTTGTCAATATGCATATGAGTACAATGGTGGGACCCAAAATTTATTATTTGTCCTTCTTTAACTTGCAACAGGGTGAGGTTATATTTTGGTTTTATATTATATATTATATATAATATTAAAACTACTATTTTGTAAATTTAATTGATTCAAAATTTCCTAAACTACTTCAAGAATCGATTTCAAAACTGATCATAGTAATTAGGAAGTTAGATTATATAGCAGATATAAAAGTAGAGGCAGCAAGAGGGGAAGGGGTTTGGAGTTTTGGACCTCTGGAGGACTGTAAATTTTGTACTGAATTTTCTGAAAGTTAATGAAAGAAGATCAAGTTTCTTGCACCTGTTGATGTTGATGAATTTTTCTAGTTTCGTCATATGTTTTTTCTTCTATGACTGAGGTGAAGTAATGTAGTTGTGGGTCTCTTGTTACAGTTTGTAAGTAAGAGTTAAATATCCTTAATGTGCGCTCCTTCACTCCGACTATTTTCTCTCTATAAAGTTCTTTCTGAGATTTAATGTGATATATTCTATTATCTAGCATATCATTTTAAGTTTCCATTCCATTTTCTTCCTTCCATTTCGAGTAATATCAGTAGATAATGGAATTGTGAAATCTTTTATTATATCAGATCATTGAGGGTTATAAATCATTAATTTCCAAAGTTTCTTAACAAATACCATCTGATATATTAAATTTGTGACATATATTTTAAAATGTCTTGAGCACAGATTCCTTAACACAACCAAGGGATTGTTTCTTGAGATACAACACCAGGGTTTGTATAAAATTGGAGGTGACAGTGCTATATACACAATAGATTAATTCTACTCATGTCATCCTCTTCCGCTCTACAAAAGGGTGCTACTTCTAAGGTTTCTCAGTGAAGTCTGTCACACTTCAATGAAACTAAAATAAATTGTAGAAAGGAAATGATAGAAAGGAAACTAAACTAAATTGCTGAAAAGAAATGATAGGAAAGGAAACTATTTTAACTTGCTGAAAATAAATGACAGAAAAGAAACTAATTTAAACCACACTTAACTTGGCTAATCGGCTAATGATATATCTACCATGTTATCATGCTTCTAACCATGCAACTATTCATGATCTAACTAAACTTCAAAAAAAAATTCTTTCAGTTTGGAGGAAAAAGGGCTAAATATGCCAAGGGAAGGCTAACCATACGAAACTAGGCTTAGAAGAGTGAAAAAGTTGTTTGAAATTTATTAAAGCACATAATATCACAAAAATGCTTCGGAGAGGGAGGCTTTGAAAAGTGAGATGGTGGAATTGCAATGGGAGGACAGAAGTGTGATATGTGATATCGCAATTTGCAATATCACAAAGCTGGAGGAGAAGCAATAGTGTAGTCTGATGGAAAGGGAAAAGTGTGACATGTGATGTGACTGAAATTACGCAATGTGATGGGTGACGTAATGTGATGGGTGACGTGGCAGCGGAGTACGGTAATATCGCAATCAAGGTTCAGAGGCAGAAAGTATTAACGGAAACCAATAGAAAATGTGATTTGCAATTTGCAGCAAGTCTTTAAAGGAAAAATGGAAAAGGTTGTGAAATGCGAAATGCGATGGGATATAAATTGTGAAATGTGAAATGTGATGGGATAGAAATTGCAAAATGCGAAATTCGATGGGATAGATATCACGAAATGTGAAATGCGATGGGATAGAAACTACGAAATTTGATAAGTCAGATGCATGGTGGTAGGACATGTGCCATAGTGCTTTAAGCATATCGCAATCGGCGGAAAGAAGCGGTAAATATTAGCGCAGGCTAACAGGAATTACAAATTGTGATAAAGAGATGAGCTTTTTTTTAAAATAAAAATGTGGAGTAAGGTTATTTCAAAGGTTTTTAATCATGAAAATGAAGAGTAGAAAGAGAAAAAAGGTGAAGGATATTGCAATTAAGGTTGGGAGGGAGAAAGTGTTAATGTGGAGCGTATGGAGATTGCGAATGTGATTGTGAAAAGGAATTGCAGTAAGTATTAAAGGGAAAAGGGGTAAGTTTTATTTCTAAATGATTTTCAACTATTTTTGTTAACAATCGGCAAAGGTAAGGTAAAAATGAAAATCACGAAAGCGCTGCAGAACAAAAAAGAAAGGGGAGAAATATCCTGCGAGATGCAAAGCTCGATAAGTTGGAGTTTCGAGGAGAAAGGTAGAGGTCAAAATTTTAATTTTTTTTGGTAAATAAAAAGGGTGTGCCAGTTGTTAAGGAGAGAAGAGGGAAGGAAATGGAGGCGCAACAACAGTGCTCAGGTGTGAAAACAGAGTTGAAAAATGAAGCAGGAAAAGTCTCACATAAGTAAAATAAAAGGTGAAAAGAGATGCATTTTATCCAAATAGCTAAGGTAAGTTGATATTGGGTTTATCTCACTATAATGGAGTGGAAAATAGGGTTATAACAACTGAATTGACCCAAATATTTACTAATCAACACCTTGAGGACATAAGTCCAAAATCTTTTGTTATCTTTGAAGTAATTTAATAAATCAACAGACATACATATTCTTATCTAGCATTTGTTGCTAAGAAGTAACTTATTGTAACTTGATTCGATCTATGATATACATTGTTTGGTTTCTCTTTGGTCCATCGATAATATGGTAGTGTCAATATCGGCTAGTCACCTTGATATAATCAGACTTGAAGTAGACAATTAAAAATTAGTAGAGCAGAAACTCTATTGAAGGCATCTTGCATCTTATCCTAGACATGTGAATACCTGAAACTACTGGTCGAGGATAGAACCTTGTACAATAAATATTCTCAGTTGCTTATATGAAATTAGTTTTGTTATGTGTGGCTCTACTCTATGTATGGCATATCATCATATATAGCTAAACATCCTTTATGGTTATTACATTGAATTCATCTTTTTGAGAGGACCAAAGTAGACCTAAAGATCATCAAATTTAGACAGGTAGAAATATGTTTTTGACTTTATTCCCACATTTGAAAATTATCAGGGTCGGCCATATCTTCATGTAGGCTCATGAAGAATAAGTGTCATGTCTCTTTTCCCTCATTGATTTATATAAATAGAGGTACCCTCCAACCTTATTTCTCACATACAATGAACACATAATATAAAGAATATATTTGTGATTTGGACAACGAGTTAGAGGCATCTTAAGGCAAGGATGACGAGCATCTTGAGGAATAATATTGGGTATAGATTTGTTGTGAAATATATCCACATACCTAGGGAAGCTTGATCAAAGTCTTGAAGTATTTATTGGGGCACCTTCTCCTGTGAATTAGTGCGTCTTCCTTTTCATAACAAGCCACTAAATTGAACGTGATTTTGGGATCTATTTTTCCATGTTTCTATACTCTGAGTTGGGTCACAGGAAATGCTACTACAACAATTGTTTGGAAGTGCTTGTGGAGAGGAATAATGGCATGATTTAATTCCTCTTCCTCACCTACAGTCAAGGAGAGAAGGTTATAATATAAATAAAGGATGTTACACTTTTTTATAGGAAGATTCATAATATTGTTGGGAGAGATTTGTTATAGTGTGCCTTGACAAGGAGCCTCAATTCCTTGTTCATTTTTTGATATTGTTATCACTGGAAAATAGGATAAGAAAAAATGACATTATTAATGTCAGGAAGAAGGATTTACAGGGCTAAGAAACATTAGAGCATCTGAAAATTTTAAAAAATCTCTATGTTCAAGAGGCAAAAATCAAAATTTTCATGAGATACACAGGCGAAATGCGCCTTCACATGCATTTTCCTTTGATAGGCACGCTGTTCTATGCGACCTTTCCTAAAAAATCCATGTGGTCCTAGGAGTGGCGGAAGTCAATTTCCGGAACCACTTGACACACTTTAGGAAATGATCCTACACTTGAGGCTACCCAAGGACAACCGCCTAAGCCACCTTAGGACCTCAAGTGAGCACACAAAGGAATAAAGTAGCACACAAAGGAATCAACCCTCAATATTAGGTCACCATCCATAAATGTACCAAGAGAGGGAAGGAGAATTTGAATTCACCTATAAATGGCCACCAAGACTCTGAGAAAAATGAGAGCACATTTTTATGCTAGCCAAATTTCTCAGAGGCAAGCCAGTAGTGTGCAATCCAGAGTAGTAGTAAAGGGAGGATTTGGTTGTTTGCCACCCAACAACTTCAAACCTTTGGAGTAGATAGAGAGACCTTGCAACAGTAGCTAAAGGGTAAATACGTCCTTGCACTGGGTCTTAGAACTCCATAGTTCTAAGGGTCCTTTGGTAAGAGTGTAATGTAGTATCTTTCTTCCTAACAACAAGAAATAAGAGGGGACTTTGATTCCACCGTCTGCATTAATATTACGTTTGACTCTTTGTGAGATTTTTTTTTTTTTTTTATGTTTATTTTAGTTGTGTTTTCTCTCCATATGTGCATACTATATTCCATGATTTAGTGTGTTTTATATTTTATAACATGTGTTCACTAACTTGCTAATCATCTTTTCTGCCTGTGACCATAGCTTGGAGGCAACGACCACTCCTCCTAAGCATCATTGGATTGGTACACTTGTGCACCAAAACCACCACTACAGGATTGGTGACTCCACTAGCTTAACTTTTTTAGTTAAGTGGTTGCGCTTGTTGCAGGGACCTTCTCTCTGCTCTAGAGTGCTGCTAGGAAGACTCCCCTTCTCTTCTTCTCTACTCTTTCACCCATAGTGAAAATTTGAACTTCATAATTCTTGGAAATTCCATTTAAAACCACGCGTTGTTTTCTCAGATAGATGGGGCAAGTTGCGCGAGTTCAGCTCTGACCTGCACAGAGAGTCGCGCGCATGTGTGAAAATTTTCCACGCAGAAACTAGTGACCAAATTTCTCTGTTATTTTCTTCAATTTCCCAATTGTAAGGTGACTGGCAGGCCAAAGAAAAACTTACAACGCTGTTTGTGGTGTCCCATGATTGTTTAGAACTTTCTTTTGGCTGTGTTTTAGTATTGCTAGTTTCTAGTTTTAAATTTTAAAGTTTATCTTCACAAAAAATCACATAGTTTAAGTAGGGGGGAATTTAATTGCAATCTGAAATAACTCATTTTTGTGAAAATAGACACCAAAGCACACATAGATAATTAGCTAGAGGAAGTGGCCCTAATCCACATATGCTTAGCTAGTTTTCATTTTTCCTAGTTAGATCATTAATTTTAGTTTAAATTTTTGCACTAGGAGTTGGGACCATGAATTAATTATCTTAAGAGAAGAAAGCAATATCTTCTTCCCTTGCACCTTTTGGTGACCCTGGGCAAGCATATGAAAGATATCTTTTGATAATTTTCCATCTCCCTTTAGTTAATCACTTACATTAAATGGGAAAAGTTGTAAGTGTCCCACTATCCACACATTATTTCCTTATAGCAAGGAACAATAAAAACGTAGATTAATAGGGGACGTGTAAAGGATCACCGCATATCCACATCTTAAAACTGTGTGATTGTTCATTTTTTTCTCACACACTTCCACACCATAAGTGAAGTAAAGACTCCTTAAAACTAACCTAACTGAACTCACTGAGTTTCCCCACAAGGGCCACAAGAAAAATTATAGTTCAAGTTAGGACCATGGGGGTAGGCATCCAATAAGCTACCATGTTCAGTTTACATCTTGAGACATATAAGTTGATTGAATAGGGAGATTTTAAATCCATCTATCTGCCCACAGAAAACAAAACCCAGGCGCCACAGAGACCTGATTCAGAGGGGGTTACTCTTAGGCCCAGTGCATGCGGTATTATTTGGGGCTACATGACCTGTCTAATGCTAGATACTGGTAGATGATTTACCAAGAAGCTCAAGACTCGAACGCTTATGTGGGATGACGGTACTTAGTGGTGAAATCTAGGGCATCCTTCCCTATAGGTAACGGTGCAGGCAACACTATATCCTCTACCCATTACCTTGGTTGACTCTTCAGCAGTTGGAAGGTGTCGCTAGTTCTTTCGGGACATTAGCCCCAGTACCCACCAGAAGATATCGTCACAAGGCCCAGTTACAATTGAGAGTGTGAGGATGTTTAGGTCTCTAGGATTTTGAGTATCACGCACAAAAACAACTAAAACCATTTTTTGATTTCTTGTTCACATAGAAATAATTTAAAGGAAAATTAACTTTTGTTTTTGCTTTGTTTTATGTATGTGGTCATAATTTTTGTTTTGATATTTCACCTCTCATATAACTGAAGAATATTGCCAAAACCATACCTAGTTGACACCATAATGGACCCAATGAGACCTTGTTGATCTAGACGTCTTTTGGACCTCCCCCCATTACTGGGAATATTTCCAGGTCTTTTTCCACTTAGGCGTCAAAGACGGAATGCCACCACCCTTATCGGTTCATCCTTTATTGGGGCATATTTTGTTGGGAACCCACGAGGGTCACCCAATGCCACACCAGTGGGAACCCCCTCAGGGTCACCACATACCACTCCTCCCACAACCCCTAGGGGGTAGAGGAGCGCTACCCATTCGGGCATCCAAGTGAACACACATCTAGTTACGTCATAGACAAACTCCATATTTAACTATAACATTGTGTCTTCACAGTCTGTAATGGCATTAAACCCTCAGTTACCATTCTTAGCATCATCGAACTTACCTGATATAACCAAGTTAACAAATGATCCCATTGCACACAACCCTACATGTCCCCCCATGCCCACAAAGCTCCCTTCAGACATTCCAAAATTCGAAGGGAAGCAAGCGGAAGACCTCGGAAATCACATGCTAACTTTCCACCTGTGGTGTTCCTCGAACAACATCATTGATGATACTATTTGGCTGAGAATATTTCAGTGCACCCTAACCGGACTAGCTGCGAAATGGTATGTGGAGCAACCTTCTGCTACACATGGTGTAGGTTTTAACCCTGAACAGAAATTATCTACACACGAATCTTATAACAGAAAATAAACAATAGCAAGAGCATAAAACATACAACAGATAAACACAGAGATTTTCCCCTGGATCCAAAATCGGGACGACCAGCTTGATTTTTCATTATATTCCTTTTAGTGTTACAACACACATATATATACATGCCGAAGCATACATAAACCCCAATCCATAAACCCTGGATTAGAACATAACCGTAGTTCCATTGACCGGATCTACAAAAATACCAGGGGCCGAAAACCATCGTACCCCAATACCATGTGCAAAACCATGCACAAAACCATGGACGCGGACTACCGCTCAGGAAATTAGAGAATAACGGACTTAGATTCTACTTGTTGCTCCAACTTTCCACGAGGGCCCACGGAGACAGTCATTATTTAATTCTTCAACACCAATTGTTTCTCTACACCAAGAGAACTTCTGAGTGCTCACAGACTTCGTCAATGCATCTGCAACATTCTTCAAAGTGTCCACCTTTACCAGCAACACCCTTTTAGCCTCAACCATATCTCTAACAAAGTGATATTGAACATTAATGTGCTTTGTCTTTGAATGATAAGCAGGGTTCTTAGCCAAGAAAATTGCACTTTGGCTATCACAGTCTATCCTTATAGCTTGTTGTACCAACCCCATACTTGAACACAATCTTTGCAACCAAAATGCTTCCTTGCTTGCATGAGTGGCTGCTATGTATTCTGCCTCTGTAGTTGAAAGAGCCACTACAGACTGTCTTTTACTCATCCAACTGACTGCGCCTCCAAATAGGCTAAACACATACCCACTTGTAGATCTTCTTTGGTCCAGATCTCCAGCCCAGTCTACATCAACAAAACCATGAATGTCCAACATTCTTTCCAATCTTGGTCTTCCCTAGTAGCACAAGCCATAATCACTAGTGCCACGTAAATATCTGAAAACCCGCTTCACTACTGTCCAATGCTCCTTCCCTGGGTTTGACATAAACCTGCTCAATACTCCCACTGCATGTGCAATGTCTGGTCTAGTACAAACCATTGCATACATCAGGCTACCCACTGCACTTGCATATGGAACACAGGACATATACTCCTCTTCTTCTTGTGTCTTGGGACACTGTTCAGCAGACAAATTTACACCTACAGGAATAGGAACATTCACCAGTTTACTATCCTGCATATTGAACCTCTGCAATATAGTCTCGACATACTTCCTCTGGTTTAACCAGAGCTTCCTCTTTGCACGATCTCTCTTAATTTCCATGCCCAAAATATAGTTTGCAGCACCAAGATCCTTCATGTCGAATTTGGAGAACAGTTGGGTCTTCAAATCTTGGATAATTTCTGTCATTTCCAATCAACAACATATCATCCACATACAAGACCAAATAAATAACATGGTCACCAATTAATTTAAAATAAACACAGTGATCCTCCTTGCTTCTGGTGAATCCAAGTCCCCGTATATAGGTATCAAATTTTTGATACCACATCCTTGGTGACTGTTTTAACCCATACAGAGACTTCTTCAACCTGCACACCGGTTCTTTCTTACCCTTCACCATAAAGCCTTCAGGTTGCTTCATGTAGATCTCCTCTTCTAGATCCCCGTGAAGAAATGTTGTCTTCACATCCATCTGTTCTATCTCAAAATCAAATGCAGCAGCAAGAGATAAAAGTAATCTAATAGAAGTAACCTTGGCAACAGGAGAAAAAATATCACCAAAATCAATTCCCGGCACCTGGGAATAACCTTTTGCTACCAACCGAGCTTTGTATTTCTCCACCTTGCCTTCTACATTCATCTTCCTTTTAAACACCCATTTGCTCCCGATGGGCTTCCTTCCAGTCGGCAACTCCACCAGATCCCATGCCTCATTTTTGTGCAAGGATGCCATTTCATCAACCATGGCCTCCTTCTAGAGTTTTCCATCCTCTGAATCTACTGCCTCCCTGACAGTTCTGGGTTCATCATCGGTTATAGTTAAGGAAAAACCTGAACAGAAAGCAGATGGACTATACCTTTCTGGTTGCCTTCTTTCCCGAACTGATCTTCTCAAAGCTGGAGTTTGTGGCTCTTCATCTTCTGAGTCTTCTTCTGTTGTAGAGTCTGATTCATCCTCCTTTAGCTCAAACTCTATCTTCTCGGGTTCCTTTGGTAGGACTTCATGTTTAACAACATCTTTCACTTCTCTAAACACCACATCTCGGCTGTACACAACCTTCCTTGTTTCTGGGTTCCAAAGCTTGTAACCCTTTGAACCATCCTTATACCCAATAAAGATGCACCTTTCAGATTTATTATCCAACTTGGTCCTTTTCTCCTTTGGAACATGTACATATGCATCACATCCAAATACCCATAGATGTGAAAGAGAGGGTTTCTTACCAGTCCATACCTCATGTGGAGTCTTATCCTCCAACACTGATGAAGGTGATCTGTTAACCAGATAGCATGTAGTCTCCACTGCCTCTGCCCATAATTCTTGTCCTAACCCGGTACCACTGAGCATGCTTCTTGCCTTTTCCATCAGTGTTCTGTTCATTCTTTCTGCAACTCCATTTTGCTGAGGTGTGTATGGAGTAGTATTATGTCGTGCTATACCACACTTCTTACAGAACTCTTCAAATTCCTTCTTGCAGAACTCCCCACCATTATCTATCCTCAGCACCTTTATCTTCTTCTCTATCTAGTTTTCCACCAGAGCCTTAAATTCTTTAAATCTGTCAAAGACTTCAGATTTCTTCCTTAAGAAATATATCCATGTATTCCTTGAGAAGTCATCTATGAATGAAACATAGTACACAGACTTTCCCAGTGATGGAACTGACACAGGTCCAAACACATCACTGTGCACAAGTTCTAATATCTTGTTCGCCCTCTTAGCACCAGAAGGAAAAATCACCCGATTCTGCTTCCCATATACACAATGTTCACAGAAATCGAAATCCAGAGAGCAGTTAGACATACCTTCTACCATACCATTTCTATGTAGTATCCAAAGGCCCTTCTCTCCAATATTTCCAAGCCTTTGATGCCATAGCATGGTCTTTTCTCCAGAGACAGCTAAGCTTTCCGCTCTATTTTCAGGAACCACATAACTGTTACACCCATCAATAGCAGTGCTACCTTGTAGCTTGTATAGAGTTCCAGTCCGAACTCCCCGCATTAATACCGGTGCTCCCCGAACCATCTTGCAGGCATCTTTCTCGAACACTGTTTTTACACCTGCATCATCCATCTTGCTTACAGAAATCAGATTTCTGGCCAATGCAGGAATATGCAGAACACCAGGAAGTGTTCTAATCCTTCCACCTTGCGGCTTCAGCTTGACCTTTCCACGTCCAATGATTCTGGCCCTCCTATCATCCCCTAGGAAGACATCACCACCATCATATTTCTCATACTCGCAGAACCACTCCCTATGGGGAGTGAAGTGAAAGGATGCACCTGAGTCAATCAACCATGACTCATGATCTACATGTGTATTTGAAGAAGAAGCCAAATACACGTCCCCACCTTCATCCGAGGTGGTTTTTGCCTCTGCAGAAGGAGCTTCATCAGATCCCTTTCCTTTCTCAGGAGCTTTAGATCTGCATTCCTTTTTGTAGTGTCCTTCCTTTTCGCATTTCCAGCACACCTTTACAAACTTTCCAGGAGATTTAGATCTCCCTCTAGATTTGGATCTCCCACTCGAAACCTTATTCTTGTTTCTGTTCTGGGACCTTCCTCGTACAGATAAGGCATCTCCATTCTGACCCTCCATATTTCTCAGTCTCATTTCCTCCGACAGCAAGGCTGAGACAATGTCATCAAAATTCAAGGTAGTTGTATTGCTACCTATTGCAATAACCAGACTGTCCCACGAGTCTGGTAGAGAACACAACAAACTGATGCACTTATCTTCATCTGAGATTTTAATATCAACAGATGAAAGCTGACTTACCACAGTATTGAAGGTGTTCAGATGCTCTGTCACTGAGTCTCCATCCTTCATCCTCAGGTTATACAGCTTTTTCCACAGGAACAACTTATTCACCAGAGACTTACATTGGTACAAAGTCCCAATTTTTTCCACAAATTCTTCGTCGTAGCTTCCCCAGATACATTCAACAATACTGAATCTGACACACACAACCGTATTGTGCTCTTAGCCTTCCGATCCAGTTTCTTCCAGTCTTCATCTGACATTGCCGTTGGTTTAGTACTGGATCTACCGCAATCAACGATCTTTATCCACGGTAGA
Source organism: Pinus albicaulis (assembly GCA_034641835.2). Classification (NCBI taxonomy): domain Eukaryota; kingdom Viridiplantae; phylum Streptophyta; class Pinopsida; order Pinales; family Pinaceae; genus Pinus; species Pinus albicaulis. Next base: position 1,123,593,506 of record CM076581.1, on the reverse strand, counting down.
TCCTCCATCTTGAGCTTCCACAACTCAAAACTACGGCCATTAAATTTCTCGATCTCTATCTTTCTCGCAGCTCGCCATCTTCTTTCATATGGGTGAAGTCATGAGATCTCCCCTTTGAGCAGGGGTCTGCAAAACCGAACAAAAAACTCAATGACGAAGGTGTCCCTTGTATGCAACCGACTCTGTACAAATGTAGGTTTTAACCCTGAACAGAAATATCTACACACGATTCTTATAACAGAAAATAAACAATAGCAAGAGCATAAAACATACAACAGATAAACACAAATATTTTCCCCTGGATCCCAAATCGGGACGACCAGCTTGATTTTTCATTATATTCCTTTTAGTGTTACAACACACATATATATACATGCCGAAGCATACATAAACCCCAATCCATAAACCCTGGATTAGAACATAACCGTAGTTCCCTTGACCGGATCTACAAAAATACCAAGGGACGAAAACCATCGTACCCCAATACCATGTACAAAACCATGCACAAAACCATGGACGTGGACTACCCGCGCGTGCTTAGTCGTGGAAAGAATATAACACATACCCAACACATGGAACCTTTAGTGCTCTCGCTAGCGTGTTCCTCGCATATTTTCAGCTACCCATCCACCATGATTCCAGGATGGAATTACTGACACATTTTAGACATACACCAGTCATCCATATCTCAGACCATATCCATGAATGGTAGCGACGCCGTATTTTGTGTAAAGCCAAAATAGACGATCGAGTTCTACTAGACCTATTCCTGAAAACTCTCACTACAGAGATTTAAAAATATGCAGCAACCCAAAAACCTACATCTGAATAGGATGCCATCAGTAAATCCCAATAGCTTAAGTTGATTTACACGCAGTCCAGATACATTTATAACATCTTGCCTAATACCCAGCACCTACAAACTTATAAAGAATTTCCAGGCACATCGAAATCTGCAGACGGCTTCATTGGGTCACTGGCCCAAAATCACCTAGGCAGCAGTAGTTAGTACCCCTATTACGCATATGATTCTAACCAGAACATCCTGTAACCCGACTACCAAAGTCATCATGCACCTTTGTAGAATATGACCAATATGCCGCAGTCATACCATCATCAGCAGGGAGGACCATACCCTCCAGCTCAGGGGACCCAGTATGCATCTAGAAATGCTGACAGAAGAGCTCCCCCCCAGCATCCATTCAAAAACTAGGGACAGGGACCCTAATATTCCCAATCCCCAACACAAAACCCACCCATTCAAAATAATGCACAATTGAACTTTGTGCAACATTCACAGGCACAACTGCACCAATCATATAATCAGGAAAATCCTAGCTATCCTCCTAATGCAATAAGGGAAAAATCAAAAAACAAACAAAATGGAAATCCTGGACAGGGGGGAAACAATCAACAACACCCTCTGCGATCTCAAGTTGGAGGCAAATCCAACCGAATTCAAAACCAGGAGCCAAATAAATCCCAAGGGCATAAAAAGAGGGCGAATCTTCGGACTAACCACTCTTGCGCAATCTGTGGTGAATATGGCCATTACACTCACCACTATCCCGATCTCTCTGAGATGGAGAAGCTTCAGGGTAACCAAGGACAAGGGGGATCCTCAAAGCAGGAAACTGTCATGTTGGAGTGCTTCCACCACCAAGGGACAATTGGCACTCAACAGAAGCAAACAAATCCCGATGACTCCAGAAAAAATAACCATGAAATCTACATGTCTGGCAAAGAATTTTTTTTTTAGACACGTAATCGGAATTATGATACCCCACCAGACACTAGTTTTTCAGGGGCTAGAATGAGTGTACCAATAGCATCATTGACTATATTGAAAATTCCTATTGAACCTTTGCCAAAGATGGCCAAAGGACTAACTAGGCGAGCAGAAAACCACTCCAAAGAAGCCCATAACTATAGAATTGTGAACAACTTAACCCAATCTCCCACAACCACATCAGCTGGAAGTATTACAATATACCCAAAGCAAAATAAATCCTTACTTTCCACATTAGGCACCATTGACCATGATGATTCGCGCCTAATGGATTTCAATTTAGATAAACCCACCCCCAGGCTTCCTTCGTTGGTTGCCTTCTAGATACCGGTGTATGTCCAAAACATCACTATCCACCAATGTATCATTGATGAGGGTGCATCCACATGCATCATGTCAAAGAACGTTTGGCAGAAGTTAGGGTATCCAGAACTAAAGCCATCATACATCACACTTAGAGCATACGATAGGAATTTTCCCCTGTCAGCCTCTACCAAAATGTCTTGGTCTACTTGGCGGGAAAGATGGTCCTTATAGACATTGAAGTCTTCGATGCACAACTAGATTACAATATACTCCTTGGGCGAAGTTATATGTATGCCATGTCAACCATAACATCCTCTGTCTTCTGGACCATGATGTTCCCCCATGAGGATCACATCATTACTGTCGACCAATTGTCATATCATGACAAGCGACCCCTAAAAAATGCCAATTTCATTCTACCCTATGTAGAAACATCCACGGAGATGGTTACATGGTACCAATAATATGGCCCCGACCAATTCAAACCATCGTCCATCCTCGGATCATTCCTAGGAGATCCCCCTATCATACTAGAACCATCAGTTGATATCACAGAGGCTTTGGTGTGCACAAAGTCTATATCAAGCCCCGAATCTAGCTAGGAGATAGAGACGAGAATTAACAACACTGAGGCCTTTGCCACAACATCCTCTCTATCTTATGTTGTCTCCCAAAATCCTTTCCTATACCCTCCACCTTTTTTTTTCACAATAGGTCTTGGCAATGGTAGTGCTGCCAAACATATCCTTTGAAATACTAGTTTGGTACTTGGTCCCTCCTACCACAATAGGAGTCACCGGAATTACCTCTACAGGGTTGATTCCCCTCACTCCAGAGGAGGCTTTGTCTGTTCAGGAGACTGTCACTACCATACCATCTAAGATAACTCTCGTTGCAAAACCAATGGTCATGACCAAGAGAACCAATAAAAAGGGGAAGAAGGTAGAAACTCCCACCATACAATGGGAATTACAACCTTGCGCCATATGCGACATAGTAGGCCACCCTACCCACATCTGCCTAGAGTTGGATGAACTAAAACCACTCCTTAGCTTTGAGGTAAATATCATGGCAACAAGTATCCTTAAAAAGGAACCAACCACCAAAAATCAAGGCGAGGCATTTCGTACCAACCACGCATGTGCTATCTGTGGCCATTATGTGCATTACACCCATCATTTCCTAGAAATTCCATGATATAGGGATGCCTTACATGCCATCGAACAATCCTATCAAGAGGATCCCTCCATCCAGACAACGGAAGAAGAACCTCACGTCATTTTATACCTACAAGAGGCACGTCAATCACCAGAAATAATCTTATTCATCCCCCCTCCCCCTATCGAGCGTTGGGCACTCTACGATGAAAGAGATTATTTCATCACTGAATGTGCATCCCTAGAATTATTTCAGTGATGAAGGCTCCACACATTCACACATGTTTCATTTCCAATAGGTATGCCCTCTCTTACCTTCTTTTCATTCAACACATGTTTTCAAAAAATATTTGAATGAAAATTTGCTTTCACTTGGGGTGTTTTGTTGTAGGTGTTGTAAAAACCATCCATCGCCCCATGCTCCGAAGGTTCCAGAGCAGGTATCATTCGACCCTCAGCATGATAGAGTCCCAGAAAAAATTTTCATATCCTGATATCATTTCTCCACAAGAAATTAACCATAGGTTCCAAACACCCGACCATGTTTATCATCTCCCCACCTTGCACATGATAAACATCCTTATTAGTCAGTAGAGCCTCCCCTCCATGGCGCTCATCACTCAAAGTAGACCATACATCAGAAATATCATGATGCCATGGCCATACCACTTCAATCCAGGAAGCACTTCACGCCCATTCATCCACCATGCATCAAATCAAGTTTTAAAACCCCTTTCCCAGACCACCATTTGTTGTAATCAGATTGAATATGTAGCACCGCCTCGCACTTGGCCTACCATCCCCCATCTACAATATTTTCCATCCGCTTCATCACCCCCACACAAGAGACCAACCAATGGCCCCCACCCTCAACAAAAATACCCTCCTCACATCATCAGTGAGTGAACATTTTCATGTTTTGGGGCACCCATCTCTGTATTTTTTACAATCATATCCCATTGTTTCATTATTTTGGTAAGTGTACAAAGACCTCAAACGGAGAACATTCCCCCACTCACACATCCATTTTTCTCCCATGACAACAGTCCCTAGTCACCCTTGGTCAGAGCATCACACCTTTCATGCATATCCACCATGACATTCATAACCAACATATACTCACGTTGGACGTCCTACCAACTCCAGGGATTTCCTCATCATAAATATTTATGGTTGCCACCAAGCTTATTTTTTATGATCCGGCCCTAGACTGTTGAATTCCCACCATCATTTTTTAGTCACCCCTCGCCACCATTTCTACGTTAAACCCATCAAATCTGAGACCCTAGTCCCTTGCATCAGTAGCACTCTCGTTCGGTTGATGCTTCCTTTTTTTCGACTTCAACACCCATTCTCCTAAAAGGAAGCGATGGCTACTCACCACAATGGGGGCATCCTCGGGTGGCACTGTGGGAATCATCATCGCCCGCAGATGTCATCGATCCTCCTAACATTGGTAGAAATTAAATTCTCTAAGCATGCATATGTCCTAGATCCACCTGATCTCACACTATTTAACTTTATGCAAGATACTGAATCTATTCCACTTGTTAATCTTTTGCGGAAAAATTAATTGCACAAACATGTGAAGCATAAACAAAAATAATCAATTGCACATAACACAGTTTTTAACCAGGAAAGCTTGAAGCTGAAAACCCCAACTATATATTATGTAACATGGAGATCATATGAAAATCCTCATACAAAAGCTTATCACAAGCTCTCAGTAAAATACAATCATCATACACTAATCAGGAACAATATTGAAAATCCATGCACCGATCTTTGCCTCCTACTAGCCTGCCTCCACTATGCAATCCCTGCTGAAGAATAGCTTTGAATGAATTTGAATTATGCTTGCCTTGACTGCAAAAACCTTATTGGCAACTCCAATGTGTGTGTGATGCAATCAATGCATCACTATAGTCACAACAGATAGTCTATATTTCCCTTTCACCTACCTCTCGACTGGGTCTCTACTGAAACTGCCATGCACTGTAGTTAACTGTTGTATTGTTCAGTTGATTAATGAGTTGTTATTTGTGAATTAATTAACTAATTAATTCACTCCACTCTCACTAGTGTATCAATCAGTTAGACTAGATACAACCAGCTCAACTGAGTCTAATTGAGTTAAACTAAATAAAACTCCATAACTACTTCTTCCAACTATGTCATAACTCTGCCACTTGAGTTCTAACTGAGTCCTCCATGCATTAGCTCCAGTAAACCCTTTAGAATTACGTAATTCCATCAGTCCACTGATGTGCCACATCTGTGCATTGAAACAGAATGCTCCAAGAGAATAAGTTGTTGTTTAGTGTCTGATTATTATTAAGAGCTAATAATAATCAACATGCATCTATTTTTAAATCAACGATCTATAAATAGACTTCGCCCAATATTCTAAAAATAGAATTTCATCTATTTTTCCAACTTGATCAACCATCCACAAATAGCATCCTGCAACTTCTGAAATATGATCATCATGTCTAAAAATAGACTTGCGCCAAAAATAGCCTGTGGGCCCACTTAGTGAAGGCGATTATTTTCACTAAGCTCATCATCTTGTTGAATCTCAAAACTCCCTCTCAAAAATACAGGGATTATCCTTCACCCCGATCTTGCCTCTATGGTATTCGAATTTTCTCCTGGTGAGCACCTTCGTCAGAATATCTACATCCTGATCTTCCGTAGGAATGTAATGAAGCAACATGATCTTCCGTTGCACACAATCTCTAATAAGATGATACTGGATATCAATATGTTTAGATCTATCATGAAACACAGGATTAACCGAGAGTTTAATGCAACTATGATTATCACAATGTATCACTGTGGGATCTAAATGTGAAATGAACAAACCAACCAGGATCTTCTTCATCTAGATAGCCTCACATGTAGCTTGACTTGCTGCCATGTATTCTACTTCCGCTGAACTGAGTGCCATGGATCTTTGTTTCCTACTGTACCAATTAAACTGTCGTAGATCCGATACTGAAAATCCCTCCTGATGTGCTCTTTCTTTCTGTTGGGATTCCTGCTCAATCTACATCCGTGAAGCCATGCAACTTCACCTCATCCGTCTGTCTGTACCATAAACCATACTCAGATGTGCCCCTGAGATATCTCAGGACATGCTTTCTTGCCTTCCCAAAAGATCTTGGTAGGCTTAACCATCGCTTTTGAAAGCTGGTTCACCGCATAGCATATGTCCGGTCTTGTATTGAAAAAATACATGAGCGAACCTACCAACTATTGATAAATAGTGGCATCCACTACCTCTGTCGATGTAGCATCCTATTTCTTCCAATTTCCTGGAAGAGGAGTGTCGATAGGCTTGCAGCCTTGCATGTGAAACTTCTCCAGTATCTCCTGGGCATACTTTCCTTGAGACACAAACAATTCACCTTCTCGCTGCCATATTTCCAATCCAAGGAAATAATGAAGGAGGCCCAAATCCTTCATCTCAAACTCCTTTGCAAGATCTGCCTTGCATGAGTGTATCAAATGCTCATCACCTATTAGTATTAAATCATCAACATAAAGTACAATGATTAAAAGCTTACCCTCCACCACAATCTGGCACAGGTTTGCATCCGCCTCACACTTGGTGAAGCCAAGTCCAGTGAAATAGCTGTCGATCCGAGTGTACCAATCACGGGGTGCTTGTTTCAGCCCATAAAATGCTCTTTTGAGCCTGCACACATGCGACTCACTGCTGAAGATCTCAAATCCTCCAGGCTGCTCAATGTACACCTCTTCCACAATGATCCCATTAAGGAACGCAATCTTCACATCCATCTGATAAATGTGCCAATCCATCTGCGTTGAGAGAGCAAGGATGGTCCGTATGGAAGAATACCGTGTGACAGGTGCAAAGGTTTCCTCATATTCAATCCCCTCGATCTGTGAGAAGCCCCAGGCAAAAAATCTTGCCTTATACTTCTCAACACTCCCATCAGTAGCTTGCTTTACCTTGTAGATCCATCTTGATCCTACAACTGATTTTCCCACCAGCCTTGGAACAATATCCCAAGCACTGTTTCTGACAATGGAATCATACTCCTCCACCATGGCATCTACCCATGTGGTATCTTGCACTGCTTCTTCAAAAGAATATGGCTCTGTCACGATACACTTGCTCATAAGAGCCATGTATCCAGTATATCGGTCAGGTGACTGTCTCTGTCTGCGTTGTGATGTAGGAACTCCTACATTCTGTGCTGCATCAAGCTTTAGTCTCTCAGCTTCTGTGGTATGCTTTTTTCCTTGTCTAATGTTTGGTTCTTCATGAGTGGACTCCTCCACTCCATGAATCTCCTCCTGTGGCTGATCCACATCCATAGGCTCATCTTTGGGAATAAGAAGCTCCTCCTCCGCATGCAAGTGTAGCTCTGTCTCAAGCGACAACTTGATGGCTTTCATTCCATTGAATTTTATATCCCATCACAAAACAGTCATCCGACTATCTGGAAAATACACATGATAGTTATGGGGTGTTTCTATGTACCCCAAAAATATCCCAACTTCTGTAGTCGACTCCAGCTTCTTCCTGGAATCCTTCATCACATGAATGTAAACAGGTGAGCCAAAAATCTGCAAATGAGAAATATCAGGCTTCTTACCAGTAAAAGCTTCTTCAGGTGTACTCATGCCAAGTACTCTATGAGGACAACGGTTTTGCACATAAACCACAGTGTTGCATGCTTCCTCCCATAAGTGCATCGGTAGGCCCTGGTCATGCAGCATCGCTCGTGCAACACCCACGATCGTTCTATTCTTTCTCTCCGTGACCCCATTCTACTGTGGTTTATGAGGCACTATGAGTTCTCTTCGAATTCCTTCTTTGCTACAGAAATATTTGAATTCGCCTGAGATGTATTCACCACCATTTTCGCTCCATAGAGCTTTCACTTGCTTCCCCGACTCCTTCTCCACCAATGCCTTGAAATCACAGAAATTTGAGAACGTTTCACTCTTCTTCTGCATGAATAAGATCCATCATCTACTATAATATTCATCAAAAAATATAACATAATACCTATGTTTTGTTTTTGAAGCAACCGAGAAAGGTCCACACACGTCTATGTGAATTCTCTCCAAGATCACCGAAGTACGGTTCTCCTTCTCATGAAAGGTGGTCTTCAAAAACTTACCCATGGTACATCCCTTGCACTGATCTAACTACATAAGAGAACCCTTGGGAAGTCTAGTAGAAATCTGCTGCAAAATCTTCAAAGCGCCATGGTGAAGATGGCCCAATCTCCTATGCCATAATTCGCCCTCATCCTGGCTCACCACTTCTTCTGCTTTTCCCAACATTGCAACACAACCATCTACCTCCAGCTTGTAGATATTCTTAATTCAAACCCCTATCTTCTTGGTTTGAACCATTTTTTTATGTCGAAGGAAGGCTTTTCCCTCACTGAAAACAACATCATAACCCTTGTCTTCTAGCATTGCGACTGAGACCAAGTTCTTCTTTAGACCTGGAACATGCATAACATTCCTCAACAAGAATGGATTATCGGAATCCCTCTCAAAGGTAATGGTCCCAATGCCAGTCGCACTGTACCGACCATCATCACCCATCTCTATATACATCTGGAGGTCCTTCTCCTCCAATTCACTAAACAACTCTTTGTCTCCCGTCATATGGAAAGACACACCACTATCAAGATACCACACTGATCCCATGCAGATTGAAACCAAGAAAGTGATCAAGGAGAAATAAAGCTAAAATTTCGAGGCTAATGCCTCTCCAGCTACAGATCCAACAGTCTGTTTTTTCTTCTTCTTCTGTGGACAGTTAGTGGCGAAATGTCCATGCTCGTGATAGTGAAAACACTTCACTTTGGACAAATCCTGCTTCTTGCCTTTAGCATTGGATTTTGAAGGATGTTTATTCCTTTTCCATTTCCTTGCTTTGGCAGCCAAAGTGAAATTCTCTTCATCTTCATTCTTCAATGAATATCCATCCCTGGTACCCCACCTTATCTCCTCCTACGCAAGATCCGACCAAAGTCGCTCCCATCCCGGCAGTTTCTCCCGTCCATTGATAGAGTCTTCGTAGCTATACCAACTCTTCGGAAGCCCAAGGAGAGCCAAGCTCACCAAGTCTTCATCATCAACAGTAACCCCCACACTTCCCAGTTCATCCTTTCAGTGGACAAACTTCGTGAGGTATTTTGGAATACTATCGCCTTTCTCCATTTTTATTTTTTTGAGCTTGTCTTTAAGCGCCAACTTCCTCTGGTCACTTCTGCTTTGGAACAAATCTGTCAAAGCCTTACACATTAAGAATGGAGTGTATTTCCCATGAATTCTGGACACAATATGGTCCTTCACACCTTCCAACATAGTTCTCCTCGTATTTGCTGTCTTCTTTTGTCATGCGTCAATTAATGCAGCATTGCTAGATCCCGGCTTAGGAACATCGCTATCAATGAACTCCTTCAGCCCATTATCCTCCAGCACTGCCTCCATCCTGTCCTTCCAGGCTATGTAATTCGATCTCCCATCAAGGGAATACTCCAATCACAACCCATTGAAAGTCATTTCAATGTATACTCGATTTCTGCACCAATAATCTTCTGCAGCAAATTCGAATTGTCCACCAGCACAAACTCACTTCACAATTGCAAACTTCAATCAACAATGCTCTAATACCATGCATAAATTATATGCACTAAACATGCATATGTCCTAGATCCACCTGATCTCACACTATTTAACTTTATGCAAGATACTGAATCTACTCCACTTGTTAATCTTTTGTAGAAAAATTAATTGCACACACATGTGAAGCATAAACAAAAATAATTAATCGCACATAAAAAAGTTTTTAACCGAGAAAGCCTAATTCTGAAAACCCCAACTATATATTATGTAACATCGAGATCATATGACAATCCTCATACAAAGCTTATCACAAGCTTTCAGTATAATACAATCATCATACACTAATCAGGAACAATCTTACAAATCCATGCACCGATCTTTGCCTCCTGCTAGCCTGCCTCCATTGTGCAATCCCAGATGAAGAATAGCTCTGAATGAATTCGAATTACCCTTGCCTTGACTTCGCAATCCTCATTGGAAACTCCAATGTGTGTGTGATTCAATCAATGCATCACTATAGTCACAATAGAAGTCTATCTTGCCCTTTCACCTACCTCTCCACTGGGTCTCCACTGAAATTTCCATGCACTGTATTTAACTGCTGTATTGTTTAGTTGATTAATGAGTTATTATTTGTGAATTAATTAAATAATTAATTCACTCCCCTCTCACTAGTGTATCAATCAGTTAGACTAGATACAACTAGCTCAACTGAGTCTAACCGAGTTAAACTAAATACAACTCCATAACTACTTCTTCCAACTGTGTCATAACTCTGCCACTTGAGTTCTAACTGATTCTTCCATGCATTAGCTCCAGAAAACCCTTGGGAATTACGTAATTCCCTCATTCCATTGATGTGCCACATCTGTGCACTGAAAAAAAGTGCTCCAAGAGAATAATTTGATGTTTAATGTCTGATTATTATTAAGAGCTAATAATAATCGACATGCATCTATTTTTAGATCAACGATCTATAAATAGACTTCACCCAGTATTCTAATAATAGAATTTCATCTATTTTTCCAACTAGATCAACCATCCACAAAATAGCATCTTGCAACTTTTGAAATATGATCATCATGCCTAAAAATAGACTTGCGCCAAAAATAGCTTACGGGCCCACTTAGTGAAGGTGACTCTTTTCACTAAGCTCATCATCTTGTTGAATCTCAACAACATTAAACTATGATACAATATTTCGTGTCAAGATGGTATCATATTTTACAGCCATTTCACTTTGCTCAAATTTGTCGAAGACCCATTCCATTATAAGCATCTCTTTCAGCAATACTTACATGGGAAGGTCCCAGTAATACACTAATGCATACCATGAGCATTTATATTCCACCCCAATATTACGCATGTGAGCACCACATGCCACCTATTTCCAAAGAAAAAACACCTCTAAGAGCATCAGAAATCGTCGTCATCAACCAAATCAGCAAATCACTACCATATCAGTGACACATACAGAACCTTTATCTATTAGCTAGATTTTTTAGCTAGCCAAATCATCATAAGCATGGGACATGCCCGCCTCATAGAAAATTTGTATTTATTGTATCATACTATTTTTTGCAGGTTTCCTACAGAACATGGTCACTCTTCTACCCATTGTAAGGGGTTTACAATCTTCAGTTGTACATGGGTCTCTCTCTCTCCACAAAGTATACAGAAAATAAACTATAATGTATTTCGGCTATACAGTTATTCCTAGACCTCACACATTAGGGGGAAATTGTTATCATTGGAAAATTGGACAAGAAAAAATGACATTATTAATGTCATGCAAAAGGATTTACAGGTCTAAAGAATAATAGAGGATCTGAAAAATTTTAAAAATATCTAAGGTCAAGAGACAAAAATCAAATTGCGCACCAGAAACATAGGTGAAATGCACCTTTGCGCGCTGGTATGTGCGGATTTCCCTTAAAAATTCGCACGGTCCTGGGAGTGGCAGAAGTCACTTTCCAGGACAACTTGACACACTTCAAGAAATGATCCTACACTTGAGGTCACCCAAGGACAGTTGCCTAATCCACCTTGGGACCTCAAGTGAGCACACAAAGGAATCAAGTGGCACACAAAAGAATCAAACCTCTCTCTTGGGTAACCATTCATCAATGTACCAAGAGAGGGAAGGATAATTTGAATTCACCTATAAATGGCCACAAAGAGATGATCAAAATGAAATCACATTTTTATTCTGGCCAAATTGCTCAAAGGCAAGCCAACAATGTGCAATCCAGAGCAATAGTAGAGGGAGGATTTGGTTATTGGCCACCCAACAACTTCAATCCTTTGGAGTAGAGAGAGAGACCTTGTGACAATAGCTAAAGGGTAAAAACGTCCTTGCACTGGGTCTTATAACTCCATAGTTATAAGGGTACTTTGGCAGGAGTGTAACATAGTATATTTCTTCTTAACAATGAGCAATAAGAGGGGACTTTGATTCCACCATTTGCATTATTGTTACGTTTGACTCTTTGTGAGTTTTTGTTTTTACGTTTATTTTAGTTGTGTTTTCTCTCTATATTTTCATACTATATTCCATGATTTAGTTTGTTTTATATTTTATAGCATGTGTTCACTAACTTGTTAACCATATTTTTTTCCTGTGACCATAGCGTGGAGGCAGCGACCACTCCTCCTAAGCACCAGTGGATTGGTACACCTGTGCACCAAAACCACCACTACAAATGCCTAGAAGAGGTCAAATATAGGAGAAGCTCATTGGGAGAAGGTTAATCAGTGACTTCTCGGAAACCTAACTAGGAAGTAAGCTACAATAACCAGAATTTCTGACCTTATAGAACAATGATTTGGAAAGGATATTTTGACTCATATTATTATAGCCTCTCTACTGAACATTTGATGCAATAATAAGAATCTTTGATCAAAGGGGTTTCACCATCTTAGGTTTTTTCCTTGGCATCTGCCAAATATGGTGTCCTCTTATCTTGTCTTCTCTTCTAAATTTACATTTGATGTTATTTCATCAATTACTCTCATGATTAATGTGATTAGTTATGGATTAATGGAATTATAATGGGCTAATGGATTAATGAAGTAATTGACCTAATAAAACAACATGTTAAGTCAAAAATTAACATGATATCAGAGCTCAAGTGAGGGAAATCTCAAGCAAGAGTGAAATAAATCAAGGAAAGAGGATTTCTAAAGATCAAGGATTAATCACTCATGCATACCCAAGACAGAGCTCTCTGTCAAATTCTAGATATCAAATTAATTGTGTCTAAGGCCTTAAGTGCATGTCTGAAGCCAATAATTTTTGGTTCACTATTTCTCTTTCTTTAGGGTCAAATATTCTGTAGCAGTATGATTATCCTTGATTTCTCTAAGCCAATCTCTCTAACATTATTTTTATGCCCATTCAGCTAGGTTGATCTGAAGCAATCTCACCGGATTGTTACTGGAATGTCTTTGGCTTTGTAATGGGGAACTTCTTAGAGAAGTTTGTTAGGAAACAAAATTTAAAGTCTATAAATTCTCCTCGGCCCTTTTGGAGAAGTATTGCATCAAATTTAAGGGTTTGAGAAGGGTCAATGTTCAGGGTTTTGTTATATTTTCTTTTGAGTTTTATTTTTTTCGGGGATTCGTTGGGAAGGTGCATTGCAGGTAGAAGATCAACCTATGTGATATATCTGGATTTTTTTTTTATTCATCATGAGTTGCATTTCATCTATGAGATTCAACCCTTATCTAGGGCACAATTCACCATCTATAATACAACCAAAATGTTTGGTTCTTCTTTCTGAAGCAACGAAATTTGATAGGATATTGTTCCAACCTAAAATTTCTGTAGTAGATCCAAACATGAATTAAGGCTACTATGATTATGTATCATTATAATTACATATATTTATATCTACAACCTAAATCTAATATTGAAAATTTTCCAATGGTAAATCATTATAGCTAACCAAAATGCTTGAATCTCTAGAATATCTTGAGTCGTGATCTGAATTGAAGAAAAAATATTTCTCTATATCTCGGTTCAGATATCTATATCAAATCAACCAAATAAAGTGTCCTTGAACAACAACATGAAGCTTTGATGTTACATTAGAAAAATTTGAGGTATATCTCTAAGTCTTAGATCTAGCATTGTAAAAGGTTTACATTTTTTTATGCATATCCATTATCATCAAATCTAAGATGGTTGTCTTGGAATTATGTTATGAGAATAGATTTATCTTTTGGAATCTATTTTTTTAAGTTAAGGATTTTCGGTCTAGCTCATTTGTAATCCATATGTGATTGGAATTATGTGATCAATATAAAAATGTCATGAAGCATTACAGTATTATCATCTCTTTAAAGCATCATTCATTAAAGCATTGATTTATACTCTCAAGCCTGAAGTTTCCTCTACAAGGAGATGCATATCTCACGTAGATTTGTAGCCAATATGTTTCTCATCTGAACTGTCTTGACACTAGTGCATTGTATCAGATCTTGCAATCTAAGTTGTTATTGTAAGATATTGAAGCCCTGGGCAGCATACTATTCACTACTTCATTTACCAAGTTACTCAGTAAAGGTTAATGCAGTATTGTTTCCCTCGCTTATCATTGATACCATAAACAAGGAAGGTTTTGTTCGAGCAAAAGGTGTAGTAGGGTAGTCACCAAAATTTATCTGGCAGTCAGTACTTCAGTCAACATTCATAAGAAATACTATTAGCTTTTAGACAACATTAAAAAAATATTCTACAGTGTGGGTTTCAGTTGAAGTAGGCTTTCATTAGTTAAATGTTTGAAGGTTTATAGTATTGAAACTATAATATCATATCCCTGTAGAATTTTTGTACAACAGTAAGAATATCTTGATCAATTTTGGGCTTTACTAAAAGCAACCCCCTCATTTTCAGAGTTTCTCCCTTGTTGAAATAGAGTGGTGGAAGGATGACTTGACCAAAGTATTTACTAATAAACACCTTGAGGATAGAAATCCACAATATTCTGCTATCTTTGAAGGAATCTAATACATCAGCAGTCATACATATTCTTATCTAGCATCAGTTACTAATAAGTAACTTAACGTAACTTGATTCGATCTATGATATACATTGTTTGGGTTCTCTTTCGTCCATCTAGAATATGGCATTGACAATATTGGCTAATCACCTTGATATAATTAGACTTGAAGCAATCAGTTAAAAAGTAGCAGAGAAAAAACTCTGTTGAAGGATTTTGGTTAAAATTATACAAATGTGTTCAAATTCCACTTTGGACTAATCACATGATGGAGATGATGATGGAATTGAGATCCTATTTCCGAGAGTACCAAGATCGGCCTAAAGATCACCTAATTTTCATAAGCAGAAGTTGGTTTTTGATTGTTCACCCACTCATGGATATTGGATTAGGTCGAATTCACTCATATGGAAAATTCTGCCTCAACATCAAATGGACATCATCGACAACTCTTTAAAGCATATAAATACAAGTGACTTAGAAGTTCATTTGGACATCATAACATCAAGCATTTTCTTCTCTTCTATCTGATTGAGTTAGACACATTGACGAATAAAAGATCGTACGAAGGTCTGAAATCATAGGTCTGAAGCTCGCATAAAAATCAGGGTTTATGTTCTGGTCGCAAGCACAAAACTAGTAGATTCGGGTTATACCTGCATGCTTTCTAAGTGCATGGTAGCGGCTGGGAACCTATAACCACAGGCATGATGAACTGTGGTAGCAGATAATGTTTTAACTAGAGTTGATTGTCATCTGAAGGTTTTTAAAGTTGTCTTAAGGCTGAATCAATTTGTCTCTGATATATTTGACCATTGTGCACAGGTTTATGAATTTTTTGGGTTGTATTGTTGTACATATTGTATTGAGATCATTGTAATATTTGATGAAAATTTTATGACAATATAATAGGAGAATAATTTTAAATGTTTTTCCCCATAGTGGGTTTTTTCCTGGTCTTTGACCAAATCTGATGTCTCTTGTGTGTTAATTGTCTCCTTTTTCATTTCATTTATTGTTCTATATTCAATTATTGTTGATTATTGGAAATATTAATTGTAAATGGAAATATTTCTAATTGAAATTTTGAATTAGGCTAGAGTAATTGATTCAACATAGAACAATATGAAAATTGACATGGTTTTAAATATCGGGTGAAGGAAAATCCCAAGAGGAGACAAGGGTTGAAGAAATCATCTTTGGAAAAGTTACAAGATCCAACCTAGTCAAATCAATATGGAAACCACATTCAAGGAGAATGAGAAGTTGGGTGACTCATCCAATTTTTTTGCATGGAAAGATAGGTTGGAAATCATAGCTGACAACAATGATGTTTTGGACTACAGTCAAGGAAATGTACTTGAGCCTTCAGAGAATGCATCCAATGTTGTCAAGAATAAGCATGGGAAAGGTGAAAATAAAGCAAAGCTAATTATAACTAATGGTTTACAAGAAAATTTACTTGCATATGTTGAAAACTTGAGAAGTTCCAAGGACATGTATGATAATATTGCAGGAATGTATGAGTTCAACACTTTGAATTAAATACTCACCTTGAAATATCAACCTAAAGACACTAATATGAACAAAGGATATTCCATAAAATCCTGCATAATTAGGATATCTCATCTTAGAGATCAATTGTTAAGAGTTGGGGAAGTTGTGGCAGACAGGGAACTGGTGGTTGTGACTTTGAGAGGTCTCCCTCCTATTTGGGAAACATTCATCACCACTATTAGCAACACAAATTTTCTCCCTTCATTTGATGAGATTTTTGGAAATCTCACTCAAGAAGAGTCTAGGATCATTGGAAGAGGACAGATTCAAAAGCACGAAGAAGGAGAACCCATTGCATTCATCACTCATGACAAGAAGAAGAAGAAAGGGAAAGGAGTTCCATCAATTTCAAGAAAGCCCCCTCCTCGAAATCAAAATAAAAGGAAGGAATACTCACATATTGAATGCTAAAATTGTCACAAGAATGGTCATTATGCTCAATATTTCCCCGAGAAAAATAATGGACCACACTATAATACTAGAAGAAAACACAAGAGGTTCAATTATCAAAGGAGGAGAGATGATCGAAGGAATGACTGCAATGGAATAAATGATAGAAGAATAAGGGAGTGGCTCCAAGTGGTCATGAAGAATATCATTGTCCACAAAATACTTCAATATTCTCCATGTATGAAATTAATGTTGCAAATCCATATAAATATATTCATATTTCCACTCTTACTAGTTCATCTCCTCCGGATTCCTGGGATAGTTGGTTGGTTGATAGTGGGGCCACTCATCACTTATCTGGTTACAAGGAAGTTCTCTCTAAATTAGTAGAGAGGGAGTCAAATTTGATAATAATTCCTGGAGACAACTCCACTCATCTCATCAAAGGTTTTGGATTCGTAAAAATTCATTTGAATTCCAAGGAATATATTGTACTGCATGATGTAATGTATGTTCTTGGGTTGAAGCATAATTTTGTATCAATCTCCACTTTGGAAGACAAAGGGATGAGGATTTACTTCATCAATGGAAAATTTCTTACTTGGCTCGTTGGATCATGTATGAAAGATGCATTCACTTTGGGAACAAGATATGAAGGACTCTATAGGGTCACTGGAAGGCTACTAATGGAATTGAAGAAACATTTATCGGAGAACATAAATAATTACCGAGAGGAATAATTAAACAGAACCAGCAACAAATCATAAACATAAACATAGATGTTTAACTGGGAAAAACCCCAAACTCTAGGGAAAACCCATCCTAATGAAATTTCATTAAGCATTGGCCAAAACCTTGGCCAATCCGGCCAAGTGAGCCTTCACCGCTCACCTCCAGGCCTTGTCTTACAATGAAGTATTCCCAGCCTTTTATAGGCTCCATTACATGCAATACCATGAGTCGAAAACTATGGGTGCACAATACCATGTGCCCCAAAACTACCCATTTTTTAACATGGTTAACCTTGACTCTAACCCCAAGTCAATTTACCTAACATTCCCCCCTTAAACTTGACTTGGGGTTCCTTTACTGAATCCAGCCAACCTTTCCAAGTGAGTCAACCTAGGCCTGCTCACTCTGGCCCTTACCCCTCTCAAAGTTTTTACCTGGGGTATCTCTTAACCCAACATCCCCCCTATCACCTAGGTCTAACCTAGACTTTACCAGTGATTACTAGGGGTACACATGCCTTACAAGGTCTTACAACAATATGCCCATTTACATATAATAAAATTTGACTCCATAATATATATATATATAAATATATATAATATATATATATATATATATATATATATATATATATATAACCCTTGTTTCTCTATTAATATAACCATCCTCTCATCTCTCATGGACCTCTCTGATCTCCATAGCCACAAAAACCAAAACTTTGAAAACTTATGTCGAACCACTTGAATTCCCATCAAAACTTAGTGTAGAATTATCATCTACCACTCGAAACATACCCACATTCACAACCTTAATTCAAACCCTATTCTAATTCTTGCCATCAATATGGCCCACGTCAGGTAGAAGCTTGTCCACAAACTACTACATAAACCCCTCATAAATCACCTACGTAACACCTTGTTAGTCCAACGATTAAATCTTGATTCAGTATCCTGATGTGCTCAATACGATGCTCCAATCATCCTTGGACTCTGACACTTGAGATACAAAATTTCGCTCATTACATTTTGGTGGTTTCCATCGCTGCTTTTCTACACACGATCATGTAGGCTTTCACATTCAACAGTTAAACCGACCACCTGCAACACTACACAAAACCGTGCGACTGCTTCTGGTGAAATACGAGCTTCACATTTTTCTCACTTGATGTCGAGCTATTCATGTAACATATCTATAGCATTGGGCCATTACATCAACAACATTTTCTACTCATACCATAAATTTTATTGCACCCAACTAGTCATACGTTTCATACATAAAGGCTCACACTTCCTATGTACGTATCACATTGGCTATGCTCTTTCGACAGATTCTAACCTGCACCTGAGGCCATGAGCATCTCAGCATAGCTGCTCTTCCCCATTCTAGCACCCATCGAATGTCCCTACTAATCATGTAATCGCCAACTTCTTCCATGAGTTCCTGCTCATTTTGGATTTCGAACAGGGATTCAACATTGTGTATGCTAGCATCCGGGATGTTCTTTTGTTGAACCCTTCTCACAAAAAATAATACAAACATGGCACACTCATGAACATTTCTAAGAAGGTGCCATCACCAATCAAAAATTGTCTCTTTGTGCATAATATCAACAACAATATGGTAAACCTTGAGCAGTTTTTCCAAGATCTCTTTGATAGCCTATTTCATTCTCATCTCCAGCTCAATATGCTAGGGGGGGCACTCAAAATATGGTGGCAGCCACAAGAATGTC
This sequence comes from Pinus albicaulis, assembly GCA_034641835.2. Lineage (NCBI taxonomy): Eukaryota > Viridiplantae > Streptophyta > Pinopsida > Pinales > Pinaceae > Pinus > Pinus albicaulis. Next base: position 1,123,574,216 of record CM076581.1, on the reverse strand, counting down.
AGATCTTCTCACTAACACTGCACTCAAACCAAAAACCCACGGCATGACTCGGCTATCACTCGTCTCATCCAGCATAGAAATAAAAATACCCTCGGGCTCACCATTATTACATGGTTTTAGTTTCAAATTCTCAATGATCCTGCACCTCATCACTTCCTAGATTGCTTTCATAGGCTCACATCTCCATTCACAGGCCAATAAAACCCTTGGAAACAAAAGCGTCCCTCTGAAGCCAACATTTGGCTCTGATACCAATTGAAGAAACATTTACCGGAGAACATAAATAATTACCGAGAGGAATAATTAAACATAACCAGCAACAAATCATAAACATAAACATAGATGTTTAACTAGGAAAAACCCCAAACTATGGGAAAACCCATCCTAATGAAATTTCATTAAGCATTGGCCAAAACCTTGGAAAATCCGGCCAAGTGAGCCTTCATTGCTCACCTCCAGGCCTTGTCTTACAATGAAGTCTTCCCAGCCTTTTATAGGCTCCATTACATGCAATACCATGTGCTGAAAACCATGGGTGCACAATACCATGTGCCCCAAAACTACCCATTGTTTAACGTGGTTAACCTTGACTCTAACCCCGAGTCAATTTAACTAACAGGAATTAGCTCACAATACAAATAACCTAAGTGAATTATGGCACTAGAGTTTATCTCATCTTCATTATGTTATGCTTCCGAAATTGTAGAACTTGGTATCCAGGATTCCAAAGGTTCAAGCTCAACATGATGGAGTATGCCTAGGATGTGCCAGTGGAAATATGACAAGGGAACCATTCCCCTCTAGTGAAAGCAAGACAAATGACATACTCCATATAATTCACTCTGAATTGAGTGGTTTGATGCTTGTACATTCTCTTGGTAACCATCTCTATTATATCATCTTCATTAATTACTTTTCAAGAAAGACATGGATCTATTATCTGAAGCATAAGGATGAAGCATTTGAAATTTTCAATCAAAGCCTTGATCAAAAATAAAACAGCATAGAAAATTAAAATATTCAGATCTGACAATGGTGGAGATTAAACTTCAAATGAATTCATTAATTTTTGCAAGAAGAAATGCATAAAGGAGACAACTACACCTTGTACTTCTTAACAAAATGGAGTAGCCAAAAGGAAGAATAGGTCCATTGTAGAAGTTTCCCATGCCATGCTCCATGATCAAAAGGTACCAAATTTTCTTTGGGGAGAAGCAAAAAATGTTGTTGTATATGCTCAAAACAGGGTGCCTCATCAAGCATTAGACAACAAACCACCCGAAGAATAATTCACAGGTGTCAAGCCCGATATGATTCATCTCTATATCTTTGGTTTCCCCATATACTTTCATGTGCCAAAATAGAAGAGGAACAAGCTAGAATCTATTGGATCAAGAAAAGGTAAATTTGTTGGGTATTGTGAAAATTTTAAAGAATTTAAATTAGATATTCCTGGTCAAAGGAAGGTCAAAATTAGTAGAGATGTCACATTTTAGGAAGGTGTCGCACTTGGAAAATCCAAAGACCTTCCTCTACTTCCTCCTCCCAAGAATATTGATGAAATGGATATCTTGAATGGCCCGTCTATGCCTAAATATGAGACCGATATTTTCTATGATCCCATGAATTTGATGGATCCATTAGATTCTCCTCCTAGTGATCCTCCTACTGGGAAGAGACCACTTTGGCTTCGGGACATGGTTCAATATGTTGATAAACATGTGCCCACTCGAAGATTGTTTATAGAAATGAAGAATCCATGTAGGTACGAGGGATATCATGTAGCCATGTGCACCATGATTCATGTTGAAACTTCCACATTCGAAGAAGCCATAAAAGAACAAGTATGGAAAGATGTTATGGCCGAATAATATGAATCTATTATGAAGAATGATGTATGGGATGTTGTGCCGAGACCGAAGGGGAAATCTATGGTAACTTCAAAGTGGATATACAATATTAAGAATGGAATTGATGAAAGCATTTAAAATTACAAGGCAAGTTTCTTGGCTCAAGGATTCTCCTAGAAAGAGGGAGAGGATTATGATGATATATTTGCACCTGTGGCTCAATATAAAACATTCTGTTTGATATTTTCCCTTTCCGCAAGTCAAGGATGGACCCTTCATCATATGGATGTAAAGACTGCGTTTGTCCATGGCATGCTACAAGAAGAAGTATATGTTGAACAACCACAAGGATTTGAAGTAAAGGATCGTAGGTCACATGTTTGTATATTGAAGAAGGAATTATATGGCTTAAAGCAAGACCCAAGAGAATGGTACACCCGCATAGACAATTATTTGATGAATTTGGGATTCATGAGAAGCAATGATGATCCCAACCTCTACTTCAAGGTAGTCCAAGGTAAGTCGTTGATATTGGTTTTATGTGTTGACGATCTATTCCTGATAGGTAATGAGCCTTTAATGTTGGAATGTAAGAGGGAACTAGCCTTTGAATTAGAAATGAAGGACCTTGGACTCATTCACTAATTTCTAAGCCTTGAGGTATGGCAAAGGCCCGGTGAGATTTTCCTTTCACAAGGAAAATATGTTGTGAAGTTGCTGGAAATATTTGGAATGACTGAATGCAATTCTGTACCCACACCAATGGAAATAAAATTCAAGGTGTTATAAATTTATATATTATAGAGCAATGCAACACATAAAATATGTGGAAACACAAACACAGAAAACATATAAAAGAGAGACACAGATATATGTGGTTCACCCAATTTGGGCTACGTCCACCTCGAACATCCAATCCTTCCTTTCTATTATCCAGCAAAATGAAGAGACACAACCTACAACAGATCCGTTGTAATATCCTTGTTTCTCTATCACAATCTCCCTAACTGTTTCTTGCTTAGAGAATACACATACAATACACAGCCACGATACAATACCCTCATACAAAATGAGGGGTTTCCTTCTAAGGAAAAAAACCCTAAATTAAATATAACTTCTATCGTCAGATCATCCGCCTAATGAACGGCCTAGATTGACTAGAAATTACAACAATTTTACAAGGCTACCCCACCCTAGACCCCGCAGGCAGCGTTTGATTACGGGCGGCGTTGCCGCCCCGTTAAGAAAATGGATCCAATGTTGTGATACAAAACAAATAAGATAATCAGGCTCCACACCCAACAATATCCCACTTTAATATTGATTGTAGTAACTCAACTGATGCTTCATTTGTTGGAAAATTGCTCCACTTTTGACCTGGTTGTTTCTCATCTTCATCATCATACTTGAAGACTAATTGAAACTGAGCATAATATCAGATTCTCCCTAGTTACAACTTTTGTTAGCATATCTGCAGGATTTTGGCTAGTGTGTATCTTTTCCAGTTTCAACTATCCATCTTCCAACACTGATCGTATGAAATGGTACTTGAGTTGTATGTGTTTAGTCTTGGAATTAAATGCTGAGTTCTTTGCAAGATGAATGGAACTTTGGATGTCACTGTATAACATGACCATCTCATGCTTCTTAATAAATTCATCCATAAACCTTTGTAACCAAATCATTTATTTACTAGCCTCTATAGCAGCAACATACTCTGCTTCTATTGTTGAAAGTGCAACAACACTTTGGATATTTGAAACCCAACTAACAGTTGTTCCACCTAAAGTAAATACATATCTTGTAGTGCTCCTCTTGTTATCTATATCACCTGCCATATCTGCATCAACATATCCCTGTAGAGCAATGTTTGAACCACCAAAACATAATGTTTGATTTGTGGTACCTCTCGAATATCTAAGAATCCATTTCACTGCCATTCAATGTTCTTTTCCTGGATTGTTCATGTACCCTCTTACAACTCCCATTGCATGTGAAATATCAGGCCTTGTGAAAACCATTGCATACATTAATATTCCAATTGTTGATGTATATGTAATTTTAGACATATAATCCATTTATTCTCAGGTCTTGGGGCACATCTCCTTACTAAGTTTGAAATGGCTAGCAAAAGGTGTACTAACTGGTTTTTTATTCTGCATATTAAATCTTTTCAACACCTTTTTGTATGTACTCATTCTGGGACAATGTTAATTTATGATTTTTCTTGTCTCTAGTTATTCTCATACCAAGGATTTGTTTTTCATCTCCCAAATCCTTCATTGCAACTGAATTTTCCAATTTTATTTTGAGCACATTTATTTCCCACATGTTAGACCCTGCAACAAGCATGTCATCTACATACAATAACAATACAATATAGCTACCATCAATTTTCTTTTTTAGATAAACACAACGATCAGAGTGACATCTAGTATAACCTTGTTCAGACATAAACCTGTCAAATTTTAGATACCACTTTCTTGGAGCTTGATTTAAGTCATACAAGCTCTTCTTTAACCTACACACTAATTTTTCTTTCCCTTTGACCTCATATCCTTGTGGTTTTTTCATATATATCTCTTCCTCCAAATATCCATGGAGAAATTCTATATTTACATCTAAATGTTCAAGATGCAAATCTTCCACTGCTACAAGACTTAAAATGGTTATGATTGAAGTCATCTTAACAACAAGAGAAAATATTTCATCAAAATCAATACCTTTCTTCTGTGCAAACCCCTTCACCACAAGTCTAGCTTTGTACCTATGTTTTCCTCTATCTTCTTCCTTTAGCCTATAAACCCATTTATTCTGCAATATCATTTTACCTCTAGGAAACCTGACTAAGTCCCAAGTATGGTTATGTATTAAGGAGTCCATCTCTTCTTTCATGGCTAGCTCCCACTTCTTCCTGGTTTTGACCTGCACTGCTTCTTCATAACATTCGGGGTCACCAGAATTAGTCAACAATAAATAATATAATGAAGGAGAGTATCATTTAGGGGGTCTACTTATCCTGGTAGATCTTCTAACACCACTTTCAGGCGTTTGAGGTTCCTTTTGCTGTTATGGTGGTTGTTGTTTTTGTGGTTTTTGATTATTATTATTTTTAGGCACCTTTAATTTTTTTGTATCTCATCAAGAATTGTGTATTCTTTGTTTTCTTTTTCCTGTTTCTTTTCCTGCAACCGATTCTTATACAAGACCTTTTCATTTAATATTATCTCTACTCATAATGATTTTTTATTTTCATAAACATATAAGCGATAACCAAAATCATTAACACCATATCCAATAAAGGTACATTTATTTGATTTTGTCTCAAGATTTTTTCTATTTTCTTTATTAATATGGAAAAAGGCCTGACAACCAAAAGGCTTTAAAAAATATTAGTTTGCCTTCTTACCTGTCCATGCCTCCTCTGGATACCACCATCCAAGGAACTTGAAGGCCCTCTATTTATTAGATAAACAACAATATCTACAACATCTGCCCAAAATTGTAAAGGCAATCATGCATGCAATCTCATGCACCTTGCACTCTCCATGATTGTTGTGTTCATCCTTTCTAACACACCATTTTCTTGTGGTGTTCTTGGAACTGTCTTCTCTCTACCAATTCCATGCTCTGAACAGCACCTATCAAACTCTTTGTTGCAATATTCACCTCCATTGTCTGATCTCAAACACTTCAACTTCTTTCCCATCTCAATCTCAACCTAATATTTCCATTTCTTGAAAGTATCAAATACATCAGATTTATTCTGAATACAATAAATCCAATTTTTTCTAGTTGCATCATCAATAAAAGTAACATAATAATGAGAGCCACTGATAGATGATACCTGAGTAGGTCCCCATACATTTGTATGCACAAGCTCTAATTTTTCGCTCTTCTTTGCTTTCCCAACTCTAAGAAAGCTGACTCTCCTCTATTTTCCATAAATACAATTCACACATAAATCCAAATCAATATTCTTCAAACCCGACAACAAATTTATTGAGTGAATAATCTTCATCCCCTTCTCACTCATGTGTCTGAGCCTATGATTACATAATGTTGCATATTCTCCTTTGGAAGTTAAAGCATTAACAGAGTTAGAAATACCATTGCATAAATACAATGTACCAATATTTGCGCCTTTTTCTATTACCAGGGCTCCTTTAGTGACCTTGCAAGTTTTATCTGTGAAATTTGTCACACAACCTTCACCACCTAACTGCCCTATTGAAATCAGATTTTTCTTTAGATCCTAAATATGCCTTACCTCATTTAATAACCATTGGTTTCCATTTTTCTGTTTTACAAGAGATTTACCCATTCCAACTATTTTAAAGGGTTTATCATCACCCAAACAAACTTGTCCAAAATATCCTTGTACATAGTCATGAAAATATTTCTTATCAGGTGTGGCATGGAATGAGGCCCCTGAATCTACCACTCAGGAATCAGTAAAATTTTCTAAATAAATAATCAAAGCATCTTGTAACACATCACCTGTCACATTTGCTTCATGATTTTTTTCTTGTTTTGTGTCTCCTTCTTTTCCCTTCCGAGATCTACAATCTTTCTTCAGGTGTCCTTTATTTCTGCACTTCCAGCACACTATCCCCGATCTAGACTTGGATCTGCCTTTCCTTGATTTAATGCGATATCGTAAGCTCTTTCCTCTTTCCATTTTTCTTCCCTAGTCTCTACACTCAAATCATTACTCGATGCCTCATCGGAGCTTTTTCATCACATTTCCTTGCTAAGGATAGCACCAACAACATCATAAAAATTTAAATTACTAGATCCAAAGACAGAGTTACTAATGGTCATAACTCATCCATTTCAACTTTTTGGAAATGAGCATAGAAATAACAGAGCCCTAACTTCATCATAAAAATTTACCCCTACAGAACTTAACTGACTGGTAACAGTATTAAAATCATTAAATGGTCAGCAACATATCCACCTTCCAACATATTCATATTAAATAAATTTTTCATAAGAAATACCTTATTTGAGGTTGAAGGTTTTTCATATAGTTTCACCAATGCCTTAGTTAAACCCTCTATTGTTGTTTCCTTCGAAATATTGAAGGCTACCGACGCCGCAAGGCACAGCCGTATTGTTCCAAGTGCCTTTCTATCGAGAATCTCCCATTCTGCGTCAATCATGCTCGTCGGCTTCTTTGTTTTTCCGCTCAATGGTAGGTATAGATCTTTCTGATACACATAATCTTCCATTTTCATCTTCCACAGCGGGTAGTTTTGACCATTAAATTTCTCGACCCTAAACTTACCATCTTTTGCCATTGCTCCCACTCGAACTAGGAACCCTTCTTTCCTGTGAGTTTATCAGCCAAATAGACCTTCGGATCTGATACCAGTTTTTAGAAAATTATATATTACAGAGAAATTTAATACATAAAATATGCGGAAACATAAATTTAATAGAAAACATATAAAACCAGAGAGATATAGATATATGTGGTTCACCCAATTTGGGTTATGTCCACCCCGAATAGCTAGTCCTTCCTTTCTATTATCCAGCAAAATTAAGAGACACAACCTACATCAGATCCATTGTAATATCCTTGATTCTCTATCACAGTCTCCCTATATTTTTCTCACTCATAGAATACACATGCAATACACATCCGCAATACAATACCCTCATACAAAACAAGGGGTTACCTTCTAGGGCAGAAAACCCTAAATTAAACATAACTTCTACCGTCATATCATCCACCTAATGAATGGCCCAGATTGACTAGAAATTACAATACTTTTACAAGGCTTCCCCCCCTGGACCCCCGAGACAGCATTCAATTATGGGTGGCATTGCCACCCCATTAAGAATAGGGGTCCAACGTTGTGATAAAAAATAAAGAAGATAATCAAGCTCCACACCCAACACAAGAAATTATGTGGAGAAGTTGCAGGACCCAATTTGGCGAATCCATCCGAGTATAGACAGTTAATTGGGCTTTGATGTTCCTTGTGAACACCTTCTCGGACATATGCTACACAGTGAACATGTTCAGTCAATTCATGATCGAGCCTCTCCATGCACATTGGACCACTCCCAAACACATAATGAGATATTTACAGGGTATGATTACACTTGGTCTGAGATAATCTGCCAGAGATGTTTGACTTCATGGATACACTGATGTTGACTAGGTGAGAAATGTTATGTCTCTGGATTTTTTTTAGTAATGTATCTTCCATGATATCTTGGATGAGTAGGAAGAAAAAGTCTGTAGCATTGAGTATCGTCGAGGAAGAGTATATTTTCACTAACATGGCTTGTTGCGAAGCATTTTGGTTGAGGAAGCTCTTTGGAGAGCTATTTGAGCAAGTCTTAGAAAATATAGTGATATATTCAGAGAATAAAAGTGGGATTCACTTGGCAAATAATTTTGTATTTTACAACAATTACAAGCACATAGAGATATGATATCACTTCATTTGTGATATGATACATAAGGGAGTTGTTAATTCATCTCCATCATATGTCAACGTATGAGAATATTCCAGATATTATCACCAAATATTTGCCAAAAGGAAAGTTCTTGGTCTTCATAGAGCATCTTGGACTGATGGATGTGACGCCTCATGATAAGGGGCACCATTGATCAAGGACATTGAGCCATACTCTTCCCCCCTGTCTGAGCTCCCAGGGTGAGGAAGTGACATAGAAGGCTCATGGGGTTGAGGGAACTCTGGACAATAGGCCATCTCCCCTATATGTTACCTACAAGGTTGGAGTAGTAGCTCACCCTATGATGGTATTTTCAGAGTATACCCCAGTTGGAATCATACCCATAATATTGGGCTTGTTGGGATTATCACTCTATGTTTAGAAAATAGTTGAGGAGGCTTGGAGGTGTGTGATCCTTACCTCTTAGTAAGTTAGGTATTTCATCCAAGATATATTATGATGCAAGTGTTCTACCACATGACTCTTATGGTTCATTCTTGGGAATATATGCATGTGATAGGATGGGTTGAGTAGTAGCTCCCCTACATCACCTATTTCCCAATATGGGTTGAGTCGTAGCTCCCCCATATGACATTTCCAGGTAGTAGCCCGATGACATTTCCAAGTATTAGCTTGATAACATTTCTAGGTAGTAGCTCGATGACATTTTCAGGTAGTATCCCGATGATATTTCTGGATAGTAGCCCACTGACATATTTCTGGGTAGTAGCCCACTAACAGATGTTCCAAATTGTATCTTGTTGGATAGAGGGTGGTAGATTTTTATTTCCATGATTCTTCTTCTTTATTTTCAAGAATTTTTCAGCAGATATATTTGAGCATAATGCTACACATGATGACAGAATGACACGTTGATCGATGGACATGTTTTACATGTGGAATTATCCCTAGTTGAGAGGGAGTGTTAAAATTATGAAACTGTGATCAAATTCCATGTTGGACTACTCACTTAATGGAGATGATGATGAAATTGATTTCCTCTTTCTGATAGGACCAATATCAAACTAAAGATCACCTCATTTGGATAAGAAGAAGTTGGTTTTTTATTTTGAATCCATTCATGGATATTGGATCATTTTGGCTTCACTCATATGGATAGGTTGGCCTCAACATCAAACAGAAATCATTGGTACCCCTTTGAAGCCTGTAAATACAAGTGACCTAAAATCTCATTTGGACATCACAACATCAAGCATATTATTATCTTCTATCTTATTGGGTTCGACACATTGACAAAGAAAATATTTTACGAAGGTCTGAAATCACAGGTCTAAAGCTCGCACAAAAATTAGGGTTTATGTTCTAGCCACATGTACATAACTAGTGGATCTAGTCTATAGCCGCAGGCTTTCTATGGCATGGTAGTGGCTAGAAACCTACAACCACACGCATGATGACCTGTGGTAGTAGCTAAGGGATTAACTACACTTGACTGTCATCTGAAGATTTTTTAAGTTGTCTAAAGTCTAAATCAAGTTATCTGTGATATATTTGACCACTTTGCATAGGCTTCTGAATTTGTTATGTTGTATTATTTTACATATTGTATTGGTCTCATTGTACTCTCTGTTTAACATTTTATAAAATACAATCAAAGAATAATTTCAAAGGTTTTTCCCCATAGTGGGTTTTTCCCTGGCCTTTGACCAAATATGGTGTCTCTTGTTGATGTGTTGATTGTATCCTTATCATTGCATTTATTTTTATATCTTCAATTACTGTTAATGATTGGAAATATTAATAATAATTGGAAATATTTCTAATTGAATTTTGGAATTGGGCTAAATTAATTGATTCAGCATAGAAAAATATGAAAATTAGCAGTTCTTTCATATTTTCCTGGATGTATGAATACCTAAAACTACCAATCAAGGATAGAACCATGTGCAATAAATATTATTTGTTGCTTATATGGAATTATTTCTGCTATGCGTGGCTCTAGTTGATGTATTTCATCTCAGATATATATCTCAACATCCTTTATGGTCTTGTTTTAGTCCCACATTTCGTTACAGTTCGACAGCTATGGTGATATGTAGTAACCCTAGTAGATTAATAGTATTTTTCACAAACAAAGTTGTGAACAAGACAAATGTCAATTTTGGATAGATTATCTTTTGAAATTTTATTTACTATGAAGAATCTATTGGAATCTTATAGTAAAAAAAATTTCAACATATTTCGTATTAATAAGAGGTGCAGCTGACCTAAAGCTTCTATTCTTAAAAGGTAGTGCATGGCACTCAGGGACAATTCTCTGTATCAATCATTATCATAGTGGAAAATAGAGGTACCTGAAAGAAATTACTTGAATGATTCTACTAAGTTGAATTCATTGTTGTTTAGAATCACTATTGGGAAAATCATGTCTAGACAAGTTAGCTGATATAGTTGAGGAGCAGAGCAATGCAGGAAAAATGATCAATTGAAGTAAGACTTCACAAGGAGCCATAAAATAACTCAATGACTCTTCTTTCCTTATAAAGGCAAGACATGAGAACTTGTTATGATGATTTTTATGATGCCTTTGATAAATTCGTATTACTGGAAAAGTTTCATAATCATTAACCTAAGGGTTTAAAGCAATAAAAGGAAAAGGTTTTAGATGGCTTCACAATTATGTTTTGGAAAGATCACTGCCTCCATATTTAGAGGGAGTTATGAAAAATCCATTAGAATTTATTTTTAAAGACCCGGTCTTGATGAGATGAAGAAGTCGTTGATTTTCATATGTATACCTTGTGGAACCACTGTTTTTCTTGATTAATCACCCTATCAGTCAGATGCCTCGATTCGAATTTATCTACGGATGATCCTCATATATTGAATAAATTATCATTTAAATATCTCTCTGATGTTATTGTCTCCTGGAATCTAAGACACCATAGATATTTTGATTCTTTGATATCTCGTGATTTGGGTATACTAGAATCACTGTTGAGACTGAAATTTCTCAGCATCAAGTTTGTCTCATGAAAATAGAAAACTCATCCATGAGTTATTTGGATATAATACATTGGAGAGACTCCAAGCTTTATCATTATTGATGAGATGAGAAGATTTCTGACATCCTTTCATAACTTCTTGAAAAGAATTTTGAACTCATGGATAGACCCTAATAATAGGGTCCCTATTGTATATTGAGACTTGGGAGCTCCTAAGGGGTTGTGGGGTACTTCTTGAGCTATGAATGACCATAGGGTGAGTGGTTCACCTTCCCCTACAATTGATAACACATGTGTGTAATGTGAGTGGTTCACCTTCCCCTACTATGGATTATGTATGTATAGGATGAGTGGTTCACCTTCTCATATGGTATATGAGCAAGATGAGTGTTTCACCTTCTATTGCAGGTACCCCAGTGAGAGATGTATATATTCATATGTGGACATGTCAGTGGGACGAGGCTCATCCTTTCCCCACATGTAGTATGCTCATTCCCTACAATTAATGGTTGACATGTCAGTGGGACGTGGTCCATTGTTAGGTCCCTATATTACTAGTATAGTCCCTTATTGTTGTTAGTGTAACCCCCTTATTGTTCTTTTTACACCCCTATAACCCCAATATTGTTATCATTGTGCCCTTATATGATTATTGTTAGGTTGGCTAGGATTATATTATGACCCCATGGACTAACTCCTATATATAGAAGGAGGTTTTTTCATTTGTATAATCCAAGAATTTTTCATTTATGTAATGTAAAGGAGGTTTCCCCCTCGAATTGACTTATTTCTAAGGTGTTGATCTCTCTTTTATTCTATTTTTGGTGATGGGTTCATAACATTTGGTATCAGAGCTTTGGATTCTTAGGTTTCGCTGCTCCAAACAGGTCATCGTGAAATTTTCGCTATAAATTTTTTTCTATGAAGGTTTAAAGGCTTAAATTTTTACACAGAGAATCCAAAGTCCTGAGGAACATCTTGTAAAAATTTTAGATCTTGGTTTGCAATATTTTTGCAGATGTGATCTGTGGAAGTTAGGGTTTTTTCAAGCTCTCGAATTTCACCTACACAAGACATCATGGAATTTTCTCTATAATGTTTTTTTGACGAAGGTTCAGAAGCTGAAATTTTTACACAGTGAAGATGAAATCCAGAAGCACTTCTTGTAAAATTTTCAGATCTTGGTTCACAATATTTTCAGAGAAATGATCTGTGGAAGTTAGGTTTTTTTCAGGCTCCCGAATTTCATCTCAAAGAGGTGACCGTGGGAAAATCATCATAACTCTCTCTCTGAGCATAGGATTGGAATTCTGTAAAAAGTGGCCACAGTTACATGGAATTTAGTTTCTTGTATATCAATTTCAAAGCCGAAGGAGGAAACAGTGATAAGTTTTACATCGTACAAGTTCACTCTACTGAACCAGTCCATGATTAGGTCATTGTGGGAGATTGGGCATAAATTTGACTTGAAGAATCCAAATCAGGTCAGACCTGTGGAATTCAAAACAAGATTCATAGGGCTACTACAAGGCCAAATTTCAGATATTGAAGATCTAAAATCAAAAATATAATTCAGTTTCAATATCGAACTCCTCAAAAGCAAGAAAAATGTGTGTATTTTTTTTTCCTAATTGCATAAGTCTTGTGTGAAAAATCATTTTGAAGTGATTCCAAGGGCTTATTGAAGCATATATATCAGTATTGGGTTCAAAAATGTCACCGTAAAAATAATTCAACACCCATTAAGCCTTCAAAATGCTCTACTATGACTCATAAAGAAGAAGAAGCGCAACATGAAATATCAAAATTACAAGAGCAAGTGCACCAAATTTCGCTCTCGTAAAGAGCAACAAAAAATGAAATGGAAGTTTTGAAGAATGGAGTGGAAGCTAAGATGGATGGTTTGAAGAAATGTGTGGAAGCTAAGATGGATGGTTTGAATAATGGCATGGAAGCTAAGATGGATGGTATGGAAGCTGGCATGGAAGCTAAGATGGATGGCATGGAAGCTAAGATCGATGAAAAAATGAAAGATAACATGGAAGACATGAAGAATGATATAAAATAATACATGGAAGGTTTGATGACAAGGTTAATACAAGAAATTATTCCTAATGGTGGAAAGATAGCAGAGGAAACTCATGATGAGAACAAAATAAATGTTAATCGTCATTTCATAAACTCTAATATTGGATTGAAGAACCACCATATTCCAAATATGGATATGAGGAATTTTGATGCCAAGGATCCCATAACATGGATACTACAGATGGAGAAATATTTTGATCTCAAAAATGTTTGAAACACACAAAAGGTACGCATTGCAAATTTACATTTAGAACAAAATACATTTGTATGGTATCGATGGCTTTTCTCCCGTAAAAAAGTTGTCACTTGGTCAATTTTTACAGAGGAAATGATAGCACATTATGAGGATACAAAGAGCAACACCTTCTTTAGCCAATTGATAAATCTCAAACAAAAGGGTTTAGTGGGGGAGCACATTGAGGACTTCCAAAATTGAATATAAGGGTAACTGATATTCCAGAGGAACACAGGATTGATCTCTTCATAGGTACTCTAAAGGATAACATCCAACATGAAGTTCGTGTTTTGGAACCCGATTCATTGGAGAAGGCATTCAGGTTGGCAAGAAAAGTTGAATGTAAAATTATGGTGACAAGGAAGCCTACCACTCAATTCTATAAAGAAGGAAGTGTTGCTATGCCTAGATTTCCACAACCTACAAGGTTGACACCACAACAATTGGAAGAAAAAAGAGCAAAAGGTCTTTGCTACAGTTGTGATAGCAAATACACTAAAGGTCATAAGTGTGCTGAGAAGAAATTATTTTACATAGATTGTGAAGAGGAAGAAGAAAATGAACAAGAAGAGGATATACACCATGAACCAACCCTAGAAGAGGAAGAAATGAGTCCGACCATATCGTGTAATGCATTGGCAGGAATTACCACTCCTCAAACTCTCAAGATAGAAGGACATATCAAGAAGAAAAATTTAATAGTGTTGATTGATTCAGGTAGTACCCATAATTTTATTCATTGTAAGGTAGCCAAGGAATTGAATTGTTTCCTATACCCAGCACCAGAATGTCAAGTGATGGTTGCAAATGGAGGAAATATAAATTTCTCTAGAAAATGCCATAATATCAAGCTAACCATGGGGGAATATGTATTGAATAGTCCAATGCTTTCCATTCCTATGGGAGGTGCTGATGTTGTACTAGGAATACAATGGTTACAATCTTTGGGGACGGTAGCTTTTAATTTTCAAGAACTTTTCTTGAAATTTTTTTCAGAAGGAAAGGAAGTCGAATTACGGGGTATTGAAGGGAAGCCGGGAAGGATAATAATCTCTAATGTCATGACAAAGCTTCTAAAGAAAGAACAACGAGGTGTAATTGCACAATTATGCTCACTGGAAGTTCCGACATCAAAATCATCTATTTCTGCAGATCTCCAACAAGTCTTGGACAATCATTCCAAGGTGTTTGAAACTCCGAAAGGACTCCCACCTATTCGTGATCATGATCATGCTATTCATTTGATTCCAGGAAGTGTTCCTCCAAACATCAGGCCTTATAGATATCCTTACTTCCAAAAGAGCGAAATTGAATGTATGATTTCAGAAATGTTAGAGGCGGGTATAATTCAACCTAGTCAAAGTTCTTTCTCTGCTCCTGTAGTATTGGTACACAAGAAGGATGGATCATGGCGAATGTGTCCGGATTATAGGGATCTCAATAAGCTCACCATTAAAGATAAATTTCCCATTCCTGTGATTGATGAATTATTGGATGAATTACATGGAGAAATTTATTTTACCAAGTTGGATCTTCGTTCAGGATATCATCAAATTAGAATGAAGATTAAAGATATTTTTCAAAAAAACATTTTGAACTCATGTGATGCAGGGGCATTAGACACTAGCCAGCAATGTAGGAGGTTTTGTCCACATGTTGTGGCTAGGAGGGTTCGAAAACATTTGAATTGTAACAACTAGGTGTTAATACCTCAGCTGATTGTTTCATTTAGATTAGTTAGATTTGTAGAAGTCGAATAGTTAGATTCGATCCATCTGTCATGTTTCAGTTAGTTAAATTATTGTAATTAGGCTTTTGATTTTCTAAACGGTCCTCATAGAGGAACCAAAGAGACACATTGTAATGTATACAAATTATATCCCTCAGATGTATTGGGGGAGAGGAGATTTCTGCAGTAAAAATCTGTGTATCAAACAATCGCTTCCAGTTAAATGAATTTCAGTTCTCGTCAACTATCCAACTATCTTGAATCATTATTTGTGAGGAATTTGTTTAATTGTGAGGCGATTGAACATTGTCTTGTATATAACTGTTGAATTGAGTCATTGTACAATCTTCGCATCTATGTGTTCATTGTTTCCCTTGAATTGTTTGAACAATTGAAAACCCCACCCGCAGACGAGGTCTGTGTATTGTTGTGGTCATTGAGCTCTATCCCGTAGTAATGAAAATCCCACTTAATAAATGGATGGACTGTTTGTAATCCTGAACCGAGGTCTGACCTGAGTAGCAACCAGGAGAACACGGGGAAAAAGGCGTTAACCCGTGGTCAATCACTGTTCCGAAACCGCGAGTGGATTTACGAAACCAGACTACCCATATCGCACCTCTTTTGCGGAATAAGCGGTATTTCCAAATTGGGAGCGATTCCATTGAGTGCTCGACATGTGGCAAAGGCGGGACCCCTGAAAACTGCTCTCATTGCACGCCATCGCGCATTAACGTTCGACCAGGGAGGCCGCGCGATATCGTTGAACGTCGTTGATCTGGAGGGAAGCCATCGAACGATGTTCGTATTCGGAAGATGCAAAAAGGATAACCAAGATATGGCGTGAGAATTTGATTGGACTATTGATCATAGATGTGGGGCCCGGAGCCAAAGGTTTATTACAAAGCCATTTGTTTAAAAAGCGTTGGGTATTTATATAAAGTTCGAATGGTTAAACCTTGGTTATAAGGTCTGGTGGTAGAATATAAAGTTCGGGAGATATGATTTAATTTCACGGTTTTTGATTATGTTTATTTGTCAAATTCCTCGAATTTGATAAATAAAATCAAGGAAGTTGGGGAAGACCACGTGGAGGAGGAGAACGGGGTTTTAGCAAAAAATGCTGACAGAGCTACGCAAAGAGACCATCTCTCCTTAGGAGCCGACTTTCAGTTTTTTTGCTGTCATTTGTGGTATCAGAGTGTTTTTGAGTTGTTTTTGCAGAGAGCTGACATGGCAATCCGAGTTGGTAGAGGTGCTGTAGAAGGAGAGGCAGACCTGTTGCCAATGCAGAAGTGTTGGGGATTTTGTAGAGGGTCGAGGCCAGAATGGATGCCTTAGAGTGAAGACAGCCCAGAGATCCTGAAGACATCAGTGAACCTGAAATAGAAGAAGCGGAAGAAAATTTTGAGATTCCTCCTAACTTGAGGCTCCTCAGAACTGTTCTAGGGTCTGCAGTTAAGCCCAAGATTGAAGTATCAAATTTTGCAGGAGGATTGAATCCAGAGGAACTAGTGGATTGGATTAATGAAATGAACAAATGCTTCGACTATGAAAAAATAAGAAAAGATAAAAAGGTCAAGTTTGCATTAACAAAGTTGAAGGGATATGTTGCACTTTGGTGGGATGGAGTGCAGGCAGAAAGAAGGAGAGTTGGCAAGCAACCTATCAAAATTTGGACCAAAATGGTGGCTAAATTAAAAGGTAAATTCTTGCCTAGTGATTATCAGCTGACATTGTTTAGGAAAATGCAGAACCTGAGACAAAGGTTGCTGACAGTAAAGGAATACACAGAGGAATTCTACAGAGTGAGCATAAGAGCTGGGAAATTTCAAGACACACCAGAGAAGACTGCCAGATATGTGAATGGTCTCAAGCTGGAGATCCAAGATGAGATTGGTCTTCTGTCTCCTAAGACAGTGGAAGAGGCCTACCAGATGGCCTTGAAAGCAGAGGAGAAACTCTTGAGGAAACATTCTGCCAAGAAGAGAGGTACTTTCTATGGAAAGGGAAGTCAGGGTGGTAGAGGAAAGCCCACTACACCCAGGGATTGTTTCGGGGAAAATCACCCTAGAGTTTTGTTGGGTTTAAACCTCCACAGAGCAGGGGCATGCTACTTAAGAAGGACTCACACAACCATACATGTTCATGAAAAACTAAATAGAGTAGATCGAGGAAGTTACCCGTAGGCCCTACGGTTGAAGCAAATCCCGCGGGGTCCAAACCCCCAGCAACCCTTCTTCCTTCTTAACTTGAAAGACAAGAAGAAACAAGCACGAAGAACTGGTTGTACAGCATATATCTACTCTAAATGTTAGTGAAATCCACGTGAAACATTAGATAAACCATAATAAATGATTAAATAACAATATTCTCATATATGCAAGCGGACACTAACACGTATATTTCGGGAACAAGATGGTTCTTCTGTATTATAAATAGCATGTACAGAAATAACGAGTGGAGAGATCACCTAATTCCTTCCACGATCTTCGAGCAAACTGTCGTCCGGATCCGTCCCACCCTTGCCTCGCTAAGATTCCTTCCGAACTGGTGCATACGAGATGACATATAAAGAGATGAGCATCTCCAGGAAACAAGGGTTTCCTGTAATGAACTGGGAAGTGCAGGAGGCACGAGAATTCAGACTTGGATAGGAAATACCAACAGAGTATAATATCAATAATTTCTCTCTCTCCCTTAGGCCATGCACATGAGGGGTTTTTATACTCCCTCAAAGTAGTTTCAACAGTTGGAAACAGTTGGCCACGTGCTGGGGTGGTTGAACTACCAGAGTAACCATCAACCCAGCCTGAAAATAGGGAATTTTAATATATTTTTTAATGATTTTAATGGCATACACGGGAAAGTACATGTGGACTCGCGTATACACGCGGAAAAGTCTGGGCATAACCGCGTATGGGGATTTTAACATTGTTTTTTAGTGAATTTTGTCCAAGTCTGTAGGAATGGGTGCCCAAAGCCATAAAAGCAATCATGAATCATATGAAAGTGAGAAATGATGCTATAACAGATGCCCCCTAATATATGAGGTCAGAAGGGGTACATGATGGCCGAAATGTATTATGCACATAGAAAGAACTTCGCAAGGACAAGAGAGGACTTCACCAAATTTCAGCCTGCCAAAAACCAATGAAAGAAAACAGAGAGTCAACTCATGCTGAGGCGGGCATACCCATGCTCAGTCAAAAATACATCATATAAAAAGTACTGAATAGATCCAACATGTATACAAGTATAACTGAACTGAAAGTACACAATGAATCATCTGAGCATGGCCCGGAAATATAAGTCTGAATCAATGTCCAAGTATCACATATAGAAAGCTGATCAAGGATGGTGCAACTAGATGTCTGATCATATAAGTAACTGAATCTCCAAGTACCGAATCATAAGAGGTGGAACAAATGGTACAATCACGCAACTCGGGAGCCAACATATAGGATGCTGTTGTACTGAACTGCAACATATAAGGGTGGACGGCATCACTGGCAGAAACTGAATGGACTGTCAAAAGTGAACCGAAAAATGTTGATGCAACCCGAGGTCTTCACCGATCACTATGGCACAATTCTACACAATGGGAATAAATGAGCTGAAGTCGACCATGTGAGAAATCATTGGATTACCGGTTAATGATGTATACCGTTAACCAACGTGAGACAACCCACCAATAATGAAAATGAGTGTCAAGGTGCCCCAGTACAATCTAACAAGTGCGAATGAATGAGTTGAAGTCGAACACTTGAAAGAATCTACCAATCAGGAGGCAATGATGAATCCCCACTGTCGATAGCGAAGAGTCTGCCACTGATGACTGCAAACCCTAAGGTACTGACAAAAAGACTCTAGACCTTATTCCCAGAGCAATGAGTCGGAGTCGATGGGAAAAGATCTGCTGGAAGGAAGGCATTAAAGCATCCCACATCAGTCCAGCGCGAGTGTAACCCGCAGGCCAAGATTTGGAAGGAATCAGACGAAGTAGAGTGATGGAACCAAACCGAAGTACATTTCCGACATGCACAAGATGAAGCTAGCGCACGGAAGAAATCCTCTGAACCAACCAATAATGAAAGCTGACACAGAGGCGAGAAATCCACCGATAGGGTCAAATGGAAATCAAGGTACTGTACGAATCCCAAGTGTGATAATGTGTGCTGACGTCGAACATAGGGGAAACCACTCAGTCAAAGACCCATGATGATGATCAAATGCTGAGCACAAGGTCACCTATCAATGATGGAAATAGGCCCAGGGTGCGGCTCTAGGTTTGCTCTCAGAGCAATGTGTCGTAGTCAATAAGAGACAAACCCGCCGGCAAGAAGTCAATGGGGACCTTCTCAAACCAGCACGAGCAGAAGACCAAAACATCTGATGTGATAGAACAAGATACTGACCAGACCGGGAAGGCCGACTGAATAATGAGTCAAGAGACACCGTAGAATGGCCGACTCTGGTTAGACTTCCCTTGAACAAAAGCACGACTCATGATGACCATGGCAGTAAAAGTGACACTGTATAAGTCTGTTATGCAGGAGGCAAAACAAACTCTCCATATGATTGGAAGAGATAACCAACCGAGGGAGAACTGACAAGTGAAACAAGGTAAAGGCTGAACCTAGGTCAAAATTAAAACCATCCCAAATGTAGGAAATATATATAAGTATATGTGCTTTGTTCAAGGGCGACAAACTGACTCTGTACTGCCATCAAAACAACGAAGATACATCCCGTTCCCGCTCTTTTTGTTATATTTGATTTTTTTGTCTTTTTCATATAATAAGCCTAAAAAAGAATAAAAGAATGCTATGGTACAATGGATAGAACGAGTATCAAGAAAGCAGATGCACTAGTTCCTGGGATTGGAACAATCCTATGCTCAATGCAAAGTGGCGAAAACTGGTCAGTGATACTCAGAGGAACGTTCCATCCATGGGTACAAAGGTGTCAAGTCGTGATAGCTAAGTGCATGCAATGGTTAACTTGTACAGAAAGTCAAGGTAAAAAGTTGGCTTAAACATTGAGTCCAAATGAAGCCGGCTAAAGGCCAGGATAAACAAGTAGCCAATATGCAATGCAGTAATACAACTTAACGACACCAAGGAGCCTCTAGGGTAATAGCCAGAAAAATGATAGTGAGGAAGAAGAAGAATGAAGCTTCAACACGTAAGTCATGGCGGGACTAAAGAGGACTCCTGAGCCTACATAAAACGCAGCATGGGCAACAAGTGATAGCGAGGAACTAACTAGGAAGCCCATGTAAAGGAAGGCTCTACCACCAAGTCATGATTAAATAATCGGCGAGTGAAATGGGTGTAATAGTCATGACCTGATGGGATCGACCCTATGGAAAGTGATCAGTATGAAGGCTAGTATGCAAGATGCAACGGAAAGTGACTTCCCTAACCTATATGCCAGTGAAGATCATATACCTGTCGTGACGAGTCGGTAATCATGGATCAAAAACAGGAAAAATCTCAAATTCGTCAAAATGTACCTGAAAACATACCAAACTGGGCACTTCCAAGCATCCGGGTTATGCAGCTTAAGATAGATTGAAAAAATAAGCATAACAAATTTTTGCGAAAATTTTCAACTTTTTAGGCATAAATAGGCAAATTACCTCATATTTGGTTCATTATTACATTGCTGATTTGGAAAAAAGTGCTCTGGAGCAAAAAACTTCTTTCGTCAAATCAGGAGCAACCGACCGTCGAATCGCACCGAATTTGTCAGGTAGGCTCCTCAATCATCCTTGCAAATCATTTTGTCCATTTATAAATTAAAATTTAGTGATTTTCACCATTAAAACCCTTGCTAAAAAACTCGGACTTGCGCATACGCGGGTTGGTAACAGGAAAGTCGCGTATACACGCGACTGTGCATAGAAAAAGTCGCGTATGCGCAGGCCCAAATCAAAAAATGCGTGGTTAATGAAGGATTTGTTGAATTTTGACAGGATGACAATCTCATGGAGAGAGCGTGAACACAGTGCAATTGATCAAGAGGTCATGCAAGATCGAGCATCGCAAAATATTCTTCGAAATTGCGGATTGTTCAAATTTTTCAAAATGCCAAATATGAAAAGCAATGTCCGGTTGCTAGAAATGCTCGTCAATTATTGGGAACCAGACCAAGATTGCTTCATTATAGATCAGATGCCAGTACGCATTGAAGTGGAAGACATATATTTTATCACTGGACTCTCCCGGAGGGGAGAACCAGTAGACTTGCACGGGAAGCCCCTGGGAGGGCTAACCATGGAAGATTATGTCCACGTGTATTGCGTAGAGGGTTCCAAGAAAGTTGGAACTCAGATTGCAATTAAAGATTTGAGGGATTTGCACATGAAAATCCTCCTTTTCACCATTGGCAGAGTGGCAGGATCTGCCTCCCTACATCAGGCGTCCAGGACGCAAATGAGCATAGCAGTGGAATGCTTGACTCATGTGTATGATTGGTGCACAACCCTTTTACTAAACATGAAGCAACAATTGACCTCAATCCGCCAAGCAAAGACCAAACACTTTGGATACGGTACTATTTTGATGACATTCTTCTTTGAGAAGATACCAGCATTGAGACCTAGAGTTATCTCTACCATCAGCAGCCCGAGAGACCCAAGAATTGCCCGTTGGGCGGACATGATGAAGAGATTAGGGGGAAGTGAAGTTCCCCGGACCACTTGGGACGATGAGTTCTTCCTTTGGTGGGGAGAACAAATCATTGCAGTGGACGACTATCCCTATGCCGGGATGGACTTTCGTGGAGATCCAGATCTAGTTCTTCCACCAGGCACAGCATGGGGCACAGTCGGTAAGTTTGCAAATTTTTTTGACTTATATAATTTTTTTTGGATTTTTTCAAATATATATGAAAAAATAAACATGTTTTTGATTGGATTCATAATGACTGACAATGTAAACATGATCATGATACAGATATTGGACCAGTGCGACCTGAGGGTTTCCCGCGCCACAAGCGTCGCAGGGGCGAAGCAGATACAGTGGATTCAGACAGGACCCTCTAGGCTGTGCAGAGGAACTTGGAGGGGTTAACCCACCAAATACCTATGGCTGCCGTGGAAGATCTGCCGGAAGCCATCCAGAGACGGGTGGTAGGAGTGCCCCGAGACTGGGTACGATTATTCCGCCGAGTTGCCACCGCGGTCACGTTCTATAGGAACACGACTTCTGGGAAGGGACCTCAGGAGTAGACAGATATTATGTATTAGATGACTGTATATTCTTTTTTGAGACTGAACATGATCGGGGCATAAGCCCAAGTTTTGTATGACCTTATGGATCCAAATTTTGTAAAGTTTTTGAACACTCTGATGATATATATACAATGATATTTGATGTGATGTGATAAATGTATCAAAATGTATGATGTTTTTGATGATTAAAAATTTATTGTATGGAATGATTAATATGCCAATCTAATGCTTGATTAGCTAATGAGTCAGCAAACCAATTGTCAGCTCGAGGAATATGAATGAAATTTAAAAATTGAAATGACCTTTGTAACAAACGTACCCTCAAGAACAATCGTAATAAAAATGGATCTCGTACCCGATAAGTGTTGTTCAACTGCGACACCACCAGCTGGGAGTCCAAGAAAACTACCAACAAATCAACACCCAAAGATATTGCCTCCAAGAGTAGATGAATGACTGCAGTGTATTCTGCTACGTTATTGGAAGCAGGACCAATGCAGACTCCTCTTGATACCAACAGCTGACCGGAAGGATAATGAAGCACCCAAGCCGCGGAAGCTAAGTTCCGAGTGTGTCTACTAGCACCATCGGCGAAACCAAAATGACTCATGACATCCGACACAACCTGCCAAAGCAGATCAAAAACATCACCAACTCATCAAAGATCGAAAATCAACCAGATATGTACAAAGCAAAAACTACTATATACAAAAGAAACATGCCAGGCCGAAGCCTAGGCATAATACTTCTTCAAATAGAGCCCATTTCAGGGCTCCGGCAACTCGTTCCCTTCGAAATCAACCAAGGTATACGCTCCTTTCTTAAGGACTTTTTTAACGATATAGGGGCCATACCACATAGACTTAAACTTTCCTGCCCCCAGGGCATCTTTTTCTTGGGCATAGACCAAAACAAGGTCACCTTCCGAAAAAACCCTAGGTTTGACCGCCTTATCGTACCGAACTTTAACTCGGTTTTTATGCGCTTCATTCATCGTGGCGGCATCCCGACGCTGCTCATCGAGATGTTCCAGATGAAGAAGCCGTTCTGCCAGACTAGAAGTGTCAGGAAGAAGTTCAACAACTAACTTAAGAGAAGGAATCTCGCATTCAATAGGAAATACAGATTCCACCCCGTGCACTAACTGAAACGGAGTAAAGCCAGTTGCAGTTTTCACTGACGTCCTATATGCCCAAAGTGCAGGATATAGCATAATATGCCAGTTGGATCTAGCTTTATCAATTGTCCTTTGAAGAATTGTCTTCAAGGATTTATTCACGGCTTCCACTTGCCCATTAGCTTGAGGATAATATGGAGATGAATGCTCCTGCCGGAAACCCAATTTGAGAGCCAACTCAGCCATCATACTATTATGAAAATGACTGCCATGGTCAGTGACAATCTCTCTAGGAATACCAAAACGAGCGATAACTTGGTTGAAAAGGAAAAGAGCTGCAGTCTCACCATCATTCCCAAAAGTAGGCATAGCCTCGACCCACTTCGTAAAGTAGTCTACTGCTACAATAATGTACTTGTGACCTTTAGCCGAAGGTGGGTTACAAGTAGTATAATCAATACCCCACTTTGTAAAGGGACCGACAGTAATGACTGGAAAAAGCGGAGCTGGATGAGCGCGCATTTTTCGAGTATAGACTTGACATGGATGACACTTTTTGACCGATTCGATACAATCCTTGAAAATTGAGGGCCAAAAGTACCCAGCACACAAGATTTTTTGGGCTGTAGCAAGCCCAGATAAATGACCCCCACAAGCTCCACTATGAGAATCATTCAGCACAGCCTCAGCTTCTTCGAGAGTTAAGCAGCGTCTCAGGATTGAATCAACCCCTCGACGATATAAAGCATCACCAATAATCAAATAATTCTTGGCCAAGTGACGCAACTTACGACGCTCATCTTTCGAAAAAGTAGAGGGAAACTTCGCAGTCTGGAGATACACAATGATATCTCCGTACCAAGGATCATGTGAAGAGATAAGAAACAAATGTTCATCCGGAAAGGATTCATCATAGATCATCTCCTCCCCACAGGGCAACTCGGAGATCAATTCCGTGAAAACTAATGATTTCTTGGACTTGGCAGACATAAATTCAAGATCAAATTCCTGTAAAATCACAATCCATCTATTGTATTTGCCCCCAATCACTCGCCTACTGAGGACAAACTGAAATGTTTTGGATGCTGCCAAAACATAAGTTTTTCGAAGAATAATGTAATGCCGGAGTCGCTGCACAACATGAACTGCTGCTAAAGCTAACTTTTCTATCGGAGTGTACCGGAGTTCAGGTCCTACCAAGCCTCGACTAAGGTAGTATATAACATGCTCTGCAAGAGCATCATCCTCCTGAACCAGAACCATACCAATGGTAGATTCTGCTGATGCCATATACAAAAGGAAATCCCCGCTATAATCAGGTGGACTCAATAAAGGAGCAGAGGTCAATGCTTTTTTCAAAGCATCGAACGAGCGTTGAGCGAAGTCATCCCAAAGAAATGGAACTCCCTTCTTCAACAATCTCATAAATCCCTTTGTAACTTCAGCATAATTTACGATAAATCTTCGAAGAAAATTAGACTTTCCTTGTAGACTTTGAAGCTGACGGATAGAGGACGGGGGAGGCAACCGAAGTATTGCCTCAACCTTGAAGGGATCTACCCTAATCCCTTCCTTAGACACAATGAATCCCAATAACCGACCGGATGTAACCGCGAAAACACACTTGTTCGGATTCAATCTAATCTTATAGAACCGACATCGTTCAAATATTTGCCGAAGGTGAGCAGGATGATCCATCCTCTTTCGAGAATGAGCAGCTAAATCATCCAAATACGCCTCGATAATATTTTTGATGTCGTGGAAGGCATATGACATGGCCCGCTGAAAGGTAGCCCCAACATTTTTAAGACCAAAAGGCATCTTCTTGTATGCAAATGTACCCCAGGGACAAATAAAGGTAGTCTTATGTTGATCTTTAGGACGGATAGTAATCTGATTATATCCGGAGAAACCGTCCATGAAGGAGAAAATCTCATTACCGGCACACTCGTCAATGATCTGATCGATAAATGGTGTGGGGTAATTATCTTTAGGACATGCTTTATTTAGGTCTCTAAAATCGATGCAAACTCGAATTGTTCCTTGCTTTTTATCTACCGGAACGAGATTTGGAACCCATTCAATCAAACGAACAGGGAAAATGAATCCTGCCTTAAGCAACTTCTCAACCTCAGCTTTGATAGCTGCTGCCTTCCTAGGATTAACCGGATGAATTTTTTGCCTCACCGGCTTAGCATTTTCATAAGTCTTAATCTCATGCTGGACAATAGATGGATCTATACCAGGCATTTCCTCATAAGACCAAGTGAATACATCCCTATACTCTTTAAAGAGCTCGGTGTAAATTTGAACCTCTTCATGGGAACATTAAGCTCCGATGAAGACATTCTTGATAATATTGGGATCCCTGTAAATGTTCACCGGGATAGTAGGAGAAATCACAGCCATGTTCCCTTCGGCATAAACCTGTGTTGGTGCTAAAGGGTTCAAGACTGGGTGAACAGGACCAGGAGACGGAGGACTTGGAAAACTCGTTTCAACTTCGCTCAAGTCAGGTAAAAAATAAGACCGATGATGCAAATCATCCCACGGTCTATCTATACCAGTCATGGCTTCCAGGATGGCCTCTTCAGATGGAAGAGTGGTATCAAGGCAATCCTGGGCAGAAGAAGAACTAAGTGTCCAAGCCGGAGCCACATCTCCATCCAACTCTTCTGGTGACAGAGGAGCTGGGATGGATTCTGCAGAGTCAACAATAGACTGATAAGCAATCTCAGTTGCAGAAATAGGAAATTCCATTCCACCCACTTGACCTTCCGCTAATGTGGCAGTAGGGGAAGGTAAGGTCCAAGGGTCCGAAAAATAATGAGTTCTGAAGAACTCTCTTCGAAGAGGAGCCTTGGAGGATGAAATTGCATTAATATGAACCATAGGAGGAGGAATATCAAAAGTACCCATCAAGGAAGAATACATTCCAACTCCTAAATTCTCAACAGGCGCCTTAGTATTATCCAACTTAGGAACAGATGAGTCAGTAGACGCATTCGGGTCTACAGGAGGACAGTCCAGTTGATCCACTGTAACGATCCTCCCTTCGTGAGGGAAACATATAATCCGAAATAATGAGGATGCAATGGCATCCATCTCATAAATCCAGTTTCTCCCCAACAGAAGGTTGTAGTCCAAGCTTGCATCCACTACCTCAACCTCTATATTGATAGTTTTTCCCCCAACACAAATGGGCAAAGCTGGGACAATACCATGGGGTATGTGAGAATGACCATCGAACGCAGTCAGAAGAGTGGTAGATGGAACAGCTTTGGGAGATCCAATTGTCTTCCAACATGTGAGAGACATTACGCATGTGGAAGCACCCTCATCAACAACCGTCCGAAAGATGTTGCACTTCCGGTACGATGATTTAATATGAAAATCCATATGATGGGGGAGTCTCTTCTTAAAATTAGACATATCAAAAGTAATCAGAAGAGAATTTTTCAGATCAATAGCCCCAATGGCAGTGAGCAAAGCACTGCGCTGAGCCGGACAAGACTGGAGTACCTCTAAAGCCGACATAGCACAAGGACTCTGCGCCAGATCTTCCACAATCGAGTAGTTCTGGGCAGCCCTAGCATTTGGATTAATCGTTGTTCGCTTAGAAGATGCTTTGGGCATCCGAGGCATAGACTCAACAGTAGGCTTCGTAATGTGAAGCGGCTCATTAGCATCAGGAATATCCTTAGCTTTCGAAGACTCTTCTCCGCCATAATCACGGGATCTCGTAGCGATATCCGCGTGAGCACTCATCATGAAAATGTTTGATGGAATTTCCCCTTCCTGGGTGCCCCCAGAGGAAGCCCCAGGATTTTGATTCGCGCCAACAACTAATTGTTGCCCTTGGGGAAAAGGGTTTGTTAACACAGCCTGGGAACTAGAAGAACCCTGCTGGGCTAACAAGCGCCGCGCATCCTGAATTTTAGGGCAAAGGTGCGTAAGATGGTCTCCAGCACATAGCTTGCATGGAAACTTCACTTTCCTTTTCTCCTTTGGACCCTCACCAACATGCTTGTTGGTTTTATTTGCATTACCCTTCCCGTTCTTGCCCTTTTTCTTATTATTTCGTCCCTTCTTCTTCCCTTCAGATTGTTGATTTCCTTTGGGATCAGAAGCTTGGACAGCATTTATGGACAAAGACTGGGAAGGTGATGACTCAGTAGGCATAGCCTGACCAGAAGGAGCAGATTTCAAAGACAACTGCTGCAATTGAGTAAGCAGGCTGGCTGCACCACTATTGATCGATCCAATCAGTCCGTCGCCATGAGGACCGGGCTTAGTTTTAGATAAATCTAATTTGGAGCGAGGAGCATTGGGCAGATACTTATGGAGGACCCCAGACTGAGAATAGATCAACTCAAGCTGCTGGGCCCTAAAAATGGCCTGCTCCTCGGAAAATACCCCGGAGAGGGATACATCTTTCGAAATATCTGACTGCAGGGATTTGAGAAACCATTCCAAAAGGAATTCACCTGGAATATGAGCTTTAATCAGCCTCTTCCTTCTCCTCCATTCCTGAATGTGATCAGAAATGTGGGTTGCATCGTCCTGTTTAAAATTAGTTAGGAGTTCAGTCTCAGCATCATACCGGACAGGCAACTGAAAATGGTTCAAAAATGTAACAACCAGTTCTCCAAATGTAGCAAAACTGCCCCCAGTTAGCTCAATATACCATTTGGCAGCGTTTCCAGTTAGGGTGCGTTGAAATAATCTCAACCTAATCGAATCATCGATCAAGGAGTTCGAAGAACACCATAAATGGAAAGTAGTAATGTGGTCAGCCGGATCTTCTCCATTCTTACCTTCAAACTTTGGAATGTCTGAAGGAAGTTTGGTGGGAACCGGAGGCCACCCCGGACTATAACGAATCGGATCATTAGTCAACTTTGACAGATCTGGCAAGTTTAACGTTGCCAGAAAAGGTAAGCGAGGTGGAGCCTGAGGATTCCATCCTTGATGGGATGGATTCCCAACATTCTGAAAAGAATACCCTGGATTTGATAAGGCACCAGGTTGCCAAAAAGGACTCGTAGAAAAAAAAGAAGAACCTCCTCCCAACGCAGAGTTACCAAAGCCCAAACCAGTTCCCCCCACTGAAGTATGAAATGAAGAGGAAAGCCCCTGATAGGGGTTCCAGGCATTAGAAAGAGGAGAAAAGGTCTGATAAGCACTCGACGAAGGGAAAGAAGTATTCCCTTGGTGACCAGCGTAAAACTGATTCCCTGCCCCCACTGTAGTGAATACAGGGTTCCAACCTGTAAAAGTGGTCGAATTCTGACCTCCAAACCAAGGGTTGAAACTCTGGGTCTGAGAAGTAAATGGAAAGGACCCTAAAGAAGGATTGGAACTAGGAATGTGCCCAGTTCCAAAGGGGAACCCCTGAAAAGAAGCTAATCCACTAGCCATGGAAGACATGGGTGTAGATCCAGCTGCAGCAGCGGAAAAGGAAAAAGAAGGAATCCCACTAGTGGGCATTCCGAAACAGAAGGGACCAGAATGAGAAGCGTGTGCTTGGGTGAAACCAGAGCCAAACACAGCAGCACTAGAAGCAATCGAAGATAAAGCAATAGTGCCCCCTCCTTCAACAGAAGCAGGAGTCTGAATGCCTGCAGAACTCACAGCAGAAGCTGCGTTCCCTGTCGTGGCCATCGAAAGGTATGAATAATACGGAGGATCTTCTGGTCTCTCTGACTCAGGTCCGATGTATTGAACAACGAATGGATAATCAGGAGGAAGAGGAGATGGACCTGACCCAGGAGGTTCAGGTAATTCCTCGATTTGAAAATCTTCTTCGTGAGGAAATAAAACTCACGAGGTGAGCAGAACGCTCCTCTCGGAACCGACACCAGAATCATCTATGAAACCTTCAGACCCTTGTGGAGGATCTCTCTCCACTACGTCAGACGTCACAGGGTGGTAACCACCTGCTAAATCACTCCTACGCCTTCTCGAAGAAGGCTCTGGACTCTCGGGAGATAACCCCCGGATTCTCCTCGATCGACGAGGCGCTTGATCAGCCACTTTAACAAATTTTAATTAGACTCAAAAAATATAAAGCTAAGCAAGCTAGGAGCAAAGAGCACTCACTATAAGAAAAATCCCTGAGATACAATCAAGCAAACAACCTTCAAGTATTTCCACTCCGGGTGATGAGGACCGGACACCAAAATACAGGAAAGCGAAATATAGGACCTCCCGAAAGCAGTCTGGGATGATTAGGGCCCAGAAAAACTAGCGAAGGTATCAGAAACAGTTACGCCGACCTCCTAACGACAGCCTTTGCCGGCTCAAGCACCCAATCTTCGCAAGGGCACCCCCCAGAAGTACTGCTGAAAGTGATGCGACGTCTGCCTCAGGTACCACGGGTATTCCCCCCCGCAGTCACCTGTGTGGAACCTAGGAGTGGCAACTATGGGCACCAATCCGTGTCAAAAGCCGGGCGGAATGGTCTTGAGGTCAGATTCAGCTAATCAGAGAGGGGGTATCCCTCTTCTCAGCCTTCACTTCCCCTCGCGCTTGACTCTCTGGAGGAGAGCTTTCCCGGTCCACCTAATGGAGTTGGATTTCACTCAATTAATCAACTTCTATGTTTTGTTTGAGCGGCCTTGGAGAGTTAACTCTCCACTCACCTAATCCAAGGCCCTACAACCTAGCTAGTTGGTGTATGACACTTAGAAAACTTGCTAGTTGATTTTAAATTATATCTCTTATTTTAATCGGCTGTTATGTTAAGTCAAAGGGATACGGAGATGAAACTAATGGTGTTTTGACGTAGAAAGAAATTAATAAAAACCAAACTACATGTAAATGCAGTTATTGTCTTTCGATGAAAAGCAACTTCTACACAGGTTCTACGAGATTAAAAATTGTATTTTTCTTTTCAGATAACAAACTCACACTCACAAAAACTATGAAAATGACTAAATGCTTAAGTGCACCTGATGCAAATCACTACAAGCATGCAAATCCTAAGATGAAAAATCTCCTAAAGCAGAGTGAAATTTCCCAAAATTCCTTCAGTTTTATCTCTTTTTTGGTTGTCCAGAAAGCTAGTTCCCAAAATCAAGAACTCTTAATATGAAGACACCAAAAACGCTTAAAAACAAGAGGAAGAAATCAATGACAACTCCTTTCCAAAATCAAGCCAAAATCCAAAGGCAAGAAACCTCAACAAAGCTTCAAAAGATACAAAGAAACGAAAACAAAAATGTAAAAACAAAAGCAAACAACAAAGAAATTTTTTTTTTGAGCTTTTGAGTTTTATAAAAGAGTTTGAAAAGACCAAGCGAAACTATAAAATCCCAAGCCAAACAACACTGAATTTCAAGCAAAAAACTTCCAAAATGCTCCAAATCTTATAAGGCTAACTAGTAGCAAGATCAATATGAGCAAAAGAAGACAAGAAAACTCAGCCACTCAGCCTAGAAGAATAGTGCAACCTTGCCGCAAACAAAAACTTCAAAGAACCAAGAAAGACTCTTCAAAAGTTGCAACAAGACCTAGCCAACTGAACTCAAGAAAACCAACCAAGAAATGGGCAAAAATCGTAGCGCAAAGCAAAACACAAAGATAGGAAAGAGTAAATGAGCAGGAGCTCTCTGTTCTGATGAAGCAGAACAGCCAAGAATCCCCAGAAAGAGATCTTGGTACTCAAACCAGAAATGCCAGCACAAGAAACAACACTTTTCCAAAAAGACTAGTTTTCAATCAAACAAAAGAGAGAAAAGACCAAAGACCACTTTCTTCACAATCCAGAGGGTACAAAGACACTGCAGGAACAGGTCTCCACAGACAGAAAGGACTAAAAAGCCAAGGGAATCCAAATTTCAAAATCGGTCAGGTATACGCTACTACGCTTTATCAACAAGCGTGCATACGCGATCGTGCTAAAGGAAAACACACGCATACTCGACTTTTAGACAAACTTGCGTGTATACGCGATCAAAAGTAAAAATGCGTATATAAAGGTAAATAGTAAAAACAAAAAGGATCAAGCCCGGATAAGGAACTGTGACTTGTACCGACCGAGAAAGAGTAAACTGACCGCAAATAGAAGTTAAAACTCGTTGGAAACCTATCAAAAAAGCCGAAAACCACCCAACAAAGGGAATCACAAGAATGCGATCCCTGGAGTCGCCGCCCGTTTCTAGAAAATCACCCTAGAGGTTTGTTGGGTTTAAACCTCCATTGCAGCGCAGGCATGCTACTTAAGAAGGACTCACACAACCATGATACATGTTCATGAAAAACTAAATAGAGTAGATCGAGGAAGTTACCCGTAGGCCCTACCGCGCTGCATCTCTACAGGTCCAACCCCCAAGAACCCTTCTTCCTTCTTAACCCGAAATACAAGAAGAAACAAGCATGAATAATCGGTTGCATTAGAAGATATATCTACTCTAAATGTTAGTGAAATCCATATGAAACATTAAATAAACCATAATGAATGCTTAAATAACAATATTCTCATATATGCAAGTGGACACTAACACGATATTTCGTGAACAAGATGGTACTTCGTATTATAAATAAAGATGTACGTGAAATAACAAGTGGAGAGATCACCTAAGTCCTTCCACGATCTTCGAACAGACCGTCATCTGGATCCATCCCACCCTTGCCTCACTAAGATTCCTTCCGAACTGGTGCATACGAGATGACATATAAAGAGATGAGCATCTTCAGGAAACAAGGGTTTCCTGTAATGAACTGGGAAGTGCAGGAGGCACGGGAATTCAGACTTGGATAGGGAATACCAACAGAGTATAATATCAATAATTTCTCTCTCCCTCTTAGGCCATACACATGAGGGGCTTTTATACTCCCTCAAAGTAGTTTCAACAGTTGGAAACAGTTGGCCACGTGCTGAGGTGGTTGAACTACCAAAGTAACCATGAACCCAGCCGGAAAATAGGGAATTTTTATATATTTTTTAATGATTTTAATGGCATACGCGGAAAAGTGCATGTGGACTCGCGTATACACGCGGAAAAGTCTGGGCATAACCACGTATGGGTATTTTTACACTGTTTTTTAGTGAATTTGTCCAAGTCTGTAGGAATGGGTGCCCAAAGCCATAAAAGCAATCATGAATCATATGAAGGTGAGAAATGATGCTATAACAGGGATGGAGCTAACAGTAGCTCACCTCAGAATGCATCTACATAAGATGATGCAAGGGGCAGAAGGGGTTCTTACAGAGGAAAAGGAAGAGGAGGCAGAGACATAGGCATAGGTAGAGAGTTGAGGTGCTATAGATATCATCAAGTGGGACATAAGCACTATGAATGTCCAGAGAATGTGGGTGATGGTCCAAGAAATGATGTTGTTGCCCAGGCTAGAGAAGAGGTAGAAATTGAAGAAGAAATTCTACCAGAGAGGGGAGAGTCCTTGGTGGTTAATAAGGTCCTGTTGAAGCAAACCAAGGAGGTCATTGAACCTGCACAAAGGAAGAATTTGTTTAGGATCATATGCAAAGTACAAGGGAAATGCTGCCAGCTAGTCATTGATAGTGGCAGCACAGACAATCTGGTTTCCACTGAGGTGATAGAGAATTTGAAGTTGAAGACAAGGGAGAATCCAACTCCCTACAGGGTGTCTTCGCTGCATAAAGGGCACCAGCTGGTTGTAAAAGAACAGTGTGAAATAGAGCTGCAAATGGGCAAATACAAAGACAAGGTCTTGTGTGATGTAATTCCCATGGATGTGTGTCATATACTGCTGGGTAGACCTTGGCAGTTTGACAGAGAAGCAGTGCATGATGGCAAGAAGAACACTTACAAGTTCTTCAAGGATGGGGTACATCATACATTGATACCCATGGAAGAAGGAGAGCCATCAAACAGAGTGATTGATCCAAAGACCTTGTTGCTGAGCGGGAAGGAATATCTGTAGCAAATAGAAGAAGAAGAGGTAATTTTTGCTTTAGTTTGAAAACCTAAGGTAGTTCTTACTTCTACAAAGATTTTTGATTTGCCAATAGAAATCCAAGAGATGTTAGAAAATTATTGTGACATTGTTGTGGATGATTTACCTGATGAGCTGCTACCTATGAGAAATATCAACCATCAGATAGATTTTATCCCAGGTTCAAATCTGCCAAATAAGGCAGCCTACAGAATGACTCCCACAGAAAATGAGGAAATCAGGAGACAAGTACAGGAATTGGTGGACAAGGGACTAATCAGAGAAAGTTTGAGTCCATGTGCAGTACCAGCAGTATTGAGCCCAAAGAAAGATGGAGGTTGGAGGATGTGTAATGATTCTAGAGCAATCAATAAGATCACAATCAAGTACAGATTCCCTTTGCCCAGAGTTGAGGATTTGATGGACTGTTTGAGTGGTGCTAAATATTTTTCAAAGATAGATTTAAAAAGTGGATACCATCAGATTAGAATAAGAGAGGGTGATGAGTGGAAAACTGCCTTTAAAACAAATGAAGGATTATATGAACGGATGGTAATGCCTTTTGGGTTGTCAAATGCACCTAGCACTTTTATGAGACTTATGAATGAAGTGTTGAAGGAATTCATTGGTAAATTTGTGATAGTATATCTGGATGATATATTAGTTTTCAGCAAAACTAAAGAAGAACATTTAAGGCATCTTAATCATGTCCTGAAAACGCTGCACCAAGAGAAACTACTGATAAATTTAAAGAAATGCTCATTCATGAAAGAAGAGTTGGTGTATTTGGGCTTTATTTTTTCTGCAGAAGGATTGAAGATGGACCCAGAAAAGGTTAAGGGAATTGTGGAGTGGCCTTCACCCAGGAATGTTTTTGAGGTAAGAAGTTTCCATGGACTTGCCATTTTTTACAGGAAATTTATAAGAAAATTCAGTAAGATTAATGCACCCATAATTGAGACAATAAAGAAGAGCAAACAACCATTTAAGTGGACTGCTGAAGCAGAAAGAAACTTTAAACTTTTGAAGCAAAAGATAACTGAGAAGCCTGTTTTGATTCTTCCTGATTTTACCAAAACATTTCAAGTAAAGTGTGATGCCAGTGGAGAGGCCATTGGAGCTGTGTTGGGTCAGGATGATAGGCCTGTAGCCTATTTCAGTGAAAATCTGAATGACACCAGAAGGAAGTATTCCTCTTATGAGAAGTAATTCTATGCAATTGTTCAGGCATTGAAAAAGTGGAGGCATTATTTAATGTCCAAGGAATTTGTATTATATTCTGACAATCATGCTTTGCAGTATATTGTACAGCAGCCCAATTTGAATCAGAAGCATGCCAAATGGGTTGAGTATCTCCAAGGTTTTAACTTTGTTTTGAAACGCATAAGTGGCCAAGAAAATAAAGTAGTCGATGCTTTGAGTAGGAGGCACATGCTTGTTCAAGAAACCAATTTTGAAGTTGTAGGGTTTGATTTTCTCAAAGAATTGTATAAAACAGATTCAGATTTTAAGGAAGCATTTAAGGCATGTTGTAACCTTGTTCTAACATATAGAAGCCAGTGGCTGGATTATTTCTTGCAGGAGGACTTACTATTCAGAAGAAACCAACTGTGTGTATCAAAATGTTCCATGAGAGAAAACTTGATTAAGGAGAAGCATAGTGGTGGACTTGCTGGACACTTTGGTACTGATAAAACTTATGAGCAGCTGAGTCACTTTTATTACTAGCCCAAGATGAGAGCAGAAGTGGACAAGTTTGTAAAAAATTGCAAAATCTATCAATATGCCAAAGGAAGGAGCCAGAATGCAGGATTGTACAATCCCTTGCCTATTCCAGATAGGCCTTGGGACATGGTAAGTATGGATTTTGTTCTAGGGTTTCCCAAGACTCAGAGAGGGAATGATGCAGTCTTTGTTGTAGTGGACAGATTCTCCAAAATTGCACATTTTATTCCATGCTATAAAACTAGTGATGCCACCCATGTTGCTAACTTGTTTTTCAAAGAAGTTGTTAGATTGCATGGGTTGCCCAAGAGTATTGTTTCAGACAGAGACACTATATTTGTGGGTCATTTTTGGAGGACACTATGGAAGAAACTTGGTACCAAACTAATTTTTAGCTCAGCTTATCATCCTCAGACTGATGGAAAAACTGAGGTAGTGAATAGGAGTCTGGGAAATTTGTTGAGAAGTCTTGCAGAAGAGAATCCCAAGCAGTGGGACCATATTTTTCTCTAGGCAGAATATGCATATAATGACTCACCAAAAAAAAGCACAGGGTAGAGCCCATTCCATATTTTTTATGGAATGCACCCCAAAGGAATATCAGAGTTAAGAAATCTGGGAAGGGCAGAGCCAAGGAGCGCAGATGGTGAGGAATTTGCTTTAGAGATCCAGGCCATACATGAACAAGTGAAATAGAAATTACAAGGCAGCAGCATCAAATACAAAAGAAGAGCAGAATTGAGCAGAAAAGAAGTCCATTTTGAAGTAGGAGATATGGTTTTGGCACACTTGAGAAAGGAAAGATTCCCAAAGAAGCAGTATAACAAACTAAAGTTCAAAAAGATTGGGCCATGCAAGATACTTAGAAAGTTTTCTGCAAATGCTTATGAGATTGAACTACCTCCTGATGTTGGAATATCCCCCATTTTTAATGTTGCGGATTTTTACAAGTATGAATATGATGGTGCAAAAGAAAGATCAACAGACAAGGGATAGATTGAGTGGAAAGAGCAGCTGCCTCCAGCGCAACCATTGCAACCAAAGAAGATATTGGACAAAAGAGTGTTCAAGAAGACCAGAGGACAAGAGTACTTTTAGTATTTAATAAAATGTAAGGATAAGCCAGAGGAAGATGCCACTTGGATGACTGAAGGAATGTTGTAGAAGATAGGCAGATCAGTGGAAGAGCTCATGGACAGGAGCCCATGAAGAAAATTTCCCTCGGGAGTCTGATGCAGGGGCATTAGACACTAGCCAACAATGTAGGAGGTTTTGTCCACATGTTGTGGCTAGGAGGGTTCAAAAACATTTGAATTGTAACAGCTAGGTGTCAATACCTCAACTGACTATTTCATTTAGATTAGTTAGATTTGTAGAAGTCAAATAGTTAGATTCGATCCATCTGTCATGTTTCAGTTAGTTGAATTATTGTAATTAGGCTTTTGATTTTCTAAATGGTCCTCACAGAGGAACCGAAGAGACACATTGTAATGTATACAAATTGTATCCCTCGGATGTATTAGGGGAGAGGAGATTTCTGCAGTAAAAATCTGTGTATCAAACAATCGCTTCTAGTTAAATGAATTTCAGTTCCCGTCGACTATCCAACTGTCTTGAATCATTATTTGTGAGGAATTTGTTTAATTGTGAGGCAATTGAACACTGTCTTGTATATAACTGTTGAATTGAGTCGTTGTACAATCTTCGCATCTCTGTGTTCATTGTTTCCCTTGAATTGTTTGAAAATTTGAAAACCCCACCCGCAGACGAGGTCTGTGTGTTGTTGTGGTCATTGAGCTCTGTCCCGTAGTAATGAAAATCCCACTTAATAAATGGATGGACTGTTTGGAATCCTGAACCGAGGTCTGACCTGAGTAGCAACCAGGAGAACACGGGAAGAAAGGTGTTAACCCGTGGTCAATCACTGTTCCGAAACCATGAGTGGATTTACGAAACTAGACTACCCATATCGCACCGCATTTGCGGAATAAGCGGTATTTCCAAATTTGGAGCGATTCCATTGAGTGCTCGACAAGTGGCAAAGGAGGGACCCCAAAAAACTGCTCTCATTGCGCGCCATCGCGCATTAATGTTCGACCAGGGAGGCTGCACGATATCTTTGAACGCCGTCGATCTGGAGGGAAGCCATCGGACAGTGGTCGTATTCGGAAGATGCACGAAGGATAACCAAGATACGGCACAAGAGTTTGATTGGAATATTGATCATAGATGTGGGGCCCGGAGCCAAAGGTTTATTACAAAGCCATTTGTTTAAAAAGAGTTGGGTATTTATATAAATTTCAAATGGTTAAACCTTGGTTATAAGGTCTGGTGGTAGAATATAAAGTTTGGGAGATATGATTTAATTTCACAGTTGTTGATTATGTTTATTTGTCAAATTCCTCGAATTTGATAAATAAAATCAAGTTGGGGAAGACCACGTGGAGGAGGAGAACGGGGTTTTAGCAGAAAATGCTGATAGAGCTACACAAAGAGACCATCTCTCCTTAGGGGCCAGCTTTCAATTTTGTTGCCATCATCAGGAGGGTCATTATGAATTTTTGGTCATGGCTTTTGGCCTTACCAATGCACCTTCTACATTTCAAGGGTTGATGAATTCCATTTTCAAACCCTTACTTAGAAAATTTGTGCTAGTATTTTTTGATGACAT
This sequence comes from Pinus albicaulis, assembly GCA_034641835.2. Taxonomy (NCBI): domain Eukaryota; kingdom Viridiplantae; phylum Streptophyta; class Pinopsida; order Pinales; family Pinaceae; genus Pinus; species Pinus albicaulis. The sequence goes on along the minus strand of CM076581.1, from coordinate 1,123,536,200 downwards.
ACTTATCTACAGCAGGTCTTGGAAGGATCATGTTCAACATGTTGATAGGGTGCTCAAACTATTGGAGGAGAAACAATTATATTCAAAAACATCAAAATTTTTCTTTGGAGTACAAGAGGTGGAATATCTGGTTCATATTTTATCTCACAAGGGTGTTAAGGTAGACCCTAACAAAATTAAAGCCATTAATGAATGGAAATTCCCCATAACCATAAAGTAGTTGCGAGGATTTCTCAGGTTAACAAGTCATTATCGCAAGTTTTTTAATAATTATGGGAGAATAGCAGCACCTCTAACAACATTATTGACGAAAGATGAATTTCCATGGACTCCTGAAGCAACTAAGAAGAACCTTGAACATCTTAAAGAGGCAATGTGCCTAGCACCAGCATAGCTACGTAAGACTTCACAAAAACCTTTATTGTGGAATGTGATGCCTCAGGAAATGGAATTGGTGTTGTTTTAATGCAAGAAGGAAGACCCGTTGCTTTTGAAAGTCGTCCAATCAAAGGAAAGTATTTACAGAAAGATATTTATGAGAATGAAATGTTGGAAATACTACATGCACTAAAGAAATGGAGACCTTACCTAATGGGAAGACACTTCAAGGTAAAAACTAATCATGATAGTATTAAACACTTTTTGGAACAAATACTATCTTCAGAAGAGCAACAAAAATGGTCACAAAGATGTTGGGTTATGACTTTGAAATCATCTACAAAAAAGGGAAGCTAAATGTTGTTGCAGATGCACTCTCAAGAAAGGATGAAGAGGTGGAAGCATTGCTTTGTGCCATTTCTATTTTCCAACCAGATTCGATAACTGAAGCAAGGGATGAATAGAAGAAGGACGAAGAAGTGTGGAGACTCATTCAAAAGTTGCAGAAAGATCCTAGTACATCTTATACATTTAGTTGGAAAAAGTATTCCTTATGGTACAAAGATCACTTATATATTTGCAAGAATTCTCAACTAAAACAAAATATTCTTTTGGAATTGCACACTTCTCCTTTAGGGGGACACTCAGGATTTTTAAAAAATTACCACAGGGTGAAGAAATAATTCTTTGGGATGGCCTCAAATTTTATATTCAAAATTTTGTGGTGGAACGTTTTGTTTGCCAGCAAAATAAAGTTGAGACAATAAAGACCTCAGGTCTTATACAACCTTTATCCATTCCAAGTCAACATTGGGAGCATATTTCAATGGATTTTATCACATGTTTACCTAAGTCCAAAGGAAAGAGTGTCATCATGGTGGTAGTTGATATAATTACCAAGTATGCACACTTTTGTGCATTATCTCATCCATTTAAAGCAAGTATAGTTGTTTCTGCATTTATGGAAACAATTCAAAAGCCACATGGAAACCCAAATATTATTGTAAGTGACAGAGATCCCATTTTTACTAGAAATTTTTGGACATAATTATTTTCTTGTTTGGGTACTCAACTAGCTCATAGCTCATCTTATCATCCTCAATTAGATGGTCAAACTGAGATAGTGAATAAATGTTTGGAAGGATATATTCGTTGTTTTTTATCTAATAAGAAAACACAATGGGTCAAGTGGTTACCTCTCGTTGAATGGTGGTATAACACTTCCTTTCATACTGCACCAAAAATGACCCCCTTTATGGAACTTTATGGATATCATCCACCGTCCATCAAATATTATTTAAGAGAAAATTTTAAGGTTCAAGTAGTGGAGGATCACATCAAGCATCAACAAGAAGTTATCCAACTCTTAAAGGATAACCTAAATTTGGCACAAAATCAAATGAAACAATAGGCAGATCAACATCGCAGCAAGAGAAGTTTTGATGTAAGAGACTAGGTATTTTTACGGCTACAGCAATACAAAAAAATGTCCCTCAAGCAAGCTAAGAAGGATAATAGATTATCTTCAAAGTACTATGGTCCTTACAAGGTGTTGCAAAATATTTTTATTATGGCATACAAATTGGAGCTTCCTGCTTCTTCGCGAGTGCATCTAGTTTTCCATGTTTCATGCTTAAAGAAGGTTATAGGGGACAAACCTATCGTTCAAAAAATATTGTCAGAACTTGACGAGGAAGGAAAAATCATATTGGAAACTGAAGCAGACACGGAAACAAGAACTCGACAGCTACGAAATCAATCAATTTCATAGTATCTCATCAAATGGAAGAACTTACCCACTGAAGATTCTACATGGGAGGATGAGAATTTTATATATAAGCATCTAGAGCTACTCAAGTGTTGAGGACAACACTTTTTTTAAGGATAGGGGCATGTTAGGTCCCTATATTACTATTATAGTCCCTTATTGTTGTTAGTGTAACCCACTTATTGTTATTCTTGTATCCGTGTAACACCAATATTATTATTATTGTGCCCTTACATTATTATTGTTAGGTTGGCTAGGATTATATTGTGACCTCATGGACTCCTATATATAGAAGGAGGTTTATTCATTTGTATAATCCAAGAATTGTTCATTTATGTAATGTAATGGAGTTTTCCCCCTCAAAGTGGCTTATTTCTAAGGTGTTGATCTCTCTTTTCTTCTATTTTTGGAGCTAGTTTCGTAACATTCATCCTTTCCCCACATGTAGGATCCTTCCTACATTTGATGTTTAGCATGAATGTAGGACATGTTTCATCCTTTCCCTACTCTCAGTGGTTTGCATGTGTGCAGGATAAGGTTTATCCTTTCCCTACATGTGGTTTGTAGGATGTTGTTTCTCCTTTCCCTACGTTTGATTAATACATATGTTTGTAGAATGTGGTTTGTCCTTTCCCTATGTGTGTTTGTGAGCATGTTGTGATATATTATTTCCATGTTTTTATTTTAGTATCATCCTACCCATGTAGTCTGAGACACATGAGAAGTACCTCTACTCTGTCGAACGAGTTGGCAAAGTGGATAGGTACCATAGCACTAACGATGGATGCATCGTGTACTGTCATACTCCCTATGTATAGGATGCATAAATTGATCACTATGGATCAATTCCAATTGCTGTTCAACCCCTTAGAACTGAATTTTGTCAATAGAGAGTGGCAAGGTATTATGACTCAGTCTCGATCAATTCCTCTTTATTATTTATATCAGTGTTTAGTAGAGTTGAGACAAGATGTAGATATGGCTCATGATGACAAGATGGCATGATGGTTTGGTAGGTATAATTCTCCCTTGTTGAGAGGGGTCATTAAAATTGGAAACTAGGGCCAAATTCCACTTTAGATAGCTCACTTGACGGAGATGATTATTTCATTTAATTCCTCTTTTCGAGAGGACCAAAATCAACCTAAATATCATCAAAATTGGACAAGTAGAAATATTTTTTTGAATTTATTCTCATGTGTGAAAATTATTAAGGTTGACCATATCTTCATGTAGGCTCATGAAGCCTATTGAAAATTTGGACTGGTGATTACTTCAAATTCTCTTCATGATAATTAATGAAGATTTAATGATTTCATCAAGTCTGTTAGCCACCTATAAAATTTGTCATATCAAATGGTGGCTAAATCATTTTCTTGAAGCCTTCAAGAAACAATTTTATTGTCAAATTGTTGGTTCTTAAAGTCTTATGAAGATGACTTATCCTTGAGTTAATATTCACTGTTGTTTCCCTCTCAATTCTGAAAAATTTGTTGTTTTCTTGAAGAGAAAGACTGCTAAAAATTTTCCCTTTCATTTACCCCTCTTTTCACTCAATATTAACCTTAATTTTTATCCCCTTTTTTCTCATAAGATTCCTCTATTTTTCATCATTTCCCTTCTTCCCTTCATAAAAACCCCTTTGATAAGGTTTAAAACTCTTTTTTTACCTTCTCGAAAGCTTTCAAAATCCTTTGAAATACTTGAAAAATCATAAAAAAACAACCCTTTTGTGCTAAGGCCTTAAGTCCTTTTTTCCCTAGCCCCCAGCCCCTTTATTTCCATATAAACCCGGTGTTAAAAGCCAAGAGTTGGGGCCCAATTGCACAATCACAATTGGGCGTTCCTTTGTGTTTTGTTACCTATCACGTTTAAAAATCCCCGATTGCAATTGAGCCTTTGTATATAAAAACCCTTCCCCGATACAAACTTTCCTTATATTTCATTAAAAAAACCCACTTTTCTATGTTTTTATAAGTCCCGACGGTTCATTGTCTTGACCCATTCTTAACCTTTGATCTAAAACCGATCAATCGCCTTTGGGATCTTGCATCGGGGTTTTTCATTGGGTGCATTTGAAAGGTCCCTTCCTTTTTTCCGATTCCGATGAGCCCCTTTTGGTTAAAACCCCCAAACCACTTCCCCACCATATAACCCACGCCTAGGACCAAGCTATTAAGTCCCGAGCGCTAATCGTATCAGAGTTTTTTCGTTGAATATATTTTAATAGTTATTGCCCCCTCCGACTGGCCACCTTCCGATGGTTTCCTAGCCGTTGATTTTCCCCACTAGGCCCAGATCCAATAGCCCACATCGCTATGTTCATAAGCCCGCATACCCGCCTTCAGCATTCATGAGTGAATCTTCGCCATTGATCTGGCTCTAAGATCAACGGTCCTCGTCCAATCACATTGAAAATTTTCTTTTCACCTTTCCTCTCTCCCTCGCCGATTGGCAATCCCCGATTAGATCTGAGTCATCTATTTCATACATCCGATGGTCCAGATTCAATCCCTCACCCTTTGATATTTTTATGAAACACCGTTGTGTAATGTTTTTTTGTGAATACTAGCCGTTAATCTCTGTAGATCAACAGCCCACAATCAACCATTCTCTGCCCGACCCCTGCCTCATATTTCATCTCATTAGCCGAAATATTCAATCTGGGTCGTCCATTATTCTAATTCGACAGTCCAGATTCAACCCAGTAGGCCCAACTCATTTGGGACCTACTGCCCCCATTAATCAATCTTAGCCATTCATTCCCTAATCCGACGGTAAAGATTAAAACCGCCTTGACCCCGCCCCACCTTTTATCGCCCGTGCATCTATTCTCCATCACGCTTTACTCATGACCATCTGATCTAAGACCCCAGATCTGATGTCCAGTGCACAGTTTCGCGTGATTTTAAGCCTGAAGGTTAATTTTTCAAAGTTACGCGATATGGGCAGTTTTAAAAAGCCACGTGTCGGCTAGAAATGCATATCACGTTCAAAAAGGAAATACCACCTTTCCCCCTTTGTGTCGCATGAAATTGGAGGTTTCTTCAGCCAAAACTGCTTTTCCCTGTTTCCATTGCATTCTCCCATGTGTGATCTCCGCCGTTGATCTCTGAGATCTAACAGCTCACATTTAATCTCGCCCTCAGTTCATCGCCTTCCCCCTTTGCTTCACAGAACTTCATCGATCAACCTCTGTCGTTGATCTCTATGGACTAATCCAATCCAACGGCCCAGGATCGTTCGGAAACCCCAAATATCATTTGACCCCTTTTCACCTCCGATAAAGTTTTTGCCCTATTTTTATTATATTTTCCGCCATTTCACTATGACATTTCCCTTATGCCTTATAAGATATTGGGTTAATCTCGACTGTTGATCCACATACATCGACGTCTTGGAATTAATTTTTCATTGACTCCCCCGACCGCCTCTCCATTATCCTCAGCATTAAATCCTCACCGCTGGATGCTTTCATCCAATGGCTTTTATCTAACCTAAACTCTGAAGCAATCTGAACCTTTCCCCTCAATATTTTTTCTAATTTTTCTTTGTTTGTGCAGGTTTTAAAGGTTTTTCAATTGTTTTAAAAGAAAATTGAAGGTCATGGATGACGATCCCCCAGGCCTTTATGAGTGAAGGAGATCATTCTGCAGGGTTTCCCATCAAATTTTACTGGTGCCTCATGAACACTGGTGACATTATAAGAGCCCTCTATACTCCTGCACATCAACAAGACACAACAAAACTTAATCAAGCAAAGAGTATTAGTGCCAAAGGATCTAGTCACAATAGAGATGAAGAATTGAAGATTTTTTATGCATTTTTGAGGGATTAAGGCCCACTTTCAGCAAATCAAAAGTCTAATCCTCTCAATTAAACATAGTTTGAAGAAAAAAAGACAGAAATTAAGCCTAATTAATCCTAACACATAGAATTAAAGCAAATTAATAGTGATTAAAGAAGGACAATCAGATCTATCATTCCAAGAAAGCCTCCACCACCACATTAGAGGCTAATTGAATACTCACCAGCTGCCAAAAGACACCTAAAGCCTCAAAGCATTCAAAGGAGGTCTTGTTATTGCCAAAATAGAAGATATTCGCCTCAAGACAGCTAAACAGTTATTTCGAATCAAAGAAACTAATTTAAACTATCAGCGGAGTTATTACAAAGATGAGAAAGAGTTATAAAGTCAACAAAATTTGCTAAGAGGATCGAATACTTAATACAAACCCATTAATAGAGAGGAAATATTTGAAATCTTCTCCATTGAGCCCCTCAAAGGATGAGAAGCATTAAACTGTATTAATTGAAACTAGAAGATATTTTATCCCATCCCACCTCCTCATTTCTTCTATAAATACTTCTGTAGAAGATGAGATAATGTTGGTCACTGCATATCTGTTTCCTGTAAATATTTTACTGAAGCTGCTGTAAGCTCTGTTTGTAATTGAAGGTACCTAAGTTAAGGTGAGAAGTTTGAAGCTGTAGAGAAACACTGGACTTAAATATTGTAACTGGTTTGAAGCATCAAATACATGCTTATTTATGGGATCCTGGTCTATGTCAATGGTGATGTTTTTCTTATTGTAAATTGTTATTTTATTTCTGTTTCCATTCTTTCCATCTTCTCTGATAAAGAACAGAAATTATAGAGTTAGGATCTACTGTCAAAGGTACCTGCTCTTACTGATAAGCTTTATCTACATGTTTTCTTTCAAATTGTGTTGTTTAAGAATTATTTAATACATTTCAAGCAGTTAAGGAATGTTGGAGTTCCCTCATCCTACTGTCTAAACTTTAAACATTGTTCTTGAATGTTATTTTTAGTTTCTTCCAAGTAAATTTGAACTAGGGAAGTCTATGGTGAGCCCTGTCCTCTAGTAAGAGTATGTTGAAAGCAAGCTAGGTTCAAAGTCCTTACCTGATCTTAGACTATTCTTTGTTATCTTAAGTGTTGTCTTGATAAGTTTTCTAAGTAAAGCAGAGATAGGGAAGTCTATGGTGAGCCCTGTCCTCTAGTTTCTTCTCCAACAGTTGCTTTGGAAAGTTTCCCTTAGAATATGCTGAAAGCAGGATGGGTTCAAAGTCCTTACTTGATCTTAAGCTATTCTTTCTGTGTTTTAAGTGTTTTCTATTTGAAAGTGCATCAAAAGAAGGCTAGTTTCAAAGTACTTACTTGATCTTAGATTACTTTTATATCTTTATTAAGTGTATGCCAAAAGCAGTATAGTTTCAAAGTACTTACTTGATCTTAGGTTGCTCTTTGTTCTTCATTTGTTTGAATTCCCCTTCTTATTGTTTCATTACATTCCATAAAATCAACTTTAAAGAGATCCTTAGACATAGATGACTTGCCCCATGGACCACTCTTGAACCTTGATGTTTCAATTAAATCCTATTATGACTCCATAGCCCAATGGATTGAAGTTGTTTCTTGCCTATCTTCTTAGCTGATTTGATTTTCACTTTCATTCACCTTCACCCTTAATTTAGACTTCCTTCACCTTCACATATCTTTGCCCAACCAAAACAAACAAAAACCCTATTCTTCATAACTAGCCTAATATCACATTTCAAGCCTTAAAGATAAATCAATCTTTGCACTTATAGAGAGATTCCTCTCTGGATTTAGGAGGGCTAGATCCTAGAATCCCAAAGTGGTTCAAGTGTTCTCTCTACAGTTTTGGTCTTGCCAATCTTCTAAAATTACAGAGAGCTAACAAAGTCAACGATAAAAAAATACATGAGACACAGAAATTAGGCTCCTAGAGCCAGGGCAAAACCTCTCCCTCTTGAAGAGGAAAACCCACAAAGAATTCTTCTTATAAATATTTAAATGACAAGTACCATGACCAAGACTTGGACCCTTGATCTATAAATTTTTCCAAGACCTCACCATTGCTTCTTTGACTGCTTTCAATACTGATCCTTTATATTTACACCGTCTTACACTGATCTGCTTCAAAATTTTGAGAACTCGGTCTCTACTTATATTTTCCTTGGGCTTATCAAAAATGTTTCTTCTATATGTAGATCACTTTATTTTGGTTGTTGAGAATAGGAAAGTAAATTAGAGATTTACCTTCCTTTCACCACATCAGACTTCAGTAATTCATAATTTAATATCCGCACATGATCTGTAAGTCTCCTTGTTGGATCTGTAACAGACATATCCCCATATATTTTTCCCCACTTGTACTTATAGGTGTTGCACCTTTTATTCAAGGGGATATGTATTCTTACTTTAGTAAGCCGCAACCTTTATAGATATGCACGGTTAGGAACATTCTGAAACCCTTCAAATATTCGCACTGCACTTCTAAGGTGAACGCATTACACTTCGCATTACACTTCATTACATTTCAGAGGTAATCGTATTACGCTTCAGATATCACCACATTATAGTGTGAACACATTGCAACTTAGGTATAACCGAATTACACTTTCAAATATAACCACATTTTTCTTCAAGTGTGACCGTATTACAACTTTGGTATAACCGCATTACACTTTCAGGTATTACTGCATTGTTCTTCAGGTGTGACTGTATTGCTATTTTTCATGTATCACATCAGAGATTCGGAATGTTTCTTGGTCAAATGGCCATTGAACAGGTGTTATATATACAGTGCCAAGACTGCCTTTTAGGCCGACCCTTAAACCAACATTTAGGCCAACTTTAACAAGGATTGTAGGTTGTATTTATCACATTATTTTCCAACACTGAATAAGGTTGTCTTGAGGGTTGTTAGGAGAATGTCTTCAAAGTTTTTTAGGTGCCCTTCTTCCACAAGGTCTTGGAGGATGTATATAGCTAGACTAGATCTTTAATGAATATGACACTTAACTCAAACCTAATAGAAATCAAGAAGAAGTCCATCTACTTAATAAATCTTTCTCATGAAACCCATGAAGCAAGTATAACAAAAATATATATGATTATTTTGACTTATTCTTTTCATAAGTACATAATTACATAGTCAACATGAAGACCAACCTAGTTACACTTTTCAACACTCCCTCTTAACTAGGGAGGTATTAATACAGGTACATGGTCATTTTCAAACTGAACAATCTCATAAGAATAATCAAATTGGTAATCACATTTGTATAGCATCATATCAACCAGCATTGTCCTAGTGCAAGGCCTTGACTAACAGCCCCATCTCTCAACGAGACAATGGGCTACAATGTTGGTGAGACACATGAACAATAGACACCATAATCATTGTCTCCAAGGTACATACCCCACCTATGTTCCCATAGTATGATCTTCTTGGACTATTCTTCTCTTGGGTAGCCAACCCTCAAATAATATCGGTCCATGACTACTCTTATCTTGAATGCCATGTCTCATTATCAAAGAGTATCGAATTCCAGATGATTACCCAATCCTCCATTTTGTCTTCCAGGTGACCAGAATGATGTGTCTATCCATTCTCTTCACATGGCCTTCACTAAGACTTACGCCTATTAGTCCTGGTCTAGTGCATGACACATGTAATAGAGAATTACTTACATCTCTCCCTCTTAATACATGAGGGACATACTTCAAGGTTCTTCCAAATAAGAAACTTACCACCAGGCTCCCTCTCAACCAGGGTCCTGCAGTAGAATTCTAGCTACTCATGAAGAATTCCTCCCCTCAATGTCATGGATTTTGATATTGAGTAATCTTCCACTTTTGGATTCATAGGGCACATATCATCCATCACTTTCGGTCACGAGTCATTTCCACTATCAGAAAGTGATTCATCAGTATTTTTCATCTGGTCCACTATTATGCCATGTTGCTTTCCTTCAAATCATCTCCAAGGATCATTTATCCTTTCTCATGATTAGCGGACCTGAAAAAATTCATCGAGATAAACATATACATATGAACCTTTTAAAACAAAATGTTACCTTAGTGATGATATTTCACCATGACATATTCTTGTAGGCATCGACATCCTTTATTCAGATTGACACATCTCCTAATGACATGTTTTGCTAAGGGTCTTCTTATTTACGAGACTTCTGTTAGAGTCTACATATCTTCCCAAGAGATCTCTCAATCACATCTTCTTGGCTTTCGGATGATAAATTCCTCTTGACATGGTTGCATTTCATTATCCCTTCCTCTCTGCACATTCTTCATTCCCTGGAATTTACAAATTTTCTAGTTTCTCTTTCATATACAACCACCTCATATTCCATGAGGACATATTATGTTGATTTCATATGTCTGTGCACCAAGAGATAATCCTCCATAGATCATACTTCTAAATACATGTAATATCCCAAAATAGGGAAAATCTACAACAATGAGAATATCTTAAGATATTCCAAAGTTGGAGCTACAGTAGTACATGAAAACAATATTGTAAACAAAAAAAATATGATCATTTCATGAGAGAGAAAAATATTCATCCATCATCTTGTTAATGGATCAGAAACAAAGTAAAAATATCATGAGGGACATGCCACTCAAGCCATAAGAACAAGTCTCCAATGATCAAAGCAATAGATACATGAGATGTTGCAACTATATAAAATGTCGGAGAGCAGTGACTGCACATTATATATTAGTGTAGATGCTGCTATAGATGTATATACATGAAATATGGCTGATAAAATAAATTCCTGGCAATGAGATATGGGCTCCAATACAACATTTCTATCCAACTCAGGAAGGATTGCTAGAAATACCAAAAACATACAATGTGACAAATAACCCTGGGTTTAATATGCCACTGCAACTATATATGATATACAATGAGGCTATGATAGATATGAAATACTGATGTCCTCCTCCAATGGTATTTTTGATTAGAAGGTTGATCCCTCTACTCATAAATAGATCCTCCCGATGAACTCAATGAACCCTCCCAACAATTGCCTCAAAAACTAACGCAGTTCATGATGGTGGCTATGCTATGAGGGATAGAAGATGGTTGGCCTGATGCCAAAGATGTAGAAATATGCCTGTGAGTCCTCCTTTCTGATCCCCCAATGGATAGACAAGCTCTCCACTGAAAAACAGGCCCAGAAGTGACTCAAAGAGATCCTCCTTTGCTACACCTTGCAACACAACCCAGCTCTAAAAAGAAATTGTGTTGTATTGAAGGAAGTAGCTTTGTCAAAATAATAGAATGAGGAAATTTAGCCCAAATAAGCTCTCCTTCCATAAGGATGAGGTATGGAATACTGACCAGGAACACCCTTGTGCTAAACAGCACTGCAACCCTGCTAAACAACAAGAGGAAGCAAGTCTAAACAAACCAAAGCAAGAATAATAATCCAAAGCATGAATAACAATGGCTAACCTCCTCTCCATATATAGAAAGTGCACCTCTCCACAATGGGTCCCATCCATATGTGCCACTAAGCTCATGCAAGTTTTCCTCCATTAAAACTGTGCAGTCCATCAAGGAGATACAATGTATCTAGACAGTGCATGTGGACTTGGTCAAAGATGACTAGATCAACATGATCCATTCCTGTTCACACCCATAGGTGCTTAATCCAACTGCTTATTCTTCCTCCTTTCACATGAGGAGTGTTATTATTCCTTCTAAATAGGTTAATGGGCCTCCCTACCCATTTTATTCATCTACCAAAAGATAATGCTAACTATAATGTTCCTTTTAGCTTAATGCTAAAATTTGGGAACATTACAGTCCTCCCCTCAAAAATGTTGCTTGTCGTCAAGCAACTGTATAGGGAGATAAAAATTCCTCCCCTTCTCCTCTTGTGGCCTTCTCATCAATATTCCCCACCACCGCTCAAGATAATCTGCAACAAATCTGCCCTCCAATGTCTCCTCCCAAAGATGCATAACCAAATGGCTCACACCATGAAAAGGTGGAAGGTGTAAGTGGAAACCTTCCTGCTGTCCCATGGCCTCCTCAAGGTAGTAGTGATGATACACATGGTAAATATCTTTCCCAATGAGTGACCCTCTCACCCATGCTATCATCCAAATTAAATGAGCCATCCTAGGCAGCTCATCAAATAAATCAGCAACCCCGGGTTTATGCAATGTGTTGGGGCTGAATGGAGAGTTTATATTTTCCCATCCAAATAGTTTCTATCTCAATTTATGGTAAGTATGAGGGGGTTGATGATATTGGGATAAAATGTCATGGCATTCAAAAATGGCCCAAGCTACCCCACAAGATAATTCAACCATGAAGTGCCTCCTCCAAGAATGCAAGTTCTCCCAATGGCTCCTCCTATATGAAGGGAAGAGGTGTGATGTGGCAATCACGATGTGCCCATTATATCTCCTAAAACATACAACATGTAAATTAGGGAGAATCATACTCCCAATGGGCATCTCCAACTCATATCCCACTCTCCCAAAAAATCTTTCCATGAACATGAAATTATTAGCAATACATGGAAGCAAAAACCAATAAAAGCAAGTTGCCATGTGACAACCGGAAAGTGGATCATAGTTCCTCACAGGGAACCAGTGCAGTGCATCCCATGCCTGCCTCAAAAAAAATTACAACAAGTGCTTTCCCAGCCACTTGTTTGCTGCCACAGTCATCTCATAAGATGGAACCATGAATATAAAATTTGGTGCCAATGGTTTACACCAAGAATCATGTGGCTTCCCTCACAAACCACCAAATAAATAGCCAATCTCAATGCCAAAAGTGGCTCTAAGTACATCATCATATAATATGCAAGAAGGTAAAATCATTCTTGGTACAACATGCTACTCATATAAAGAAAATAAGTACAAAACATAAATCGAAATTGTACATCCTCCATCATGTACTTGAGGCCTTGAGCTGAAATGGCTCAACTAGAAATTTTCCCTCACCTCCAAAGAGTAGGGAAGTGGTTGTGACCTCTTCTCTATCACCATACGGGCTATGAATCTCTCCATATGCTGAAATATGTCATGTTGGATGCCCTTCCAAGTGAACTCCTCTGTCAAAGAAAAATATGCATCATAATGCATGGAAAGGAAGTCCTCATGTGCTGCATGAAGCAACTTCTCCTTGAGCTTAGAAGCTCCAGTAAAGAAGATCCTGCCATGAGAATAGATGACCACATCATCCATTATATAATCATCATCTCCATCTGGGTCATCCAAAATCATGCATGCACCAAGATCCTTGGAGTACTCTACCAAGATTTGAGATCTCCAATATGGATCAATCCTCCCAAGAGACAGCAATGGTGATATGGCATGTGAAGCTCTCCTCATGCTGCTGCCTGCTAATTTGACATCCCCCATGTCAAAGTCTTCCTCCAAACTCTTCACCTCTCCAAAATCCAAGAGTGGTGAACCCAGAGACAAGATGTCTCTCATCAATTCTAGATCTGATGGCCTCCCAGGTGGAATTCCTCCATGCAGTGAGACATAAAAATATGAAGTGGGTTGTATATATGAGTGGACTGAGTTGTCCCTCTCTTCATTGTGCAGTGCAGTCCCCTCCTCATGTGCAAAAACCTCCCAAAAGAGATAAGGGTGAATTCTCATCATCCCTTGACGCTAATCCTTCTCCTCTTCTTCCCTATATGAGAATGCCTCATCCTCAATGAGATACCCTTGATCTTGGTCATCTCTTGAAGGAGAAAAATCCATGTCTTCACAAATAGAAGAAGGCTCTTCAAGAAGTGGGGATTTTTCCCTTGGAAAACTATCATGCATTTTTGTATCCCCTTTCGAAATATGGAGTGGAGTTGGTTTAATAGGTCTCTCCAACTCATGCAAAGTGTTTGAGTTTTTGTTTTCAACAAATGATGGTTCATAATGTTTCCTATCAAATCTTCTCACCAATTCTTTAGTGAACCCAACATAAGTTTTTACATTTGCATGACAAAGTGAAGTAGAATCATTAAACTACCAATCATGGGCCATACCTTTGAGGTGCAGTGCTACTAATCTGATGGACTCCTTCTCTAAAACTTGGTGTAGTTGAAAATAGGAATCTAGCTCTTCTACCCAAGCTTTGGCTGTGCACTCTGCTAATCCATCAAAGTGAGATAGGAAGATTTGACCTCTCTTTCTTCTTTTGTGGATGTTGCATCTTGCCTCCTTGATTTTTCAAAACCCTTTGAAGTCTAAGTTCTCCTTGAATATCCATGATTGAGATTCATACTCCTAAAGATAGTCACTCAAGGTCTCCTCCTTGGTGCATCTTCTTCCTCCATCCTTCTTGCAGTAAATTTGGGCAATAGACTGCGTTGTGGATCTGCATGTGTGGCTGAATTCTCACACCCATAATGTGAATAGTTAGGTCTTGCTTCAAACCCTCTCAAAAATCTTCTACACTCCTCCCTTTTCATCTCCTTGAGATCTTCTTTGATATTCTTCATAGCTTGGAAAAGAAGCAGGGAGATCCTCTCTTCCTTCATTCCTCCAAATAATGGAGTCATGCTTTTGTTTCTTCTACACAACTTCTCTTTTCTGTGAGAAGATTCTTATCCTAATGGCATAATTTCTTGGATGCACAGGCTGAGCCAAGATTATGCTTTGATACCACTGTAATATCCCAAAATAGGGAAAATCTACAATAATGAGAATATCTTAAGATATTCCAAAGTTGGAGCTACAGCAATACATGAACACAATATTGTAAACACAGAAAATATGATCATGTCGTGAGGGAGAACAATATTTATCCATCATCTTATTAATGGATCAGCAACAAAGTACAAATATCATGAGGGACATGCCACTCAAGCCGTAAGAACAAGTCTCCAATGATCAAAGCAATAGATACATGAGATGTTGCAACTATATAGAATGTCGAAGAGCAGTGACTGTGTAGTCTATATTAGTGTAGCTTCTGCTATAGATTTATATACATGAAATATGGCTGATAAAAGAAATTCCTAGCAATGAGATATGGGCTCCAATACAAGATTTCTAGCCAACTCGGAAAGGATTGCTAGAAATACCAAAAACATACAATGTGACAAATAACCCTGGGGTTAATATGCCACTGCAACTGGATCTGATATACAATGAGGCTATGATAGATATCAAATAATTATGTCATCCTCCAATGCTATTTCTGATTAGAAGGTTGATCACTCTACTCAGAAATAGATCCTCCCGATGAGCTCAATGAACCCTCCCAGCAATTGCCTCCAAAAATAACACAGTTCAGGATGGTTATTGTGTTTTGAGGGATATCAGATGGTTGGCCTAATGAAAAATATGTATCAATATGCTCAATATTCCTCCTTGTTGATCCCCCAATGGATAGACAATCTCTCCACTGAAAAACAAGCTCAGAAGTGACTCAAAGAGATCCTCCTTTGCTGCACCCTGCAACACATCCCAGCTCTAAACAGAAAATGTGCTGTAGCTGAAGGAGGTAGCTTGGCCAAAATGCTAGAATGAGGAAATGTAGCCCAAAGAACCTCACCTTCCCTGAGGATGAGGTAGGGATTCCCGACTAGAAAAACCCTTGTGCTAAACAGCACTGCAACCCTGCTAAATAGCAAGAGGAAGCAAGTCTAAACAGACCAAAGCAAGAATAATAATCCAAAGCATGAATAATGATGGCTTCCCTCCTCTCCATATATAGCAAGTGCACCTCTCCACAATGGGTCCCATCCATATGTGCCACCAAGCTCATGCAAGTTGTCCTCCATTAAAACTATGCAATCCATCAAGGAGATACAATGTATCTAGACAATGCATGTGGACTTAGTCAAAGATGACTAGATCAACATGATCCAATCCTGTTCACACCCATAGGTGCTTAATCCAGCTGCTTATTCTTCCTCCTTTCACATGAGGAGTGTTATTATTCCTTCTAAAGAGGTTAATGGGCCTCCCTACCCATTTTATTCATCTACCAAAAGATAATACTAACTATAATGTTCCTTTTAGCTTGAGGGTAAAATTTGGGAACATTACAATACAGAAGTCCATTACCTGCAACCATATGAAATTACTTCACAGCATCCAATGTCAACATATAAATATATACATACATCATACCTTTTTCCGTTGATTCATCCTATATAAATTTCTTAAGAAAGAAGAGCTTCATTCCCTTGGCTTGCTCCATCAAATTCTCATCACATCTCAGAAATATGTTTCCATGATGACTCTTGCTCTTGATGACTTCTTTCCATTAGTGATTTTATCAGAGAGGTTTTCCCAAAGCTGATTCACCAAGAGCTCCTAGCATGCTTTGATCAGGATTCTACACTTCTTCCTATCATAAAACCAACATAAATCACTTAAAGGAGAAGATGATCTCAATTGTAGTGGAGATCCCTCGCTTATTATTTCTTAGATTTCTTTGCATCAGGTTCTTCCCTCATTTCAGAGACATGGGCTTCTTCCCTATTTCTCTTGTCCTTTTCAGATTAAGGACAATTTATATTATAATGCACAATTTCATCATATCCAAGACATCGTGCTCCATCCATATTTCTTCTTTTACTTTGAGGACCAAAACTTACTGAATCTTCCTAGACATGTCTTCAAAGGCTTGATTCCCTTTACTTTATCCTATAATAGCTTTGGCTTTCAATATTGTTTCCTCTATTTTACATAGAGACCCTAAATCATGGAATAGTGTGGTTTCTATCTTCTCGTATATTCCTGAAGTGAATTTTCCCCATTCTTCTCACAGATCATTTAGCATCAGTGTAGTCTTATCCTAGTTCCTGCAGTTGATCAGAGAGAATTCTTCTCCTGCAGTATTCACAGAGAATTGCTCCACCAATTTCTTATATACTCCTTTTGATGATTCTAGATTTGGTACATCAGAATGATAGAGTATTTTATGGATTTTGTAAGAATCCTTTGGGGTCTTATATCTCCCTTCATGAATTTGGCATGACTTCATTGTCCTTGTCTTCCATGCAATAAAGTTTGAAACCCTAACCAGTTTGATGTTGTCTTTGCAAAGAAGACATTTTGATAGATTTAGATAAATTCATAGATACTTACTTGAGTAAGTGACTTTCTCCTTTATCATCTTCCTTGATGAGGAATTTAGGAGATTCTTCTTAGATAGAAAACTTCAATCTAGGTGATCTTGGATCCTTGATGGTAAAGGATGTCTTCAGAAGATGATGTCCTCTTCTACCATTGTCTTGTATGTAAATCCTTGATGGCAAAGATTAATTACTTGAATGAGTTGATATAGCTAGAGAGTCTTCATTACAAACTGAATTGATTCTTCAACCCAGAATCTGATCTTTGCTTCTTCTAGTGTCACCTTTGTCAAGCAACCCTTGCATTTAGCACCTTAGCTATGATACCATGTTGAAAATTTGGAGGGTTGGTGATTAATTCAAAATATATTCATGATAATTACTTGTGAGATTACTTGAGTTACTTATGTCTTTTCTTCTTTCTCTGAGTTAGTCTTTCATCAAGTCAATTATAAAAGATACACGAGACATAGAATTTAGGCTCCTAGAGAAAGGGAAAAACCTCTCCCTCTTAGAGAGGAAAACTTGGAAATAATTCTTCTTATAAATCTTCAAATGACAAGTACCATGACCAAGACTTGGACCCTTGACCTATACATGCTTCCAAGACCTCACCATTTCTTCTCTGATTGCTTTCAATAATGATCCTTTATATTGACACCATCTTACACTGATTTTCTTCAACATTTTGAGAACTCGGTCTCTACTTCTATTTTCCTTGGGCTTATCAAAAACGATGCTTCTATATGTATATTACTTTCTTTTGACTGTTGAGAATAGGAAGGTAAATATTTGATTTACCTTCCTTTCACCACATCAGACTTCAATAATTCATATTGTAATATCCTCACATGATTTGTAAGTCTCCTTGTTGGATATGCAATAGACATATCCACATATCTTCTTTCCACACTTTTACTTGTAGTTGTTGCACCTTTTCTTCAGGGGGATATATATTATAACTTCAGTAAGTCACAACCTTTACAGATATGCACAGTTAGGAACATTTCAAAACCCTTCAAATATTCACACTGCAATTCTGAGGTGACTGCATTACACTTCGCATTACACTTCAGAGGTAATCGTATTACGCTTAAGATATGACTGCATTATATGACCGCATTATAGTGTGACCACATTACAACTCAAGTATAACCACATTACACTTTCAAATATAACCACATTGTTCTTTAGGTGTGACCACATTACAACTCAGGCATAACCGCATTACACTTTTAGATATAACTGCATTGTTCTTCAGGTGTGACCGTATTGTTATTTTTGTTGTATCACTTCAAAGATTCGCAATGTTTCTTGGTCAAATGGTCGTTGAACAAGTGTTATATATATAGTGCCATGACCGGCTTTTAGCGTGACCCTTCAACCAACAGTTAGGCTGACTTTAACAAATAGTATAGGCTGTCTTTACCACATTATTTTCCAGCATTAAATAAGGTTGTCTTGAGGGTTGTTAGGAGAATTTCTTTAGAGTTGTTTAGGTGCCCTTCTTCCACAAGGTATTGGAGAATATATATTGCTAGACTAGATCTTTCATGAATATGGCCCTTAACTCAAACCTAATAGACATTAAGATGAAGTCCATCTACTTAATAAATCTTGCTCATGAAACCCATGAAGCAAGTACAACAAAAATATATATTGTTGTTTTTACTACTTCCTTTCATAAGTACATAATTAAATAGTCAACATGAAGACCAACTTAGTTACACTTTTCAACAAAGCCCAAGCATCATGTCTCTTTTCCCTCATCGATTTTTATAAATAGAGGTACCCTCCAACCTCATTTTTCACATACATTGAACACATAATATCAGTAATATCTCTGTGATTTGGGCAGTGTGATAGAGGAAAATTAAGGCAAGGAGGACAAGAATTTTGAGGAATAATATTGGGTACATATTTGTTGTGCAAGAGAGCCTCCAACCTAGGGAAGCTTGAGCAAAGGCTTGAAGGATGTTTTGGGACATGTTCTTATGAATTAGTGTGGATTCCTTGTTAGAATAGGCCACTAGATTTAAGGTGAGTTTGGGGTCTATTTTTACATGTTTCTATACTCTAAGTTGGGTCATAGGAAATGATACTACAAAAACTGGTTGGAAGCACTTGTGGTTGAGGCCTAATGGCCTAATTTGAGTCCTCTTCGTCAACCGCAGTCAAGGAGAGAAGGTCATAGTATAAACAGATGATGTTACCCTTGTTTGTAGGAAGATTCATGATACTGTTGGGACATATTTGTTGTATTGTTCCTTGAAAAGGAGCCTCAAGTCCTTGTTCATTATTGGTTTCCTAGAAGAGTTCAGCTATAGGAGCAGCTCATTGGGAGGTTAATTAGTGACTTCTTAGAACCCTAACCAGGAAGTAAGTTACATTAACCAAATTTTCTGACCTTACAGAATAATTATTTGGCAAGGATATTTTGACTCATATTATTGTACTCTCTCTCTCTTCTGAACATTTGATATAATAATAAGAATATTTAATCAAAAGGGTTTCCCCATCTTGTGGTTTTTCAATGGAATCCTCCAAATATGGTGTCCTCTTGTCTTTTCTTGTCTTCTACATTTACATGTAAGGTTCTTTCATCAGTTACTATCATGACTAATGTGATTACTTATGGATGAATGGTTTTATAATGGGCTAATGGATTAATGAAGTAATTTTCCTAAGCAAAGAACATGTTATCTCAAAAATTAGCATTATGACATTCAATGATTATTAGGATAAAGCATGAGATGAGTTGATGCACCATCCCATGAAGCATCAATATTAGTCTCAATATAGACTAGTCAACATTGTTGGAATGGCTGATGTATTAATTTCTACTATATTTATTGTAACTAATCTATATATTGGTTGCATTTTCTAATATATATTAGTCTAACAAAATTATAACATATATTAGTTTTCAATTCACATCAGTTTCTGAATATGATGACAATTTAAGTACACATGAGTGTAATGCCCATGATGGGATGTATGAATTGTCCTCCGCACATTTCCCATCAATGATTATAACCTTGAATGGTCTAGTTTTTTCATTGGTTTGTCATCACCATCTCAAAATGACTTGGCAAATTTAAATTTACCATGTCTGTAATCATCACTTCACATTTTATCATAGATGGCCCTTTCTACATATTATATGCATGAATTTCTAGTAGACCATACCCTCTACCTAGCCTATTATTTATTGTGAGAACAGGTGAACAAACTGCAATTTATAACTAGGGGATCTTGTCAAAAAATATTCGTCAAATGTCCTTTATTCACTTATTTTCACAATCAATCATAGGATAGGTAAAGGGGATGGTCTACCATAAATTCATGCATATTATCTGTCGAAAGGGTCATCCATGAAATATTGTAAAGTGATGATGACAAACATGGTAAATTTTCATATGTCGGGTCATATTTAGATGATGATGATAGACGAGTGCTCTTCCATTCAAGTTTATTATAATATTTAATGGGAAATTTTGGGATGAAAATTCATACATCCCACCATGGACATTACACACATATGTACTTAAATTGTCATCATAATCACAAATTGTTGTGATTAGGCACTGAAGTAGGAGTAGCTAGCACCTAAATTAGGAGAATGTTAATGTATGGTGGAGTGGGATACGTATACAAATTATTATACGGTTGACTTATCATGGACAAGTATTTTGTAAAGGCTTAGTTTAACACGAGAATATGATTATAGGCTCTTGGTGTTCGTAATAGATTTAACTGAATTATACCATGAACTTATCAAATATATGTTATTATACACCCTCCTTGTATCACAAAAAATATGTTTACACAATATGAAACAAGACCGATCTAATTGTATGCAATGGAAAAATCATAACTTTTTATTCTGATAGTCTAAAATTACATGTGCACATGCCATGAGGCATTCAACCTCTCAGTAAAAAATGTGGTACTAAAAAAACAGGCTCTAAACAAACAAGTTAAATCGTTTTTTATTAGCTTTATTTCTCCTTTTTAACATGTAATTATCCAAGATGTCTTGATCCTGGCCCCCTTGAGTTGTTGTGGTCTCTCGTGTAATATTTCTTGCTACTGACCTAGTCATACGACTAGGTTGTTGCAAGTGGGTCTGAGCATCAACTGCAATAAGAAATAAATGTTAAATTCATATTTATAGTTATTATTATTACAAATTTTTTATTAACAAAAATATTATTATATTGTTCTTTACCTGCTTCAGTAGTGGAGGGAAGAAGAATACTTTTGCATGTGGCCATATGTTCCTCCTCTTCTATGGACACATCATGTACATGCTCTAATGTATAAATAATAAAGGTTACAAGTAATACACTATTTGCATTTAAATATTTTTATTGTATTCCATACTACACTTTTTTTATAACACATTAAATACCTCTAATACTGAGTTTAACATCAGTCTCAAGATCAGGCACTCCACCGTTACTATGATCATGTGTTGTATGTACATTGATTTCCTAATTTTTGCTATAAAGCACATTACTTTATGGCAAAAAATAATAACCAATATATTGTACAAGTAATGATTTATAAATTTTATTCGTTGTTTTTATTTGCTTGAGTTTTAAGTTTGATGTTGGAAGACTGTGAATACGCCAAGCTTGTCCTATGTTCAACCATGACTTGATAGTCGTAATTGAAAGCAAGATTTAGATCTTGCTCTGTGGGAGCCTCTTTGATTTTTTCCTCTGCAATTTTTCATTAGAACGTGATTTTTTCTTCTTTTGTGATATTAAATTAAAAGTGTTAACCATTTATAATTTGGATGCAAATTATTTTTTATATACTTACAATTTTGTGGCCAGTTTCGAGTAACCACCTGGTCCAAGATGATGTTTCCCATGTTTGGCTATTCTAGCCCATGTGTCTTTGGAAGTATCTAGGAGCCTATATTAAAACATTGAAAAACTTAATTACTTATCACAATGATGATAAAGCATCATAATTACATTATTAAACGTGTCTCATACCTTCCTAATTCGGGTGGAGTCTTCCCTACTTTTCGAAGTGCCTTATTGTGTGCATATTCCATGAGCACACTCCACTCCATCTCTGGAATCAATGAATGGTGCTCTTGTGAATGGCCCCTTTCCAATTTAGACCTATAATGGTCCCACAAATATTTTAAATGTAGGTCTTCCTTTGAGGTAACTCCAGATTTGTTGAAGCTATTGTCACTGAACGGGTGAACCATCCTATTAATAAGTTACTATTTTAACTTGGAACTTTGGGATTTCCATTTTATGTGAATGGTTGGCCCAGATATTTCCAAGGTTATGTCATACAAATTCCTATAAAATAAATCCTTTCTTGCAAAATGATAATATCATTAGTTTAAAATAATCACAGACTATATGTTAATTTCATTTAGGTTGTACTTAATATTTAAAACACTTCTTAAATACATGTAATTTTCTCTATTTTAATAGGGACATTTTCATCATCTACCAACAACGTGGTCCGTAGTTATCTCATGGTAGTAACAAGGAAAGATACAAGAAAACTCATTTCAAATTATGCAATTGTATCACGCTCTACATCCACGGAATCATGTGTAGATACTGGCATACTTTGTTTAGGGGGTGTATATCTTGTTGTGGTTGGTTGAGCGGTTGTACCAGTCTCAATAATTAGTGACTCACTCACAGGTGGAGCATCAACATTGCTACCAACTTCGACCAAGCCCATAGTCGTAGCATGACGATCAATATTCACCAAAAACCCCTGTAAAATAAAGAGTGTTTTTATAAAGGTTGAGATAACTAAATCATAAACAAATAATTTGGATAATTAAATGAGTTTCTCACCCCATACCGACGAAATTGTTGTAGCGAGGTTTTTATTTTTCCTTTTATTTCATCTTTCTGAAGCTCAATCAAAACTAAAGAATTAAATTTCTTGGTTGCTTTGATTTTAAGCTTCATTTTTGCTTGCATTGGCCCTAGAGGACATAAAAATTGCATCATCAGTAACCTCTTTCTCATCATGAGCATCTATGGAATGCTCTAAGGCTGGTGCCTTCCCCTTATCATCCTGTTTATAAAATAAGTGTAATTTTAAATTCATCCACAATTAATCATCATTATATTAATAAGAAAACCATTATTGACATATGCCTAAATTTATATAGAAACTTCATGTAGTAAATGACAATCATAACATATAATAGACATTGCCTACAAGTTGGGTAAATTCGAATACATATCACCCCCATGATAGAAATATTTGTATTTAATCTATTCAAATTGTAGTCAATGAGAAAATCTTCTCATGCAACTATTGTTTAATGGCACATACAAATACACAGTTTCCTTCACGTCCCTTGAATATGCAATTGGGTTTCTTATTTGTGGTGACGGACTGTGTATTATTTATAAACCCTGCAATATTCCATGTTGCTTTTGGCCTTCCATCAATATACATAGTTCTGCCTTTATTTTCATTGTTGTCTTTTAGTTGTATATAATTTGTGGCCACTCCATATCTTCGCATACTTTTGGCATATTGGAATATTCATACCCAATAATTGTAGTTGTAATAGGGTCCAGCATACTCCATTCAATAAAGCCTAATCCTTCAATTCAGCCTCAAATAATCTAACAAGCTAGCCTCAAAAAACTTGACAATTTGACCTTATTTTGAAGATTCAAACCACTATAAATACACAAGTGAATTTGGCATATTGAAGGGTAATAAGACATTTTATCTATAGTGAAAAATCAAGAAGAAAAATAAAAGAAAATATTATCCTATGCCTAGAAGAGAAGAAAGCCAAGAAAAGTACTGAATACATGGACCAATAGATCTCTCAATCCTAGACACATTAAGCTAGATCAGTTATTGGTGCATATTTCCTTCGCAAAAAGTAACATCTCTTTGTCTTCTCAAATTATATCTTATCTTGGATTAGATCACTAAAACATCGCATTTTATATGATTAAACAAGATGATTATGGTCCTATTATTTTTTTTCATTTCAATAATTTTTTAATTTCAATAATGATTATGGTCATCTTATTTGTTTCCAAGAAATAATGAACATAACAACATTTGGCATAATAGTACCATGGGGAGGCATCCTTTATCTCAACATTAAAACCTTGTCACCCTTAAAAATTTGTGGAACAACATGGGTCATCATATATTTTATTTCTCTTTATAGATCTAAAGAGGAAAGACTAGGATTTCAAATTCCATCATCTAATCTATTTGTTGCATGTGGATCTAAGCCATATTTTAAGAAAAATGAAATTTTTTAGCCATTTCCTCCTTCACGCAAATGGATAGGGTTTGAAGTATCAAATTTCTTTCTAGAATTATATTCTATTGAGACCCATCTCATATTTTGTTTGGATTTTGGGCCTTAGCTTGAATCAAAATATTTTTTTAGGAGGGCCATTAACCACAAGTTATTCTTTGCATACCCATCATCACCTATCATATATGTATAATTGCATATCCTATGTCTTTAGTACTTACATTATTCCAAATTTCAAGTGGGATATTTGGAAATTTTTCCCAAATCAAAACATTATTTGATTTATATGTATCCACACATCAAGAAAAGGGCGCCATAGTATAAGCCCGAGAAAATAATTATTTATTAGCCATGTTTGGGCCAATATATTCTATTCTCCCTCCTCATGCCAAAGGATAAAACCATGCCATAATCTTAATGTGAAATGACTAATGGAACTATACATGAGAAAAGGAAACCCAAATTATTGCATATACAAAGAAAAATGACCTATATTAACACATCAATTGAAGAACTTATTGACTAATTTTTTGTTGAGAAATTCCTCAAATTGATAAAGAGAAATTTCCTTTCCTACCAGAAAACAAATACTTTTCCCATGGGATTTGACGAGCCTTTTCATCTATTAATGACTATTGTGGCTTGGTTTTGGAATAGGTAATGAACCTCTATGCTCCTCAATCCTTAATCCCACTCCAGTGGAGGGAAAGGTTGAAGAGTGCCAAACATAGAGTTTGACCCACCTTCCATTGGGATAGTACTACATGTCATGTTATCGGAAACCCATACCCAAAAAAATATCCACATTAATTTCCACATGAGAGGTCTCAAGCCTATTATTAATCTCAAATGATGGTGGATGTAGACTACCAAATCCATGAGTGGAAATGTTAGGAATTGTCAGTGAATACTTACTTGTATTCAGTCTTCATAATTTTCTATGTACCATGACTTGATGTAATCAATGTACTTGTAAAAAGAAACATAAAATAAAATTGTATTTTTGCAAAAGAAAATTATTTATTCAAGAATAGCTTTCTTTTCCATTTTTTATTTTGTCTTAGGTTTAGCACCCATTTTTGTGCTCTAGGGTTGTGACAAGGTCAAAGTAAAGTTCATGATGTAAATTCCCAGAAAGGGCTCTTGAATTGATGTAAAATAAATATTTTAAATGTCAAAATGAGATCTAGAAGCTACCAAGTGATGGGTCATCCAACCCATCAAGTCGTCCCCACAAGAGGCTCTTAGACCTCACCAAAACACTATATAAAGGAGAGGTATTCAGCCTCATTGGATATAGATAAGAAATTCACATTCTTGAATAAGTCTAAGGAAAAATCAGAGCGATAAAGAAGAGAAGGATGGCGAGGAAAGGAAGAAAATTATGTTTGTTTGACTTGGGAATTAATTCTTTGTTTGGTAAGATCGCATACTTAGGAAGGAAGCTATCATTGTTTATATTTCAAACCAAATAAGAGAAGCATGTCGAGTTAAAGAAAGAAGAATTGTTGTTTGGGTGGATGGCTTATCACTTGGTGAGTTGTCTTGATCAAAGGTCTTGGAATTCTTCCTTGAATTTATAAAAGAAGAAAATATTCTTGGTGTTCCCCTATGCAGGGGTTTTTACCTGGAATGGATCCTATTTCTGGTGTTCTTTGTGTTTTGTTTTTAGTTATTGGCATTGTCTTTATGATACACACATCATAATAATAATGATAATGGACTGACACTGCATGATTATAACATTATGTGCTATTGTATAGAAATAACAATAATAATACATCAGAAATAAAAGGAACTTAAGAAGAAAATAATTCACATATAGAGACACTCATTACAACTTTACATTGGCCACTGAAACCACTAACATATATGAACTTTCATTATTGTAATATCATCAACGTTTTCATACCAATATTATCATTAGAGTTTGAGGTTTCAGAAATGATAGCATGGATACCTTTGCTACATGGTGTCATACTATTGTGTTTCATATTTAAATGCAATGAATAAATCAAACATGTGGCCATGCTACTTTGTTGCACACATGTGCAATGTCGCGCCAGTACTAAACTACAATGTGTAAATCACATGATACTAATATCATTTCAATATAATAGATTGTATAGTTGAACAATGTTGTATTATGTTACAACGATATCATCATCCATACAAAGTTATATATATATATATATATATATATATATATATACACGCGATGCCTACAAATTATAACATACAATGAGGTTGCATAACATAGGTGGCATATATAAAACAAGGGGTGCCAATACACCACAGTACCCTAGCTCCTAGAAAAAGAGTGCCAATAATGGAGATGAGACCTTAGTAAAATTCTAAGTTCTGAGCATAAATCCAAGACCTTGTCACTGTAATAAAATCGCAATCCTATTCAAAAGTAGTTGGAGGTGTCTTAAGCCTATTTTGAAGAGACCGAATAGTCAAGAAATCCATACTCTCAATATCAAACTCATTACTAATTGGATCTTATTTATGGGCACTATAAGTAGCTCTATTATCAAGTCCAAAACTGTAGACTTGCATTCAAAATCATTCAAAATTGGAAGAGAACAATATCATTGTTTGCAAGGGTATGAGTAGCCATTATCTTCACAAAGCTAAGCTATTGGTTGAGCTTGAACAATAAATACGTAACGAAGAAAAAAAACCAAACCACTGAGAATTACAGTCAAAAGTAGCCTGGGGCGAGGATGCAGCACTAGTATATCGACTCTTTACCCTAACTTACTTATGAATTCATCCAGATACCACATATCATCTTCTGAGTACCACGTATGAACTTATTGGTATCATGTTATCATTGATAGGTTGCTCAGTTCACCACCTTTGGTTGCCCTTGACTAAATAAGATATTCACAGAGGGATGAATAATTCATAGCCCATGACTAAAGAAAGGAATCAAGAAGGAATGAACATTTTTTAATTAATTGATAACCATGCTACTACTCTCTTATTAATTCATACATTGAGAAAATAAGTTTTTGCTTTAGGGCATAAATGGTCTCAATTGTTCCCAGCCTTAGGATTGTGAAATTTTTTTGAAAACCATAGAATTGTAGGTCTTCAAAGAGGAATGTGGAATTACCATTGCTTAAACCTGATGCCTGAATCTTCTAGTTTATATGGATTCTTGAAGGAGTCTACACAGCAAAGGGAATGTTGAATCAAATGTAGGGACGAGCCACCAATAATATTCTAGGATGGTATGCAAGAACCGAATATATGGAGGAGCCACCAAGAAACATTCAAGCGAACATTGAATGGAATGTATGGAGGACCAACTGAGAAACCCTCAGGTTTGCAAGAATCGAATGTAGGGAGTATTCACTGAGAAACACTCAAGGGAACATTGAATTGAATGTAGGGATAGGATCCATTGAAAAACCGTTCAAGAATCGAATGTAGGGAGCAGAGCCGCCAATAAACCCTCAAGTCTGCTGCAAGAATCGAATGTGGGGAGTAGAGCCACCAAGAAACCCTCAAGTATGCTGCAAGAATCGAATGTAGGGAGTGGAGCCATCAAGAATCCTTGAGGTTTTTTGCAAGAATCGAATGTGGGGAGCGAAGCCACCGAGAAACCCTCAGATCTACTGCAAGAATCAAATGTAGGGATCAAAGCCACTGAGAAACCTTAAGGTTTGCTCCAATAACAAAATGTGGGGATCAGATCCACGGAGAAACCCTCAAGTCTGATACAAGAATAAAATTTATAAGGGAGCGGAGCCACCAAGAAAACTCATAGTCTAAGCAAAAACCATATGCAATGACATGCCAAAAATGTACAAGGGAGTGGATCCATCGAGAAAACTCGCAGTCTATGCGAAAACCATATGCAATGAAATGCCAAAAACATAAACCATATGCAGTTACATGTCAAAAACATATATACGAGCTAGTAATTATTAATAAAATAATAATTAATATGATATTGTGTTGATTTAATAATATAATAATAAATATAATATGGTTTTGATTCAATAGTATAATAATTAATATAATATGGTTTTGATTTAATAATATAATAATTAATATAATATGGTTTTGATTTAATAATATAAATTTTAATTTCAAAAAATAATGTGATAGAAATTAGTGATTGATTTTATTAATTAGTAATAAATTTACACAACTGGTTATATTTTAAAAAAGAATCATGTAATTTTAATTAGTAGTGGTAGACTTTAGTTGCTAATTTTATCAATTGTTATAGGGTGTATTAAATCACTATCATTAATACACATTCAATCCATATTTTGGTGAGTAGAAGAGCATGTTGAAACAAATAATGTCAATTCATGGCATTCAATACTCAATAAAAGGTGTTATTTAATCATAAGTATTTATGACTCATACTATGCTAACCTTCATGTATTATCTTGTGATTTGATCTATCAAACTTTACATTGGCTTGCAAATATCAACATAGTAGCCCTTAAACATATCTTACATTTGAGCCCTACAATGCATTTTCCAATCATCCTAAAACTCCTTGAAATTCCCCTGGAGGAGCACTTTGCAGACAATCACAAGGTTGGTTTCCCACAGGGCATAGAATATACGATGATGGGGTGTATTGTTAAGTCACTACGTGATGTGTAGGTCACCGGTTCGAAACTCTGTGGGAAAAAATCCATTCAT
Source organism: Pinus albicaulis (assembly GCA_034641835.2). NCBI lineage: Eukaryota > Viridiplantae > Streptophyta > Pinopsida > Pinales > Pinaceae > Pinus > Pinus albicaulis. The sequence goes on along the minus strand of CM076581.1, from coordinate 1,123,507,164 downwards.
GTTAAGGGTCGGTGTGGCCCACACTGGATGCGATCCCCGAGTGATTTTGACAGCTTAGATTCCCCTGGGTTGCAGTTTCTCAAGTCATAGGTCAAGACTGATGTAATCTTTGGAGAACTTAGACCACTTAACAAACAAAACAAAACAAAAACAAGGTTGGTTAGTGAACAATCTATGAAGCTTCAAGCAATTACTTATGACATTTCCCTTTGGTTGACTATGAACATCATAGATACACTCTACTATCTACAGTAGATATGAAATAATTATACGAAAAATCCATTGTAATTTATAGAGATTAGAATTTCTCAATAATAATATTCATTGAGCACATTATATGGCTCGATGACTACAACTAACACACAAGAGATCTATCATCTCCAAATTTAGTAAGGATTTGTTTACAACTTATAAGCAATACAACTCGATTCCTGGGACATCATGGGCTGGCATTACTTCTTTTGTGCGGGTGGACCTTGCCAAGTCGAGTCGACTAACCAACTCATCGCACGGGCATCCCTGTCGATCGAGTGCCTTGGCATTCCTAGCATGCGACGCCCCCATGGGTACCAAGCGCCCTGGCGTGCCCAACACACGATGACTCCATGGGCATTGGGTGCCCTGGCATGCCCAACACGTGATGCCCCCATGGGCGTCTGGGCACACTGTCTTTGTTCTCTCATCAATGATAACAAAATAATATAACTTGTTAGTACCATGTGGCATAATCAATCAATTATAAACTTAATTTTAACACCCAAACATTACTTTAGTTAATTTTCTAAAAATAATTATGAGACACTTTGGTGGAAACATTGTTCATGTAACAACCCTAGTCAAAGTGGCTATGGAAAATGGCAAAGGATTTGGAGAGTCAAAGTGGCATTTATTGGCATTTTATTTATGAAAATAATGGAAAATAAGAGAAAATGGAGGTGAAAGGTAATAGGTTGCATGTGAGTAGGAAAATGAATAAAATAGAGGCCTCATTAATAAAAATTATTTTTAGGATCAGTTGGTACCCTTATTTTAGTTCAGTTTTGGAGCTCTCATTCTATTCTCTCTCTCATACTCTTGGGAACTTAGATTTTTCTTCGATCACTCTTGGAGGAGTGTGGAATACTGGGTATTTGGATCAAGAAGGCAAAGGAAAAGTAGGAAAGTGCAAGAGGACATCGGGATCAGTAGCCACAACAAGTTTTTCTTGCAGGTACCGAGTTGCATGTATGATGTATTTTTGGCATGCATGGCACATGCATGTGGTTTCTTGGTTATGATTTTTCATTGGCATGGGGGATTTATTAGATTGAAAATGGTTTTTCCTAGCCTTTCCATTTCCTGGATAGCCATGGTTTTGTGGGTTTCTTTCCATTTTTTTCTGTCGATTCTCATTTTCCTTTTGGTTGTGGATTGAGTTACTAGTTCCTGGAAGCCTTGGTTGTACAAACACTCTCGAAGCCCTAAAACATCTTGGGTTGAGTTACTAGTCCTGGAATCCTTGGTTGGACAAATGCTCTGGAAGCCCTTTTTGCGTTGATTTATTAGTCTTGGAAGCCTCGGTTGGAAAAATGCTTTGGAATCCTAGCATCATCTGTGAGTTATTATTCCTAGAAGCCCTGGTTGGAACAAATCTCTGGAGCCCTGGAAATCTTGGGTAGAGACTCATTTGATGATGGTTAGTTATTTCTAATCATGAGGTGGAATCACTAGTTGAGGGTTGAGGTGGTTTTTCCTTTGGAATCCTTGGTTTGGTTTTGTTTGAATTGTTCTATGTGATCCCACATTCATTCCTAGAATATGGAACGTGGGATATTATTCACATATATATAATTAGTTACCATATTATACCTTCATAATAATGGATTATGCAAGAAGACTCAAAATTAAATAAATACAATATACATAAAAACAAATAAGCCAAATATGTTATAAAGATCCACTATCTACTTACATCTCGCTTTACTCATTCTACCTTTCCCCAATAGGTGCTCCCCTTTAAAATCGTCCATGGAGTTGACATCTCAAATGTGATCCAATAAATCAATACTTTTTCTTATTTCATCACTATATTGATGAATATAAGCCATGGTTTGCTATACCATAGAAGCCCCAGGACGTGCTCTTTGTCTGACCAAATAATTCAGTGATTTCAAGATTCTTTCAACCATCCAAATTGATCTTATGTGTACAGGTCCACACTTTTCAATCTCCTCAACTTAGTGTATGAGGTAGTTTTCCTGCGCATTGAAAAATGTCAAAGGTAGATACTTTTTCATTTCACACATTAGACAAGGAATTTTTTTTCTCTAATACTTTACAACCATCTACAAATGAAGCAATAAAATCATAGGTTTCAATAAAAAAAGGAATAATATAGTACATGATGACAAGAAAAACGCTTGGAATGAAAAATACATGACACAAAAACTTATTGAAATAATTACACTTTGCACATAAATCTCCACTTACCTCATGTATTTCTCAAGATCATAAATAACTTGTTTGACATTGTTGTCAAAGTTTTCTGGGAGAGATAAAGGTAGAACATAATGTAACAAAAATAATGATCGATCATTATTTTTTCCCAAATTAGTAGGAAAAAAAAACACTAATTAACAAGATGTTTCACCAATAGGGAAAATTTTGGGGGCTAATATTCGCAGGGGCCCTAATTTTCCATGCTTTTTCCAAAAATTAAATTCGCCAATTTCCATTTTTCCTAAAAATTATTCACCCAAATTTTATAGTACAAATTATTTTACCTTAAAAAATTGCCAATATTTTATATAGACTAATATAAAATCATTATAAATATAAATATTTATACAAAAATATCACCAAACATTTCACAATTTACATATTAGGGACTAGTAATATTCGCCAAAGTTTCTAGACTTTAAGATAAACTTTGATTCTTAAAATTTTCTCTATTCACCAATGTATAAAATATATATCTACCAAAATAATTACCTTAATCAATGTATGTTGATTATGAGTATTTACCCCACATAATTCACCTTTCTTTGGTAGGATGTTTTTTATGTTTGAATAAAATCTAGTTCAAAATTTATTTTTTTCAATAACCTCTTTAACATACCTGTTTTGTTGTTTTGTCAATAACCATGGAACGGTGCTTACATTTGGTCTTTTCCATAACAATTTGAATGAATCACACTTTGCAATGCATGGTCGGCCTCCTTAATGTCATTACAAATCTTGACATTTTGTTCTTTATCTCTCCCTCTATCTAATATTTGCCATAAGGTCTTTGTTACATTATTCCTGATGTGCATTGTATCAAACAAATGAACAATTTCCAGGTGCTCATACTAGGGAAGTCTATTGAATTTTTTGGGATAATTTTTCATTCCTCGTGGAAGCTCCTTATTATTAATGCCTTCACGACCTACAACATGAAACATAGATAAATTTATTATAATAGAAATATAACCTGGAAATTATTACAGTGAAGAAAATCCCATAAAAAGATAAAATAATCCAAACATATAATGTATAATGATACATAGAAAATTCAATCCATATCTTGAGAGACTCTATTATATTGCAAATTCCATGCACAAGGTGTCATTCTCTGTGGTCCTACTCTAGTCTCTTCTTTCCCATTGAAAATATGTTTTTCAATGCTTTGGTACCTATCGTTCTTAGAAAGGAAGTGCCTATGCTCATCAAATGCCTCCTTTCCTAAGCTTCTTGAATGGTGAGATTTAATCTTAGAAATAAAAACTAGACGAGAAAATTTACCCAGTGTTTGAGGACCTACAAGAGATGGAATCATTTTTATATCAATTATTTTAAGTATGTACAATGAAGTTTGAACTATTTAAAAATCATACTTGAAATGAACTTCATAAAATTAAAAGTGTAGGGTAACATTATAACGTACCACATAAATGTGTTAGCCATAAGGAATCATGAATTTTCCATACAAGCATTGCATGGAATCCAAATTCCCTTTGTGCAACTAATGGTCTAGAAACATCATACATAGTGACATTGTTCCATAAATCCAGTAACTCATCGATGAGAGGCTCAATATATACATTCATATCTTTTAACTACTACTTACCTAATTGATTGAACATATACAAATACATAATTACTACATGTATGAGTAAATAAAAATATTTATAACACATAATTATAAGGTGTAATTGAACATATATGAGTGAATTAATAAAAAAAAATATAGGACATAATTATGAAACAAACATGGGGTGGAAGAAGGGGGATGGATTATCACTAATCCTGATGGAAACATCTAAGAAATATATGCTTGGAGCCTAGGAAGGAAAAATAATAATCAAGCAGAGGCCTACGACTTACTCCTAGGAATGTCTCTTGCAAATAATAAGGGCATCAATGAGCTTCAAATGTTAGGAGACTCTATGCTAATAATAAAACACATGAGGAACAACACTCCTGCCCAGAATATGATTCTAAATCAAGTCATTAAGAGACACCAAGGAATGATTCCTCCCTTTGACAAGGTAACATTCTACCACATTCTAAGAGGAAACAACCAACAAGAATATAAGCAAGCCAGCACGGCATGTGGGATGAAGGAAGAAACTAAGGTTGTGAATGGCATCAAATACACCCTATATATCCCATAATCATGCCAAAAGACCCCAAAAATGAGACTGATTTCAACCAATCCAAACTGATTATGGAAAATATTTTATATAATCCATATGTGGCAGGGTGTCTAAACTTCTCTTACCCCCTACACTCCTCTCCTTCACCCCTTCTGCTTGCTCATCCCAACCTCATTCAGTTGGATCACCGCTCTCTACTCTAAACCCTCCTTTCATCCCCTCCCTACTTCCTGACCCCCTCCCCCTATCCTCATCCCCTTTCCCACTCCCCCTTTCCTCATCTCCTACCCCCCTCTCCATTTCCTCTTATCTTTGCCCCCTCCCGTCACCCCTCCCCTCCATACTCCTCCCTTAACTCATGGGCTTCCACGTCAAGGTCGGCTTCATGTCGCTCATTTAATACTCTGTCAAATCAATATTAATTCCCCTAAGAATGACCGTAAAGACCTATGGCATGGTGAAACCTAGGTTTATGTTGCATCATGGCAATCTTCAATCTAGTCGTCCTACACCTAGTACTTGGATGTCCTTCAACGTGCGTTCTCATAGCCATTTTCCTTGTTACAATTTCAATCGTTGACATTTCACAATTCGTCCCATGGGAACGATGGAATCATGGGGGTTGAATTTACTCCTCGGGGTTTGAATTCTGCAAGTTGAGCATGGGAAAAACATAGTGATGGGATTAAGGGACAAGGAACAGAGAAGAGAAATTATGGATATGCATCCACACTTAAGCGTGGTTGGTACAGTGATGAAGTTTTGCATAACAAATTCCTTGGATTGGCTATTTAGAGGCTAATAGTAAGATCTGTAGCTTGAATTTTCAGTCTCCCAAGACTAAGCTAACTTATTATCACCAAAAATTGATCACTTAGCCATATCTAACTAAGTGGATCGAAATATGCCATGTAAGAACAATTTTACCATAGTAAAATTGCTTTGACTACAATAAATAACTCGATAAACCATATTTTATTAAGTTGATTCTAATTAAAACAAGAAACCCCGTGAATTTAATTAAATAAATCATTATTTATTTGATTTCCTCTAGGGATAATTAATTAAATCACTATTTAGTTAATATTCCTTGTCATATTTGACACAGTCATGAGAAATAGTTAAATAAATCATTGTTTATTTGATTTTTCTCTAGGAAAAATTAATTAAATTATTATTTAGTTAATATTCCTTGTCAAATTTGACTAAATTACTAATGAATGATTAAACAAACCATTATTTGTTTATTATTCATTAACCACTTCCTTGAAATAATAAATAAATCATTTGTTTGTTTATTATTTCTAAATAAAGGTGTTTAACCAATTTAAATATATTTTCCCTCCAAAACATATAATAAAATATTCCAAGTGGTTAGATCTAGATTTTGGTTAATAATATTTTATTATTTTCCATTTTAGAGAATAACCCAATATTTTGTTATAAATATGATGATTTTCCATCCATTTCTCACCATGATCACTATCATCGTCGTTATTATCTTATTTTTTCATTCGAGCTCCCATCTCAATTCAACACACATTTTAGGTTTCACAAAGCATAGAGAGAGAAAGATCCAGAATACTGAAGCATAGAGGATAGCCAAAGGAACCGTCCCATTTGAGGGGGACCTATAGCCATCATATGAGTCTCCTTCACTAGGTGTAACAAAATCATAATATATCATTCATTATTTTATATCACTTTGTCTATTCTATGGGGTTTTACATTAGTTAAATCTTTTGTTGTTTAACGTCTTTTGTTGCTACGGATCTATTATTTTGTAGGTTTCTTCTAAATTTCTATAGCATATTTGAAGATTTAGATCTCCATATCCATTGTTAGGGCCATCGATCACTCGTGGCTTAAGTAAGGTCTTTTTGTTACACTTGTTGAAAGATTTTACACTAACAAATGGCAACTTTGCTGGTGTAATTCAGATTCCTAGGTGATCAATAGCTTTAGAAATCAGGGTTTTTATTTAGATTTTTTCAGTCTCTTTATGTTTATTTTCAACTTTTATGCCCTTATTTCGTTAAAATTCCAAATTTTGAGACTTTTTTGGTGTTTCCCATAGGCCACGGGTATTAGTCGCAAAGGATACAAAAAATATGACAGAACCTGATGCACAAGTTTCAAGGATGGAATATCACACTTTCCTGCCCGAAACCTACATTTTCGCCTCTAGATTGTATTTTTTGGCCCAAAAACTATGCTATCCTCTTGTTTCAGGTCAAAACCTGCAATTCCGAATTTTTTCAGTATTTTTCCTAATTTTTTCAAGGTTTGATGAGAGCACTATTTTGTGCTTTTTGACCTTTGTTTCAGCCCTTATTAGGCCCAGATATGCTTATTTTGTCTCTTTGAAGTAGAAACAAGCCCCCTATGGTTTTAGTACACTTCCACCCTTTTAGGAGGAGTTCACTATAGTAACACTGTTACCGATGAAATAGGTAACCTCATTGTTACCTACTTTTTGAAGTACCAAGAAAAACACCTGATTTTGAAAAAGTGGCGATGCAGAATCAAGAAAAAAAAAATTGAGCATGTTTTTGGCACTTTAAGTTTTTTTCATTTTTTTTTTTTATTAATTTTTTTTTATGTAATGTTTTTAATGTCGATTTTGAATAGTGGTGGTGTATCATCACCAATGTTTTTTTATAGGATTGATTTTGACGCTATAGATTTTCTAATGTCTTCTTCTTCCGTGAGATATTTATTTTTAAGTGCATTTATGTACTTCTATTTTAAAAATAAAAAAAATATTTTTTTTTAAATAAAAACTTGTAATGATATCTTCACTTTTTCACATAGATAAAAGATGGAAAAAGGGTCAATATTCTAAGTTTATATTTTCTACATTTTTATGTATTGTTAAATAATTTTTCAATGCACATCAAATAATTGTCGCTAAAAAACCAATATTTTGAACCATATGACAAAAAATACAATTTTTCAATATAAATACAATGCAAAAAATACACTTTTACAGACTTTTTGTTGGAAAAAACATGTTAAATAAACTAATTTTTTGGGAGAATCTTAACAAAAAAACTTAAGAAAATAACATTTTTATTGAATTTTATGTCAAAAAATAATAGCAATCACATTTTTTTTGCAAAAAATAAGGGTTTTCCTCATAAAATATCAAAGTCTAAACATTACAAGTAAAATTGATTAATAGTTCTCAAAAATAAGCTTTGTTTGCAGGCATAACTTAAACATCATCAACAATATCAACTAATACATCTTCAACATCATCTAGAACAACATTGATGGCTTCTTCCGCAGCATTTTCTTCTTCATTTTGATCATTGTCGTCTTCTAATGCATCTTTCATGTCAGCAAATCTTCCAAAGTGTCCCTTTCCAATCATTCCATATAATGGTGGTTGAGGTTCCTTTTCTTTTTTTGCCACACATGATTCATTAAAATCTCCTTTCCTCAAACCAACTTCTTGCTTCGCGTCTGGAAGGAATTTAAGAGCGTTAATTCTTTGTTGAATAAATTTGCATTGAACTGGGTCTTTCTCAATGGCAATGCAATTTCTTCCTTTTAGTAGGCAACATGCTAGTGTTGTACCTAATCATCAAGCACAAAAAAAATAAGTAAGAAAATTAATATGGAGACATAAAAGTAAAAAATACAATATTTGAATTTAAATTTGTATAATAAAACTTACCTGAACCCGAGAATAAATCCAAAACCCATTCTCCTTCATTTGAACATAGATCTATAAGATATTTAATCAATGCTTGTGGTTTTTGATAAATGTTAACTATATCTCCTTTTGCATCTTTATCCTCATATGTTAGTTTTCTTACAACTGCATCATAAACCAATACTTGACTATGACTTTTCCCATCTACTCGATTCATAATAATATGCTTATAGCTATCATCTTTTGTCCAACATTCAACATGGATGAACTCACAATCATTTATAATAGGTTGATCTTCAGAAGAAACAATATTTGACTTTTGCCTGTAACATAACATAGTAAAAGTTCAATTAAATTTTACATGAATAAAAAAATTTAGGAGGAATCAAACATACAATTTCAAAGTATTACCATGTAAGTTGCATCCTTGAGTTTTCTTTACCCTTGAAGCTTGTTAATAACATTGGAAACTATGTGTCCGAATGAAATGTCACAAATCGCCAAAGTGGTGATGTTGTCACTTCTTGAAAACCCGTAACCACTTTACTAAAAGCTTGATAAGTATATGGTTCTCTATCATATTCAATGTCTGGGAAATTGAAACCATGAGGAATATCTGCAATAACTAGGCCATACTCCCTTTTAGGTATTAGTGTTGCAATGTCTTCATAGTCACCTTGTATTATTTGATATTGGACACTGTCGAGCCCATTCCAAATGTAATGATTAAGAGTAGGATCTAGTTCAACATTCATAAGACACTTCCTTCTCATGTTCTCCATTGTAATTTTTTCAATAAATCTTCTGAAAGTATCTGGTACTCCATTTCCATCCTTCTTCGACATCTTTAATGACTTAAATATATATATATATATATATATATATATATAAGTAATAAAATAAAAATAGTTAAAATATGAATAAAATAAATTTATAAATCAACATACCTTATTGAATGCAATATAAAACTCTTTTATTGTTGATGTAGAACTTGCTTCTGGGTAGTTGCGTACAACATCATCCCAACTGTCTTCATTCAACATTTTAACCATGTGTTCTTGTATTTTCATAAAAAATTTCAGACTGAATAAATCAAGTTAAAAGCGTCAATATACTGATATGTATAACAAATTCTACCAACATCATTATGTTTTATTTAAAATAAAATTATAATGAAAGAAAAATAAGAAATAATTCAAGAAACTTACTTTTGAAATTCTACACACATTTCTTCCATTGAAAATTCACCTGACTTCACACGGGCTAATACTGATTTGACTAATTTATCATCCTTCACACCTTCCATTGTTCTCCAAGGTGTGATAGTCATATCCTCTGGAAGCTGCTTCATTTCAGGACCCGCCTTACTGTTGGTACATATTATGGGTTTACTCTTTCTAACCTTCTGATTTTTTATGGAAATATTCTCCCACCGATCAAAAATCTCATCAATCAAATCCCATACCTCCCCATTTCTAAATACCAACTAAAAAATGTTATCTGTGCCTCTGAAGAAATTTGTATTCAATTTTCCATGTTTTGCTTTTTTTTCATCAATTTGATAACCTGTTTCCATTAAACATTCCTTTCAAAATGCTACACTAACTTGTGTCTTATCCCCACCACATTTTTCTATGAATTCATTATGAATAAATCTGACCCTTTGGATGAAAGTCATTTTCATTTTGTACTCATTATCTGCATTATGATCCCATGCCAATAACTTTGATTCTATTTCTGTTAAGCCAGCGTAAATGATGCATTTCACTATTTGAAAAAGATAGTTATTGGGATATTATGCAATCAATTGTCTCTTAGCCTCTATCGAATGGTTCCCTCCAATTACATAATATTTATAATCAAAACATTTTTTCTTGTCAAATGCTTGTTTGTTGGGAACCTGACATGGATCGACAAGAACCACATAATCCACCACGTGCGCATATGGATTGAACCTGAACAACGTTTTCAGATTATGTACATGTAGGTGATGGGCCTTTCTAATTTGATATTGAGATTGTCCTTCATCTGGGCCATAAAATTGGTTAACATTAAGCTCAAATGTTTGGCCACCAAGAATTACTTTATTCTTCCTCAACTCTTGTCGAATAGCATTTTGTTTTGTTTTAATAATGCCATCCTCTAACTCAGCACCTGGTGTTATGATTTCTCTACTTCCATGAGAGCTTTCAGTTTGTTCTTCACTACTGCTCACGACCTTTACAAGTTCACCAATATTTGATTTCCTAGTCTTATTGGATAACATATCAGTTTTTTTATAAACAAGCTCTCCTTCATGAGGTAAAAGAGAGACATCTTTGGTGATTTTTCTTTTTGGTGTTTGATCTATTTTCTCCTTTTGCACAACAGTTCTAATCTCCTCCTCACTAATTCTATCATAATTTTATGTTTCATGTTCGACACCTTCAAAAGAAATATGTTTAAGTTTACTAGATTGACCCACCTTAGTGACTCTTGGTTGATCCCCTCTTTGTACTATTGCAGTGTCACAAGCTATTGCTCTTTGCTTCAATCTCCTTTCCTCTACTTTGTCTTTGTGGAAAGTTTTGATCACATCCATAACATTTGGCACAAACATATAAATAACTTCAAACATGTTTGAAAGAATCGGAACAAAATCCTATGAAACAAAATAAGACATGTCAATGATCAATAATTTATAAAAAATTGAATCATCCTTACAATAATGCATAGAGGAAATAAAGATAAGCATACTTACAATGTTATTTGCAATGTTGCTTGATATTTCTTCAGAAAATTTTGAAGATATTTCATCTGTGTCATACTTGACGATTGATAGATGATATCTAACCTTCTCACGTTTCTGATCCTTCCTTGCAAGAACATAAATAGTGTTTGTATTCAGGACCATACATATGTTTCGTAGTCTGCCCATCACATCATATGGCTCATTTAAGTCAATCATACCACAAATCAGATAGATGTGTATATCAGCCTCTGTTTCACTGTCTTCAAGATACCATGAGAAATCAATTTTATCTATTTCCTCGACGTTCTTCCAATCAGAAATAAGCTTTAATGAACCCGGTGCCCCACTTGCTTGAATTTTATTAGTGTGTGCAACAATGTCCTTATTGTGTCCAACAATGTCCATAGTGTGTCCAACTGCAACTTTAGATTTGGAAGTTGTATCCATAGTGCGTCGAGCTACAGCTATAGATTTGGGAGCTACTGCCCTAGGTGTAGAAACATTCACAGAAATCTTTTTTGATGTCATTTTCCTGATATATATATATATATAAGTTAATGGAAAAATAATGCAGATAAAATAAATTTAATAAACAAAATTTATTTCTAAAACTAAATAACTTGAAATTAAAGCAGTAAAATTAACTATAAAAATTTTCATTTAAAAACAAAATATTATAAATAATATGTATATATATCTATATAATATGTTTTGAATACATTTTATAAAAAATTTTAAAATGTGTTTAAATTGTATAAAACAATTTTTAAAAAATGAACTATTATTTTCAAACTTTAGTTTTTGTTTAATATTTAAAAGAAAACAAAAAAATTACTAACTATTTATAACAAATGTTAAAATTATCCCAGATGCGGGTGCATAGAATGTCGATTAAGGTGATGGGACATGGGTGTGGCAAAGTGTGGAGACACCTGCCCACCCATGTCATGGCTGGCAGACAGCAGATGGCAGGCGGCAGATGGAATTTAAATCTCATTGTTATCATATCTACTGCATTAAGTTTTAACGCAGCTCAAGATCTGACCTCCACTCCTGTTCGCGATTCTGCATGCTCCAATATGCTTCGCCCTTCGGCTCTCATCAATGAGAGATTTATGGCGGGCATTCTTTGATGCCTTAGCAGTCGGGACGATAAAATGGAGTTTCGCTCTGGTTTATCTGAAAATATGCAACCATTGAACTGCAGATGCTCTCCGGTTGCTGGGACACCCTGCCTGCGCACCTTGACAGGTAGGAGAAGCCAGCTAAACTGTTGCTTAGACCTTGAGGACAATCTGCATTTCTCGCATTCTAGCCTCTGTCTGTCTTCCTCGGCTTCTTGGAATCCTCCCATCTCTCAATCCACCGTCAATCTTGCTTTCTTTCGTCGTACGCCCTCTGTTGAGACTTCTCCTATGACTCGCCTACATCATAGGATGTGTTGCCGCAGGGGTAGCATCAGAGGCCAACACCTGCGTGCTCCCTCTAGCCCCTCAACCGAGTCACCTTCCCACTCCAACGATTATTTTGCAGGTCGTTATCCTCACACCAGAAGTGGGAGAGGTCGGATTCTTGGATCTGGCCACCGTTTGGGCTCCCTCGTTCCTCATACCACCACTGCTTTGCCTTCTCCCATGACGGGCTCGGCGCTTTTCTCTTTTAATTGCGCTCTGAACCACCCACGAATCACAACTTCAATCACCGTGGTTTTTCGTGAAGAGGCCCAAGTGGAGGAACAGTGCACCCATCATGCAGGTCTGAGCTCAGAGAAAGCCCAGCTCTCGGGCCTTTAGGCGGGGCACGGTAGCGTGAATGTGCAGGAACAAGAGGCTCAGGTTTGTAGGGCACGCAATGTGGAGATGGCGCCTAGAGATCCTAGACCTTCCATGTCTGAAGCTGCTCCCACCATGGACTTGTTAAAGAAGGATGGTGACATGTCTGCTTTATGGTGTCGAATTGTCGAAGAACCACCAGATGAGTAGCTTCTTCTCTTTGGTTTGGTTTTCTTACTTCGCGGCCCACTTAATTGGGCGTGTTTTTGTTTTGTTACTGTGTTAGACCTTTGTTTTATTTTTGAATTATGTAAGCATTGTAATCGTCAAAGATATCAAATGATGGTTCCCCTTCGTGGGCAATGCAACAACCTGAAAAACGTTCAAGACTGGTTTCCCCTTATGAGGGCAGTCTTCTTTTTTTATTTTTTTGACAAATTTTCCATAAGTCTAGGCAATTTTTTGACTTCGGTCATGCTGTAATTTTATTCCCACTGTTAATAGATTAACCTTACTTAGAAAAAAAAAAAACAAATGTTAAAATTAAATTTTATTTTTTTAAGGCAATGATTTTATTAAAAAAACTTATCATCTTTTAATATATTTTAAAATTTTAAAATATAATTTTACATTACATAGCAATTGAATAAAAATAGACAAAATAAAATAAAAGAGCAATTTATTTTACTTTACATAGCAATTAAATAAAAAATTATAAACTTAAAATTATAAAATATTAATATAAAAGTTTATAAATTTATATAATATTTTAATATATATGAAAATTACAAATTTCTATTTCACATTACATAGTAATTAAATAAAAATAAACAAAACAAAATAAAAGCAATTAAACAAAATAAAAGAAAAAAATAATTTTTTTATAATGTTGTTTTAATACTTAAATTTTAAAAAAAAAATTAAAATTAAAAAAGAAATTTAAATATTTAAATGTTGAAAAAAAAATGTTATAATATTATATTTCTTTTTTTTTTTTTAATTTCTTTTTTTTTGTATTGTTATATTAAAACAAATGTTTTTTTTAATTTATTTATTATATTGTATTGTTTTTTTCTTTAATTATATAATATTTCAAAACAAAACATAATTGTTATTTAATATTTTTTTTATTTTTTTATTTTTTATTTTATTTTATATATATATATATATATATATATATATATATATATATATATATATATGTGTGTGTGTGTGTGTGTGTGTGTGTGTGTGTGTGTGTTATATTTTGATATTTTTAACAATTATTATATAACAATGTTTTTATTAATTTTTAGTTGTTTTATTTATAATAAAAAAAAATTAAAAACAAAATTTAAAAAGAAAAAAAAAATTAAAAATAAATTAAAAATTAAAAATTAAAAAAAATGCATCGGCCTCCCTACCCAACGGGGGCCCTGAGACCGGCTGAGCAGCCCCCGTGGCACCGCCCGCCGGACTCCGGCGCCCCGTGGGCACGATCTGCATCTACGGCCAATGCATTTTTTTTTTAATTTATATAATATAATTAATAAATAATTATTAAAACATTATTTAATAAAAAAAAATTGTTAAAAATATCAAAATATAACAAAGATATTAAAAAAAAAAAAAAACAATTTATTGAATCACAATTATGTTTTGTTTTTAAACATTATATAATTAAAAGAAAAAAACAATACAATATAATAAATAAATAAAAAACATTTGTTTTAATATAGTAATACAATAAATTAAATAAAATAAAATAAAATAAAATTAAAATTAAAAAAAAAAAAAACTATATAACAATACAATTAAAATATATATATATATATATATATAACAAAAGATTTAAAATTAAAAAGAATAAAACTAAGATTTAAAATTAAAAAAAATAAATAAATAGAATATAAAATCAAAAAATTCTCAAATTAAAAAAAAAAAAAAAAAAAAAAAAAAAACAAAAACAAAACCATTTTAAATAAACAAACCACTGATATCTTTATGATAAAAAAACAAATAAAAAATGTTATAATGTTTTTTTTTATGTTTTTTTTTTTTTTTTTTTTTTTTTTTATTTATTTATGTGCATGGTCATTTTATGGATTTTTCTGTTTAGAAGAACCTATAAATCTTTAAAAAGAAAAAAAATTCTAAATTTTTGTCCTTAAAACCCTAAAAAATTCAGTTTTTTTTTTGCATTTTCTTCACTAAAAAAATATTAAAAAATTATGGTTTTTGAAACTAAAAACCTTAAAAAAGTAGTTTTTGAACACAAACAACTATTAAAAAACAGATTTTCCCCAAAATCGTCTTTAAATTGACAGAACACAACACCTCCACAAAATTACGGATAGCAACACAACGCCTCCAATGCCAATGCAATGCCTTCACGAAGTTACCAATGCCAATGCAACACCTCCACAAAATTACCAATAGCAACACAACGCCTCCAATGCCAATGCAATGCCTCCACGAAGTTACCAATGCCAACGCAACACCTCCAGAAATTTGCTCTAACAAATACCAGAAAACTTGATGTGATGTGATGAATAGAAACAATCATTTTTATTATATAGCGAATATTGTCTGATTGGTTTACTGTTTAACAAATGTGGGATTAAAATTTCAAATTTCAAATATTTACATTTAGTTTATTATAGTTCATACTATAGTTAAAATACTTAATATTTGGATATAGTTATCATAGTTAATATTTTATTTAATATTTACATGTATTGAACGTTGAATAATTCAAATATGATCTCAGATTAAAAATTAAAATATGAAATACTTACATGTAGTTAATTATAGTTAATATTTGCATTTAGTTATCATAGTTAATATTTACATGTACTCAATGTTAAAATCATGGGATTAAATTTTAAAATCTAAAATATTTACATGTAGTTAATTATAGTTAATATTATAGTTTAAATAGTTAATATTTACATGTTGTTATTTTTGTAAATATTTACATGTAGTCAATCTTAAACCATTCAAATAAGAAAATTATTTTAGTTTCGAAGGCATGCATGAAAGGAATATTTTGTAGATATTTTGAATAGAAAGTATGGTGAAATATTTGAAGACCAACAGTTTATTAATAAATTTTGAAATATATTTTAGATGAATATAACGTAAGTTTAAAATTTAAAATTTAAAATATTTACATGTTGTCATTATAGTTAAAATAGTTAATATTTGCATGTAAATATTATAGTAATAGTATAGTTAAACTTACATCTAGTCAATGTTAAATTATTGAAATAAAAACGTTATTTTAGTTTGAAAGGCATCCATGATAGAAATATTTTGTGGATATTTTGAATATAAATATCGGTAAAATATTTCAACACAAACAGTTTATTAAACAAATGTTAAATACATTTTTTGACTAATATTTGTACCAAATATTTGAAATGAAAATTTTGGAGGGAAAGTTTTTCGCGAAATTTTTTGAAGGGAAATTTTGGAGGGAAAATTTTTCGCGAATTTTTTTGGAGGGAAATTTTCAGTCTTTAAGCTATGTATTGTAAGTGGGAGAGGAATTTGTATCATTCAACCTATTCTTGTTGAAAGCCATGGTTTCTTCTGATAGCAAAGTTTTTCTTTGTACAACATCAACATCTTCGTCACGCAACAACTCTATTCAGAGTGACGAATATAACGAGAGTTCGTTCACCATGAATAGAGAGTCAAAAAATCGACTTGGTCGTAATCCTAAAGATGATGAGAACAAAATTGATGAGGCACAGCAAAATGAAATTGATGTAAATCGAGCGCCAGTTATACCACTTACTCTTAATCCTAAGGATTATGAAAGCAACAGTGATGAAGGGCATGATGAAGAATTTCCAAAGTCAAAAGTTTCACTTCATCCTAATCCCAAGGATTATGAGGACACCATTGATGAAGAGGGAGATGAAAAATATCCACTTCAGCTTAATCCTAAGGATTATGCGAGAACAACAAATGAAGAGGGGAATGAAGAATCTGCAGAGTCAAAATATCCACTCTATCCTAATCCTGAGGAGTATGCTAGCACCACTGGTGAAAAGGGGGATGTAAAATTTCCAGAGTCAAAATATCAAATTCTTCCTAATCGTAAGGATTATGTGAGCACCACTGATGAAGAGGGGAATGATAATGTTTTAGAGTCAAAACATCCACTTCGTCCCAATCCTAAGGATTATGCTAGCACTATTGATGAAGAGGGAAATGAAAAATTTACAGTGTCAAAACATCCACTTCGTCCTAATCCTAAGGATTATGCAAGCACCACTGATGAAGAGGGGGACGAAAAATTTCCAAAGTCAAAATTTCCACTTCGTCTTAATCCTAAGGATTATGTTAGCACCACAGATGAGGAGGAGAATGAAGAATTTGCAGAGTCAAAATATGCACTTCGTCCTAATCCTAAGGATTATTTCAGCACCACTGAGGAAGAGGGGAATGAAGAATTTGCAGCGTCAAAATATCCACTTCACCCTAATCCTAAGGATTATGCTAGCACCATTGATGAAGACGGGGATGAATTTCCAAAGCTAAAATTTTCACTTCATCCTAATCATAACGATTATAATTTAACCACTGATGAAGGGGGGGATGAACAATTTCCAATAAATATAGATTCAAGGCATTCACTTATTCCTAATCCTAAGGATTATGAGAGCTTCAATGAGGAAGGGGAGGGGCAGGATGAAGAAATTCTAGTGAATACAAATTCAAACCTTCCACTTATGCCTGAACCCAAGGATTATGTGAGCACCACTGAGGAAGGGGAGGATGAAGAGTTTCTTGCAAATGATAATTTTAGAGGCACAGATCTGAATATTGCATTTTCTCCAAGTGACCATTTCAAAGACACTCATGGTGATGAAGAATTGAATCCTCCTAGGGAAGAATTTGAAAGCATGGGTCAAGATGGTGAAGAATTTCTTTTGAGTCGAGGTTACAAAAGTGCCGATGATTCTTGTGAAATGTTTTCTTCAACTCATGATGGTAAAGAAAATTTTCCAGGCAATGATGTTGATGAATTTCTTAACTATGTTGAGGATGATGATAGTGGGGATAATATTCCTCCTAATGGTGATGAAACTACTTTTACAAAGGATGATGGAATGATGAAGCCGTTGCAAGCAAATATTTCAACTAGGAGTAGGAGTAGACCTTTTCATATCAATCCAAAGCATTCTAGTTATACAAGGGCGAGGAAAAAATATCTCACAAAAAGAAGTTCTGTCGTTCATTTGATTTCAAGTGAATGTTGTCGAAGGGATTGCTTGAAAAATATGGATTTCAACTTTGTTTTGGAGAAAAGGAAAACATGTATGTCAATGAATAAAAGCATGCAAAATTCATATTTAGTGGGTTGCATGCAATCTACACTAGCAGGTTATGATTATCATATTGGGAATGTATTGCTTTGCAGAAAGGCATTCAAAATGTTGCATTCAATTCGTAATTTTCGTTTGTCAAGAATCCAGGATAGATTGGAAAGGGATCCCACATATTATTCAGAAGCACGTTATAAACGGGAGGTGGGGCCATTTGCAAATACTGCTAAGACATGGATGAAAGACTTCTTTTCAAATCATGGAAAGTGTATGCCAAATAAAGACACAATACATATTCCAGATAATTTCTCGAGACGAGAAATATTCATGTTATACAAAGATTATGCATAATTTGTTGAAGGAATTGGTAATTTTATTACATATTCTTATTTTACAAGGATATGGAAAACTGAATACAATAGTTTGTATTCCTAAGAAGACAAGGATGGGGATTTGCAGCACATGTGCTTCTCTTAAAGCAAAAAGAGATAAATGTCAAGGGGCAGAAAGAGATATGTGTTCAAAACATTGTTTTTTAAAATTTGATACTTATCAACTATGAAAATATATTTATTCATATGTTTCTTTTATTTTATGTACAGATTCCGTTGTCAAAGAACTTCAAGACCATCGCAATCAGCAAACAAGTGAAAGAAAAAAGTTGTATAAACATCGAAAGAAGTGTTATGATCATCTAAATAAATATCTGGGATTGATAATTGATGGTATGGACCAAAAGAAAACACTTCTTCCACATTTTGTCCGCACGCCAAAAAAATTACAGGAGGAAAATTTCATTCAGTTTCACTTGGTTAGTTGTATGGTATTTAATGAGAAGATGTTTCCAAGAGTTTTCTTCACAAATCCAAATATTCACAATGATGCAAATCTGACCATAACTATAATCCATGATGCGGTTACTCATTGGTCTGGGATTATTCCTAAAGTTTTGTATTTACAATTAGACAACACAAGTCGTGAGAACAAAAATCAAGTTCTTTTTGGGTATCTAAACATGCTCGTTGAATTGAGGATTTTTAAAAAGATAAAGGTTGGTTTCCTTCTTGTTGGGCATACTCATGATCATATTGATCAAATGTTTAGTCATTTTTCAGTAACATTGAGGAGGAAAGGTGTTGGGAGCCTGCCATCATTAATTGAATGTATTAAGAAATCGTACATTCCAGAGCCTGTTTTTCATGTGTTGGAAGAAACTATTGACATACGAAGGTTTATTTTTGGATTGCATGGTGAGGAGAAATGCATTGAACAACTTAACGACATTAGCTTCCAGCATCAATTTCGTATCAAAAAAATTGATGGGATAACACTTATATGGGGCAAGAAGTATTCAACTGTTGAAGAATGGGGACCATCATCAAGTTTAGCATTTTTGAAGTTCATTCGAGAGTGTCCAATATTTTCATCAAAGATATTGTTATTACAGTCAGTTGCTGAACTCCATAATGCACGAAGGTAGAAGAGAGACATAAATTATTATGAATGTCTAGAGGAAATTAAAAGATGTATTAGAGATACATATGAGTACTTTGATGTTGTTGATTCAGTTTGGTGGGAGTATTTTTTCAGTAATCAAAGTGATATGATTTCAAGATCAATAAATGGGGATACGCTTTTGAAGACTCATTTTTTTTTGCCACAAAATATGCCAAATGAACATGAACATCAGGAAACACACAGTGTTGAACAACAACAGGCTCAAGCTATTATTAATTCCCCACAGGTAGAGGAAAGAGAAATCTATATTAGTTCTAGAAGATCACGTGCACAACGTGAAGCCATGGAAGACCTTTACAGGGGTTCTGTGCAGGATCTTAAGGAGGGTTGCATGATAGCAGTGTTAGCAAATGAAGATCCCTTGGCTATCCATTCTGGATTGCCAAGGTTATAAAGGTCATTGATGAAAATGAAGAGATTACAGCTGTTGATGTACATTGGTATGCCACAAGTACCCACCCTTTCAATGGTGTGTACAAGCCAGAGATGGTAGTGGAAAAAATAATTGGCAGAAAGAGAAAAAGAAAGGGCACAAATATAAATCGTCGCCGCACATATGTCTTAAAATTGGAGGATGTTGACATACTTGTGTATGACTTCAATTTGACAAAGAGAGGAACTCTTCGGTTGCAAACCATAAATATTTTGAAGAAATTTCTACCAGAACAATTACTGTTGAAATGGAACTCTACAGAATGTAGACGTGTATCTACAAGACTTTTGAACTCTGAAATGGTGGGCATGCATGTTGACTCAGATGGAGCACTAGTTGATGAAAGAGAAGAATATGGATCATATTCATCTGCATCGAGCCATTCATCTGAAGATGTAGGTTATGATGGTGTGCCAAAACCTATGGTTGATTTTGAATAACTATCTAAGACACTTTTATGTAATTGATGTTTGCATGGTAACTTGAAATAAAATTTTTGACTTCCATCTCATTTTTCATGAAGTTATGAGACATTTCTATGTTTGTTGGATTATATGTTTTAATTATTAAGAATTCATCTCTTTAGAATATCGACAATGCAACAATGAATTACAAAAATAATTTATGTTATATTCAATGTACCAATGTTGATATTTTAATTATAATTAAAATAGAAAATAGAAACTAATGTTGAATTTTTAGATTATGCAGTGATATTACCATGATATTATGTATTGTTACCATTTGGTATAAGATACTTTTAAAATTTTTAATAATTATATGCATCATTGAAAGGGAACACTTTGTTTTGATGCTTGATTTTTAGGTTTTGGTTGAAATTACATTTAAATTTGTCTTATGCTAAGATTTGAAAAAAGATAAGTTTTTATCCTTTAAAATTAAAATTACTCTTACTTGTTTCTGTTCAATGATAATTTTTCATTTACTTGTTCATTTTTTAAAATTGTTTAAGTCTTATAATTTCTCCATAATTTCATTGTTCAAGTATGTTGAAAACTTAAGATTGAAAAACTTTAGATTTACAACTTTTCATTAAGGTTTTTATGCGCTACCAAATTTTATCTTTAATGTTATGGCTGACAATAATTACAATTTTGGGGTTGTTTAGAGTCAAGATATTTTATGTTTAACAACATGGATGAAAATTGTTCGAAATGATAAGCCCTTCAGACATGTAATTGTTTATCTTTAACATCATCTATCAAAAATGTTAGAAATTTACAATTTTAAAAAATGTCCTAATATGTTGTCTTTAATTCCATTGTTACAAGTGTTAAAATTATGGCACAATTTTTTTTTTGTTATTCCAACGTCAACTGGTTTTGTTTTGAGGGTGTTTTTTCAATCCTTTTTTCAACAAACAATTTTGTTTTTAGCATAATTTTATAAAATGTTGAAATTTGACCTTCAAAAAAAACCAAGTGCGTTCTGAAAGACACACTTTTTGTTTTTGGGGTGTTTTTTCATGTTTTTTGAGACTTTTTGGGCTAGAGTTCCCGTTTTGAGGTTAGGTTACCTATTTCATCGGTAACAGTGTTTAGTATGTAGTATAATATTTTCATTACTTTCAGCCAGCGTTCAGGGTCTGACCCATTCCTTCTGTAGACCTTTAAGATAGGTTGTTTTAACATCCAAAACTCCTTCTTGAGTTTTGTTTTGCCTTCCACCTTACAGTCCCATTATTTTCCATAGGTTTTAAAGCTTACGTTCTATCTTTTGCAACATTTTTCCCCTTTGGTTTCTTGTTATTTTCAGCACCATTTTCAGCAGGAAGGAGTCATTTGATCCCAGTCCCATAGACATTAGATATTGTGACCCTTTTAGTGTGTTTTGAGTTTCTTGTTTTCCTCACCTATTTTTTTTGTTTGAGAGTCTTTTTTTCGGTGGGGTTTATGCTTGATTTACTATTTATTTTACTTTCATTATTTATGTTTCATTTACATTTTTCAGCATTTTATTTCAGCATCACTTTGGCATCAACGTAAAACATGTTTAATTAACTCATCCACAATACAAATTTATTTTCACACACTCATACCTAAAGTGAATGAGATTTTAGTTTAAGTCGCCAAACCAAGACTTAAACACAACACTTAATAAATATAACTCACATAAATTAAGCCCACTTGGGCATTAGGGCCAAAAAATATTTGTAGTTAGGTGTAGAATCGATGGGATAGGATTCCAATAACACCCATCGATCACATACATTAAGACATAGAAAGTTGAGTTAATATGGAGCTTAAAATACTTCACCATCCCACGGTCAAATCTGGAGTGAGTCAGAAACCTCTTTCGGAGGGGGTTAGGCTAAGACATCGTGTGAGCAGTTCTCCTTGGGGCTACCCAACCCGTGGTAAGGAATTATGTGTGTTTTATGATTTACCAAGAAGCTCAATACTATACCACCCTCGTGGGACGAAGGTAACCTTAGTGTCCAATATTAGGAAAACTCCTTATAGTACTAGTTGTGGGAAGCATTTGGTTCTCTACCCCACCTTTCTGCAGAAAGGTCGTCTAAAATAATATAATCTAGGATTCTTTGAGGATTTAGATCACCTTTAGGCTAGAGGTCATTTTTATTTTGATAGGACATGCTTGCTTTCATTAGAGTAGCTGATATAATATATTACACTTGGCATCATTGCACTAGGTGTTTGCTTGATGTTTGTTACTCTTATGTTTCTATCATTCTCTAGTATTTAGCGTCATTTGTGTTTTGACATCATTACACCCGCATGGCATTTTTCGCGGAGAATCCAAGGTCTCAATCCTCAGTTTCTATTAGGACATATTTCTCCAGCTTTTCGGGTTATAAATAATCCTCCCAGTCCTCCATCAAGTCCCTCTTAGACTCAGATTATTTTGATTAATCGAATTCTTCCTCTAATTCTGCATCCTCTCATCCTCATATCGCCACCATGTATGGCACCAATGTAGGTCTAGGACCCCAAGGTGGTATTCCCGATCCCAATCCGGGCACCGCCTCTAGCGGAACCCTTACACCTACGGTTCATGCCACTCCATTGCTCCCTTTTATCGTTGGTCTAAGTCTCCCCAATTTTAACCAGCTTATCAACGATCCTATTTCTCATGTTGTTGGTTGGCTATCTATGCCAACCAAGCTTCCTTCTAACATCCCTAAGTTTGAAGGAAATAGTGTAGAGGACCACACCAATCACATTCTCTCCTTTCACATGTGGTTTTCATCAAACTCCATCATCAATGACTCCATGCACCTTCAGTTATTCCAACGTACACTCACTAGAGAAGCTGCAAAGTGGTACATTGACCATCTCGCCGCATCTTATTCCACTTTTTCACCTCTTGCTAAATATTTTTTGTCATATTTCCAATTACCCCTCTGTTATGATACTGGTACCAATTTTTTGACCACATTCCATCAAACATCTGCCACCTTCCTTTCTAACCATGTACAAGAAAGGCATAGAACTAGGAGCATGTGTAGAGCTCCTACATTCGATGACAGTGTCTATATGGATTTGTTTCTTAGAACACCCTTAGCCCCCATAGGTAAATATGTCGCATCTCACTTTACTTAGACCAAGGAAGAAGCTCTCCATACTTCTTTAAAATATGACTTTATTTACGCCCAGTGAATTTATGTTTATATCGTTTTACCAAATCTTCCTAGACCTGGTGGTGCCAATGCACCGGAGGCATCTCGCACCGCCGATGGTATCATTGGATCCCTTTATCACCCATTTCCATATGCTCCTCCTCATATGAGTTATGGTCACCCTCAGGGGGGGACCAGTTGCTCAAACACTTATCCAAATCCATGCAAATTTTATCCTGGTCAAACCACGTCTTATGCATTTTCCCAATAGCATCAATCAATGTGAGGGCTATTTGTTTCTCAACCTTTTTACCAAAAGGTTTCCTCGACTCCTTTTTATCCCTATGCACCACCCAGAAATCCATCCCCTCGGGAATTAGCACCCCTGCCTCCCACACCTTCTAAACCTTTGCCACAACAACCACCTCCTCATCAAGGTCAAGTGTGTGCTCAACAAAGCATGACTAATCCCCCTAATTCCAAGAAAAATAATAAGGGGAAATGAAACCAGAACTGAAAAAAGTAGGGTAACCAGGGTCCCCAAGGTACTCAACCAAATGTAACCCAGGGGAACCATCCAAATACCACAACCTAGCAACAAGGTGATCAGCCCAAGTGGAACAAGGAAATTCATATGAACAAGCCTTGTGCATGTTGTGGTGTATATGGCCATTAAACACATGATTTTCCCATTTTACCCCAGATGTGTCAAATGTGGGATTCCCAAGTAGCGTATCGAGGACAACAGCCCACGAGGTCACTTCCTCTGAACACAGCTCCAACTCAAACAAATGTGCTCACTAATCCTTTCCCTCAACAAGGATATCTCACTGCCCAACCTCTATAAGGTTGGGTTGCTCCACCACCTCAGCAGTTTGGTCACACTAATTACCAGATTCTCATGATGAACTCTGACAAGGTCAATACTATTGATGTTAACCTTCAAACCCCGTCATGCCAATATGACGAGCAACCAGCTACGTTTACAACTGAGTCCCAATCTAAAGTGTCCACTGAGTCTATTTTGACACCAAATGGTCCCTTACAGATCCCTCAGCCTAAGGCATAGGTCATACCAAATATTACCAAAGGGCCATTACGTCGTAATGATGCTTCTGCCAAATCCTCCCACACATACAGTATATTATATGACTTGGCACATTCTCTTGCTGCCATGTCAACACTGGAAGTTCTCCAGATGTTCCCATCCCAATGGAAAGCTCTACTTTTTTCTTTGGGCATTGCGGACCCTTCAAATGATCGCTTAATCATATTTGATCTTGACAAGTCAGAACATCCCCCTCTACCATCATACGTTGCTTTTCAAATACCAGACACCATTGGAAACACCATTGTTGAGTTTTTTATCATAGATGAAGGCGCATCCACATGTTTGATGTCTGTCATTGTTTGGAAACAACTCAGGTCACCTGATATGTCCCCTTCCACCATCACTTTACATGTTTGGGACGATCATCCTTCATAGCTCCTCAGCATGTATCGCAACTGTCATGTCATAGTTTTTGGCAATACTGTTTGCATTTACATAGAATTCAGTGATGCCCCCTTGGATTACAATATTCTTTTAGGTCGTAGCTATACCTATGTGATGTCAGTTGTTGCATCTTCAGTTCACCAAAAGATGTGCTTTCCCCTGTTTTCCCCATAATGGAAAGATCGTCATTGTCGATCAGTTGAAATATTATGATCCAAAGTCTTACACATCACCTTATTCTACCATCTCATCAATGACTAGCAATCAACTTGTCTCACATTTCACCAATGTTTCTCCAGGATTCTATAAATATTCCACATTTCTTGGTCCATATTATGGTCCAACACCTACCCCTTTTGAGCCCATCTCGTTTAGTGTTTTCATTTTTCAAGCATCACAGGATAGCCACAAGTGGTTTGGTACAACTATCCAGTAGCCAGCGCCTTCGCAACCTACTGTTGCTCACTTGACCCAACCATCAGGACCTGCTCCTCAAGGACCTCCTCCTTCTACTAGTGTCTCTCCTCATCTTTTTTAACTAGGAATATTTCCCCCAAGTCTTAACCATCTGGGAGTCGTTATGCCATGCCATTATCCTTCACGTCAAATACCATTTTTAGCCCCCCATCTAGAGTATTTTATGTGCCTGTCATGGCTACGTTGACTTTCCCAAATTTAACCCTAGTGATCCTATTATGGTACATTTACCCCCCAGCAAACACTCCACCTGATAAACTCAAACCATATACTACTTTAACCCCAGTTCAACCGGTCGCAATGACCCCTTCCTTTGCTACAATTCCACTGCAACCTCAACAAGAACCTACTCCTATTGCAACAACATCTGGAGATGGGGGGAAATCCAAAAAGAATGAACCTAAGGACAAGGCTCCCAAAACAACTCCAGCTCCACCTAAGCCTCTAAAGCCTACTCCACTATATGCCTTGTGTGATTTTGTTGGGCATGCCACCCATAATTGTCATGAACTCCCTCATCTCAAATAGGTGGTCGACGATACGTTTCCTAACTCTAGCATCCCAAAGGTCCATGTTACCTTACCTGAGTCAACCAAGAAAAACAAATTGTTACACATGAACCACCCATGTGATTTATTCGATAATTATGGCCACTATTATCATCATTGTCCCCATATCGAAGACTTTCACGATACCCTTCAGGAACTTCATTAAATAGAGGCTGCTCGTAGTGGATGATCTACCGCTCTACTTGCAAATTCTAGCAAAACCAGTACACTAGAATCGGACGACTCTAATCCACCCATTGTGATACCTCCCCCCGATATCAAGATGACGGACCATTTGGTCTCTATTCTCTATCTATCGTCATCCATGAGATCCTTGAAGGAAGACCCCTCAAGGGCTTCCCATAATACTTTTTTCAAACCTCCCTCGTTGAATACCCAGGTCTCAACATCAGTTGATATTCCATCTACTAGTCATTCATCCCCTCCTATTTTAAATCTGCATGTGAACCTTATCTCTCATGAAAATGCTTTAGGTAGCCCATCCACATCAAGTGGCTCTTCTTTTTATAGTCTTCCCATCCTCCATTTAGATGAAGACATCATGGAAGCCATGACCACCCTTGATTATCCTTGGTATGATATGCACCATCAAGCGTATTTCCTTTTGAAGCAGACCCATGACCAATATGATGTGGAGACAAGAGAAATCATCTATAGTGAGGTTGATTGGTTCAATAACCCCTTACTTTGAACCCATGCATTCAAACCACATAAACCTTTTGGCCATTACATTAACACCCAATGTTTGGGTAAGGGGGCACCCATATTTGAGAGTCTAGGAGAAGTAATTTTCCCCAACCCTCCTAGTGAATTTGGTAGTGTTGACTTTAGTACCATTATTCTTCCCCATTTAGAAGAACCTATATAGTATCATATCCCTTCAAATCACTCTAGGGATGATCCACTTAATCATTCCTTCATCTTACATCAACAACCCATTCCCTTAGACATTGTTTTTTACCAACCTCTATGTTTTCTAGGTGAGCACCAGTTCATTATCTCTGAAGCCACTCTTTGGTATAGTGACACCATGTATGTGAACTTAGAAATTTATTCCATTTGATTCATACATGCAATTCTAAATGAGATTGGTAATCCACTATTTCCTTTCTCTAGCTGTATCTATCAATTCTTCCCACAGGAAGACAACGATAACATAAATAAATGGAAAACCACATTATCAAAATGTGTTTAGAGTCCACTATTATAAATACATTTGGCATGCCCATAGCATGTAACATGGGGGGAAATATGCCCCTACATATCCTCATCATCCTCTAGAGGATATTGTGCCATTTGGGCTAAATTCTTGAATCCATTATTTGAGTACTTGGAACATCATGGCGCTCCAAAAACTCCTCTAGCTAGGGGCATCATTCCCACCTTTAGCATGCCATATCACTCCCCTCCATCACATACGCTTGGGGTTATTATCCCATGCTTTGGGGCATGATATCACCCCTAGCCATCTTCTCACATGATTAACGAAAGTCTCAGCCTAGACCCCAACGATCTAGGTATGGTCGATTATCCTTTCATTCCTTGGATAGTTTTTCCTGCCAGCCTCTCTAGCGAGCCATATATATCGCATATCGTAGATGCATGATACCATATTTTCATATATTCTACTCTATGTGATCCCAAACTTACCACTTGGTCCCCATGTTTGACTTGGTGGGCGGCGATGATTCTATACCTTCTCTCGTAGTTCATTCATGTATAATTTTCTTACCTTTATTCTTCACTAAGAACCATTCTTCCACAAAGCATCAAGGCCATTTTTATACAAGGCCACCTACCTGAAAGTCACAAATCTTGATTCTGACAGTCAATTGTTCTGATGCGATATCCAAAAATTTAGGTCCTTCTCCTCCTCTCCAAATTCACCACATCTCACTTAGCAAATGAATTAAAATTGCAACCAAACCATATCTTAGTCTAATGAACCATCAACACCATTTGAAAGCTCTCACCGAGTATTATAATGGGTATTTCTCTATTTTTGGTCATTTGACACTTCACCTGAAAGCCATTTTTCCATGAAGTTTCACTTTTCCGCCAATTTAAACCGAATTTCTTCATATGAGATGCTTGTACTTTGGTACCACTTTTCCTTGGCACTTGTCATCTCATGTGTCGATTTTCATCATGAGTAACCATTATTTACTCATGTTTTCATGGTCCCCCTAGGCCTATCCTGCGTAGCAGCATCATCAAGTCACCCTTGTTCAGAGCATCCGATTTGAGTCATCTTCGCATTTATGGAGTCTGTCCGAGTCCCATTATCTCCTATTATAGTATTCCATCCATATTTGCATCGCATTCATCCTGTGTTTCCCATGCTTGGCCTTTAGCTATATTGTTTGTCGTCATCCCCTCTAGAATCATGTCAGTCACTCCCAATTCAACTACGCCTTTTATTCTCTGACAAGGGAAGTCGTCACTCTTCCTCTCAGTTTCCCTCCTTCCATCATTATCCTTGGTTTTATTCCATCATTCGCTCTACTATGATCCCTCGTGCCTTATTTTAGGATTCCTTACTGCCTCAGCTATGGTAGGCCCTATTCTGTGGGCTTCAACACATCATTCTAGAATAACAGTCTAGAGGGTGGTGTACCATGGTTCTAGCTTTCATCATTGTTCGGTACCTCAGATCAAGCAAAGGGAATCATTATTTCCCTTTGACTTGGTTATTTCCCATGTGCTCGACCCCAACTCATTATTACACGATTGAGAATCGTACACTTTATGGTTTGGTGATCTAGTAGATTGTAATAGCTATTCCCAGGTATGTGTGAGATGTTTTAGACCTCATGAGGGGGTGGCCCTTCAAGTAGCCCCCCACATGCCCGGATGACCTCATATTATTCTCCAACCTTAGATGTTGTTCTGCAAATTTGATGGGTTCGTTTCCAGTCGCTTGCAACACCCACAACATGCATGCCTCATTCAGATGACCCATTCATATCTTCAGAGCCCTTTCTTGTTCAACAAGGCTTCTTTGGTTGTAGTTCTCCTCCCTCCCCATGTTATATGGAGGGGAATTATGTCTCATGTACACAGATGTTATTTTATTCAATCCTGGCCTTTATTTTTCTAGAGGCATTATTTATATATGATCAATTGTATTATTTTATGGCCCATTGATTCCAACGTGTCATGTATCATGTATCAAGTACCTTGTAGCTCAGTCCCACATTGTTGGGCTCATCATTATTCTTTTTAAAAAGTTATCTTGGTGGGTATGGGTATGCCTCCCTCACCTCAATGAGGTCATGTACTCCAAAACAAAAGGAGACTTATATCAGTTCGTAGGTCTCGCCCCCTCAATCCTTCCTCGTTTCACTTCAGTTGTGGGTCTCTTTATCTTTGACTCCCCTTTGGTGTCTAGTGATTGTGTTCTTACACTGTATTTCAGTCATACGATTTGATCCTAACGCTCGTATGTTGGGGGTAAATCTGTTATCTCCAAAATTGATCTCTTAGCCATATCTAGCTAAGTGGATCGAAATACACCATGTAAGACCAGTTTTACCATAGTAAAATTTCTTTCACTACAGAAAATAACTCGATAAACCATATTTTATTAAGTTGTTTCTAATTAAAACAAGAAACCCCATTAGGAATAATTAAATAAATCATTATTTATTTGATTTTCCTCTAGGAATAATTAATTAAATCACTATTTAGTTAATATTCTTTTTCATATTTGACCCAATCATGAGAAATATTTAAATAAATCATTGTTTATTTGATTTTTCTCTAGGAATAATAAATTAAATCATTATTTAGTTAATATTCCTTGTCAAATTTGACTAAATCACTAAGGAATGATTACAGAAATCATTATTTGTTTATTATTCCTTAACCATTTCCTTGAAATAATAAATAAATCATTTGTTTGTTTATTTTAAATAAAGGTATTTAACCAATTTAAATATATTTTCCCTCCAAAACATATAATAAAATATTCCAACCAATTAGATCTAGATTATGGTTAATAATATTTTATTATTTTCCATTTTCGAGAATAACCCAATATTTTGTTATAAGTGGGAGGGTTTTCCATCCATTTCTCACCATAATCAATATCATCGTCATTATTATCTTCTTTTTGCATTCGAGCTCCCATATGAGTTCAACACATGTTTTGAGTTTCACACATTGTTAGTATGAATCTTTTGTCGAAGTGTACGAAAAAAGACCACTTTATCTACACATAACTTATAGCCCTAACATCAAATATGGCTGCCAATATCTTCAGATCTGCAGATAGTTGATCAAGACAAATGCTGCAAAAATCCAGATCTATGCATAAAAAGACATTAAGCAGTAAAAGTAAGGTTTTTCTCCATGCATCCAATAGACAAGACAAGAATAATATTTTTGAAAGAATTTTATATTAAGGGCACCTGGGAGGAAAACAAGAAAGGTGTTTCCAATTCTCCTCAATCGGATGGGTTCTTGAAAGTCCTCAGCACTTCAGATCTAGAATTTCTCTCTCTTGTTGGTGTAGAAAACCTAGACAAACATAGAACTCAAAGGGAGCTCACAAAGTGAAATAATGGAAAATTTGACAATGATAATGGCTCAAAGTCAGACCAAGAGCATAGATCCAGAGTGATCTAATAGGCAACAAAAGGTGACAAATGAATGGGAAAACCCTTCTATTTATAAGAAAATATTAGGTCATTCTAGATCTTGGTGCATGATTAAAATAATATTAACCAAATCTAGATCCACCTTTTATGGAATATTTTATTATATTTGTTGGAGGGAAAAGGAATTTGACTTCGGTCAAATCTCTTTATTTGTAAATAATAAATAAATAAATGATTCATTTATTATTTTAAGGAAGTGGTTAAATGATAATTAAATAAATAATTATTTATTAAATTATTTATAAATGATTTAGTCATATTTAACAAGGAATATTATTTAAATAAGATTTAAATAATTATTCCTAGAAAATAAGAAGATAAATAAGGATTTATCTAATTAATTTCCTTGTTTTGGGTTAAATATGACCCGAAATAATAATTAAATTATTGTTTAATTAATTATTCCATGAGGAAAATAAAAAAAGTATAGATTTGTTTAATATTTCCCCTTGGGGTTTCCTGTTTAGACCATAAACAACTTAATAAATGTATTTTATTAAGTGATTTTACATAGTGAAAGCAATTTTACTTAAGGTAAAATTGGTCTTACATGGTGTACTTGGGTCCATCTAATGATAATAGGTTAGATGACCAAAAAATGGTGTAACATATTTCCCCCCAGCGTGCAAGTGTTAGGAGCAAATCGTATGATCGAAGTACATTGTAAGAACTCAATCACCAGACATCAAAAGGGAATTCAGAAAGAGAAATGTAAGGTAGACTAATGTGCTGAAGAACTAGACCCTGAGGATATGAGACTTACAGGTGAGACAAGTCTCTTTTTATGAGAGATTACCTATGCTAAAGGCAGCAGGGGAGGCATACCTATGCCCGCCGAGACAAAGTACAAAAGAATAGTGCATCCAGTAAATAAGGGACCGAACTATAAAGTACATGCTGGCATAAACATGAGCCAGATAAACGATATAATGATGAATCCCACATACATGTTGTGCCTAGGATAACAGCCAAGACTTATACAATAATATCTGAGTACATGAGATACAAATACAACCCAAATTCCCCCTAGCAACAGGGAAGGGCTCGCAAAATCTGACTGATACATGCAAATCAACAAGGTGTTGTAAGCGGCTAAGGCCGACATCATTAAATAGCTGGAGCTGCATCAAAGGCTACAAGGAAGAGGTCATCCCGACATGCAGGGGGCTACCTGTAGGGCCACCCCCTCATGAGGTTTGGTTCATCTCACACACATCCGGGAATTGCCGATATCAGCTACTACGTCACGGAACCATCAAGTATATGGATCTCGATCATGCTGAAAGGAGCTGGACCTGAGAAACAATCAATTCAAAGGAAAATAAGGAGTCCCTTTTCCTGATCCGGGGCATCGAACAAGAGTAGAAGCTGGAACCAAGGTACACTGCCTTCTAGACCTGTCTGCTGGAAAGAATGAGTTGAAGTCGACAGAAGGAGGTCTGTCATAGGGGAGGTAATAAGGGATCCTTAACTTAGGCACAAGAGAAAATAGTAGAGCGACTAACAGACTGACACCAATGATGATGATAAAATGGGGGTTACTGAGTAGCGGATAGATGACTTCCCTTGTTAGAGCATAAAGGGCATGGATGAAATGGCAGCGACTGACACAATATCATGAGGGATAGGGGGCAGTGGAACTGAAGGCCATAATGTGCGACACGAGAGAGGGACCAAGCAATGAAGGATGGAGGACTATATTCGGGATGCAAAGGGACTTAGGATAGATGCCATGAATGCGATGATGACTCAACTCGGATGCTCTAAACAAGGGTGACTCGATGGTGCTACCACACAGTAAAGGTCCAATGGGGGACCATAAAAACATGAGTACAAAAGGGTATCTCATGACGAAAATCAACACGAACAAAGACAAGTAAGGAGGCAAGGTGGTGCCCCAATTACAAGTGTTGTAAGTGAGGAAATCCGATTTGGAGGGGAGGTGAATAGACCCTTCATGGACAAAATGTGTCCTCGTGAAGTATCAAATCATGAAAAAATAAAAAAATACCCATTTGAGTGCTCAGTGAGAGCTTTCCAACAGTATAGATGGTTTGTCAAACGAAGCTATGGTTTGGCCGCAGCAGGCGAAATAAAAATCACGGGTTTTTCTTCTAATAGGGAATTTTCCCTCCAAATGCATTCATTTTCTTGTGAAGCTGTGGTGAACATAGAGAGGAGAGAAGGCCCTAAATCTTGTGGTGATCATAGCGGACAAACCGACCGTTGGAATCGAGATCCGTCAGTTGCAGGTAAGAGGCCTAATCCTACTCTTTCTTTTTGATGGATTGAAAGTTCAGATTAGGGTCCTAAATCTCAGGAACAGACCCTCCCTCATCTTCTCAACTGGATCGCATTATTTGGGCCAAAATCTGTGACCTGGGAAGTAGGTTTTGGCCTGAAAAGTGCGACCTGTCCCAGGATTTGGCCAAAAAGTGTGACCTGTCAAATGGAGGGGATTTCAGTGCTGTTGTGGGTTGATATTTGGGTTTTTATGGTTGGATACAGTTTTTCCTATCAATATACTGACAAAGATGATGGAAGAGATACGGATCAACTAGAGAGAGAGGGACCTCGGCACATTACGGGCGAAGATCCAAGGGGATCAGGGTGTCCGTCAGGCATTGGCCAGGTTTGGGGTTCTGAAGTTTGTGGAGAACACTTTGATGAGAGCTGTGGAGCCCTTATTGGCCCGGATTGTTAGTTATTGGGATCCATATCATGAGGTTTTTATAGTGCAGGGGCACAGGATCGAGTTGACAGTCCAGGATTTATATTTTCTGATTGGTCTCCTGCCACTTGGGATGGTGGGAAATACAAAGCCAATGTTACCACAGGGGTGGAACATAATGGAGTTTG
Source organism: Pinus albicaulis (assembly GCA_034641835.2). Lineage (NCBI taxonomy): Eukaryota > Viridiplantae > Streptophyta > Pinopsida > Pinales > Pinaceae > Pinus > Pinus albicaulis. The sequence continues at coordinate 1,123,473,453 of CM076581.1, read as the reverse complement.
TAGAGTGACATTGTCAACCAGGCCTCCAAGTCAAAGGGACTCGGATACGGATTGGGGATCTAGAGATATTAGAGACCCGTGCAGTGGAAGCAGTGGTGTTGCGGATCCTGGGTAGCCAAGTGCTCCATCACATCACTAGGGGCCAGATGATGATTGTGGAGAAATTGTTGAATGGGACCTACTATGGGTGGGCCCAAATGATGTTGGTGTCGTTGAAATGACAGTTGTCGCTTTGCAAGTGACAAGTGAACCATGATTGCTCGTATGGGACCGTATTGTGCTCCTTCTTTTTTGAGAAGATCCCGACCTTGCGACCTCATGTATAACTACTAGATGGGGGTCTGAGAGAACCCAGGATGCGCTGGTGGGGGAGACTACTGTGTAGAGGAGGAGGAGGGGCGATCAGACGGGTGTTCCGACCGGATTTCTTTGCCCATTGGGATCAGATGTCATTGTACATAGACAACTATCCCTATAGTGGGATGAGTTACTGTGGAGATCCGAACTTGCCACTTCCGCTTGGTCGAGTATGGGGGCCCGATGGTAAGTGACAAGTGACTAATATTTTAGGTGCATGTTAAATTTTGTGATAGTATATATGGTGCTAATTCTTATACTTTTGGTATGCAGATATAGCTCCGGTAAAATCGGTCGGATATATGGGACAACCTGCAGTATCAGGAGCTCCAGGTGCTAGTGGATCGAGAACGGCACAGAATGAGGATATGAACACCCTCCTGGAGGAAATCTATCGTAGATGTGAGGGGCTACTAACCGGTGTTTCAGAGCATAGTTGGAAAGACGTAGACGACCAATACATAGAGCTATATATTGGTCTACCCTCAGAATGGCGAGGGGTCATGCGGTGCAAGGCGATGGCCGGTCAAACTATGCCTGATCTGCGAGCCGCGGGAGCAGAGCCATTGGCTTGGGATCCTCTCGATAGTGATTAGATGTGGGGCAGGTGGTGCCCCCTAGTGTGTATGTAGGGGCAAGTGGTGCCCCCAAGTTTTGAGTTTTGTTTTTTGTAACATGCTATGGACATGTCATATGTATCAGAGTAGATGGACTATTAAAAACATGTTGTATGACACATATTATGGATATGCATCGTTTTGATGATTTTGAATGTTATTGACTTGTAGGAAATGTGTGTGATAAATGCCAATCTAGAACATGGTTTGCAATGTTATCTACGTAGTGATTTTGTTCTCTAGGTACATGACTGAAAGTAATGATTCTAAATTCACGTATCAAAAGTTTCACTCGTAAATATCGTCTAAAAAGGATAGGATTATGCACACGATAGAAACCATTGAGTTGCAAGACAAGAAGCAAGGAATCTAAATGAACATGCAGATGGAGGATGAGATGAGAGAGGGAATTGGCTAAGAGGCCACGCACTGCATCATATTTGGCCTGATTATTGGTGGCAGTACCAATGCAGACCCCGTTGGAGAGAATGAGGGCATGCAAGGGGGTAAAGATGGCCCAAGCTGTCGAGGCTAAATTCCGGGAATAGCGACTTGCACCATCGGCGTAGCCGATATAGGGTGTGGATAGGAGGTCTTGTGAAATAGTGTCACAAGACAATAAATTGGAGGAGGAAGAACAATGATGGCAGCGTGAGTGCATAGTAGACATCAAACGACAACTGCGGGGAGAAGTGTTCTAGGTAGGATGGCTATGACTCATGTACCGACTAGAGGGTAGTGTACGAGGGCTACGGGAGGTATAGCTGGTACTCATGTTGTAGAGGTCAACATAGGCATGGATGGTGTCGTCTCGTTGAAGGGTGGGAAAGGAAAGAGAGGGGGTGGAGAAGGATTACAAGAATTCATCATAACGGGAAAAGAGGGGATGGCGAGGAGAAGACAAACCACAAGACGTGATAAAGCTACCTAAATCATCAACATGAGAAGAAAGGCTCACATACAGGTCGTCATGGGGGATGACAGAAGAACAAGTAAATAGATGGTCAAATGATGTGGAGCCTAGGGTGGTTGTAGGGGGAGGGTCAAGCAAAACAAGAGGGCAGGATTCAAAGGGAATGTTCCCTGCGGGTCTCACAGATGATGATAGGTAGAGGATGGTGGTAGCAAGCTCCGTCATTTCGACATCAGGTGGGGGAATGTCAATGGGAGTGGATAAATCCTCAAGTTGACCTCACACATACTACGCAAGTATGGGAGAGGCAGATTGATTTTGTTCCACCTCATACTCGTGAATGACCTCTAAAGAGGTGTGGTAATGCGTCAGGTGAGGGAAATGGTGGGAATAATGGCCATGGACACCACACAAAGCATAGGGTTTATTGGTGCGAATAATCTTTGGGTTCTTGGTTGCGAACGAGGAAGAAGCAGAGGGTTTAGGGACCGTAGACTCGGGGAACGCAAATTTAACCATGGGTTTAATACGGGGCAACTCAGGACAAGTATGGGTGGCGTGACCGATGACATCACGCAAGGCGCAAGGCTTTGTGGGCAGAGGAGGGGTAGGGTCAGTCGGGGTGGCCTTGTCTTTGGATGCCCCCTTGCTAGCTTTGCCTTGCTTTCCCGGAGCTGGTCTAACAGGAGAGGGGTCCTATTGAGGTGCTAAGGGCACTGTAGCAACAGAAGAAGCTAGGGGAACCAGTTGAACCGGTGTCAAAGCAAGGTAGGGTTTGGGGTGATCAGACGGGGTAGCAGCTAGAGGGTCCAGGTACCAGATGGGTATGCCCAAGGTCAAGTTGGGGAGAGAAAGGGTGGCCATGAAAGGAACCGAATAGACTCCAGGAAGGGGAGCAAGGAAAGGTATCTGACCAGTAGGGTAATGACCAGGTGGGACAGCGCCAAGATGGTTAAGGCCTAATGGAACTGACCTAGGAGGATAAAGGGGTTCATGGGTACCAGCTGTACGAGACGGGTCGGTAGGAGTAGGTCTGGCGATCTAAGACGAAGGGCTAGGAGAAGGTTGCGGTGGGCGAGGTTGAGGTTGCTGACTAGCCGAAGCAGGCCGCTTAAGGGTAGGCCGAGACGATTGCATCATGCAAACATTAGATAAGATGGGATCAGGGACAAGGGGAGGGGGAAGACCAAGAAGGTGCCAAGCAAAGAGGAGTCTTTGTAGACTCCATGGGAGACACTGGTCAAAGAATCGACGGTTTGCTTATTGGCTATAGAAGAGATGGTCGACTCAGGGGAGGTATGAGATTTTGGCTCATGATACGTCAACTGGTCAATGGTGACTATCTTTCCATTATGGGGGGAAAGCATCTTGCAGTGGACCGCGAATGGGACAGCAGACATGGCATAGGTGTAGCTAATCCCCAAAATAATTTTATAATCAAGAGGGGCATCGATAACTTCAATGTCAACACAAACATTCTTACCCGCAAGAGTGATAGGAAAATTACGGAAGAGGCCAGTGGGTTGGGAGGCATGGTCATCCCATGCACGAAGGGTGATTATGGAAGGGTCCAATTCAGGGGATCCAAGTTGTTTCCAAACCGAAGAAGACATCACACAAGTGGATGCCCCATCATCAATGATACACTGAGAAACGCTAGCGTTCCAGATTTTGATTGGGATTTGGAAAGCTACGAAAGCAGGAAGGGGAGGATGGTCTGATTGACGGGTGTCGAAAATAATCAATTGGTCATTAGCAGGATCTACAGCACCCATGGCAGATAGTAGAGCCTTCCTTTGGGAAGGGCACGACTGGAGGAGTTCCAATGTTGAAATGGCAGCAGAAGACTGCACCAAATCATCTACGATTCTATACAAATGAGCAGCTCAAACAGAAGTAGCATTTCGGCATAATGGGCCCTTAGGAATCTGGGTATGAACCTCAACTTTGGGCTGAGGGATATACAAGGGACCATTGGATGTCGAAAGAGGCTCTATAGAACCTGAAGAAGGTGACTCAGGGATAGACAGAGCGAGAGGCATGGGGTATTGACGAGACCAAGTTTGAAGGTTAAGGTTGACGGTTAGAGGGTGATCAAAGTTCATCATGAGAATCTGGTAATCGAAGGAACCAGAAAGTGAAGGTTGAGTGGCCCCTTGTCCATTTGGTGGTTGGGTAGCCACGAATCCTTACTGGGGGAAGGGATTGGTAAACACAGCTGGTTGAGTAGAGGCCACATTGGGGGGATCAGTAGGGGAGGCATGTTGTCCGCGCAATGTGGCTTGAGACTCCCACATCTATTGCATCTGTGGTAAGAGGGGACAATCGTGAGTGTAATGACCGTAAACACAGCAACACGAACAAGGCTTATTTGTTCGAAGTGGCCTGTCCAGCTTGGGCTGAGTGCCCTGTTGCTGGTTAGCAGTGTTAGAGTCAATACTTAGGGGATTGGGTCTATGATTACCAGGGGTAGATTGATTTTGATTGCCTTTCCTCTTTCTTTGAGAAGAAGGGGGATTAGTCGTGCCCTGCTATGCAAATACTTGCCTCAGAGGGGGTGGTAGTTGCTGTTGCTGGGGTTGAGAAGGCAAGGGAGGTGGAGGTGAAAATTTGGGAGGAACCCGAGCACCAGGCTATGGATAAGGATAATGGTGAGGTTGGGTAACATTGAGGTAGGCAGGAGGTTGGGAAAAAGAAGGAGGCATATCGTATCCTGGGTACATGCTACCTGGAGGGGGAAAAGTGTTGGAGGTGATGGCCCCTCCCCGGGGAAGACCGTAGCCCATAGGAGGTTGAGTGTATGGATGAGAAAGAGCTCCAACGATACTGTTGGCAGAAAGAGATGCCCCCGGGGCATTAGCGGCACCAGGTCTGGGGAGGTCAGGAAGGACAGTATAAAAATAACCAGACTGAGCATAGATGAGGTCATATTTCAAGCCTATTTGGAGGGCGGCTTCTTTAGTTTGAGGGAACTGGGATGCGACATCTTTGTCGATGGCAAGTAAGAGAGATCTAAGGAACCAGTCCATGTAAACCCGATCTTCAAGGGTAGGAGCATGACATAAGCTCTTTATTCTCCGGCATTCCTGGACATGATCGGAAAGGCAGGTCGCGGATGATTGACGGAAAGAAGTCAAGAGTTTGGTACCAGTGTTGTATCGGAGAGGGAGCTAGAAATAAGATAAGAAGGTGCAGGCAATGGTCGTAAAGGTGGTATGGGAAGAAGCGGTTTGATCGACATACCACTTAGAAGCTTTGCCTGTAAGTGTGCGTTGGAACAGTCTAAGATGGATGGAATTGTCGGTAATGGAATTGGATGAACACCACATGTGGAAAGATCGGATATGGTAAGATGGATCTTCTGCCGCAAGGCCTTCAAACTTTGGAATGTTGAAGGGGAGCTTGGTTGGCATAGCAGGCCAACCAACATCGTGGCAAATAGGGTCATTGATCAGCTAATTGAAATCAAGGAGGCTGAGACCTGCGATATAGGGAAGGAAAGGGACAGTTGAGGTAGTTCTCATGGTAGTTCCGGTAGTAACATTTCCAGCATTAGGGATGGGGTTGTTGCTAGCATTAGGCCCTGAACCAGACATAGTGAAGGTAACAGGAGGAGAACCAGAAGTAGGGGGAGAACCAAAAGAATCAAAAGAGGATTCGGAGTGCGGACTCAGGGGAGGACTAACTCGACGAAGGCGGGAAGGAGCAAGTCGACCAACTGGAAACTGAGGGTGAAGGCCAAGAAGTCTCCGGGATATACGCCTTGGGGGCACAATGATGATGGCACAAATGGAAGAAGAACGACCAACAAGGGCAGGGAGGTGTGGAATCAAGTGATTACAATATCGAAACAAAGGAAGAGAGGTGCAGTGTCAATTGATTTTAAATTCTTTACCTGGCGGTGTTAACCAGGCTCTTCTTCGCTTAGGGTCAGCGTGTGGCATGTCTTAATTTTAATTTTTTAAACCTAGATGTTTTGAGAGTAAAATAAAAAGTGTGTTGCGTAACTGAAAATAAATCTGCAAAGAACAGTATATAATGCTGAAATAACAGAAAATTAACAGCTAACAATGCATCAATCTAACCCAAGAAGGCGGGTCTCTCAAAACTAGTCTAAAAGAGGAAAAAAATCTAGTCAAAAAACACTAAAAAGGGGCCAATAGATCTAAGGTCGGGAGGGACAAGGATCTAAAGGAAAGATCTGCTGGAAACAGGTGCAAAAAACAGCAAAGAGGCAGAGGCAAGGTTGCTGTAAAAAGAGGAAATCAGCTAAAGGCAGAAGGGATAAGGAGGTGACCCTAGAGGCAAACCCAAACAAAACTATATGAGGTGATTTGGAAGGGAGAAGAGCTGATCTAAAAAGGATCTAAAAAGGAGGGATCAGATCTAGAAAAGAGATGGTTGAAACTATGAAAATTTAGACACCTGAAATAGCTAAAACTCTTCCACAAAAAGTGGAAGGTACTAAAGCCCCAGGGGGCTAGATTCCCACTTAGATGAGTAAAACAGATTAGAAACAGGTCTAAACGGGCGGAGACAGAGGCTAGAAAACCCTGACAGAAGCTTCAGACAAACCCAGAAAATTTGCAGAAAATTTGCAGAAAAAAGTGCAGGTTGCAAGTTCTAACCTGTTTTCTGTCCAAGTCGCAGATCCTCAGCTGAAAAGTGCGTCCTGCAGTCCAGGTCACAGGTTCTGGGCTGAAAAGTGCGACCTACAGCTTTGGGTGTCTCATCGGCAGATTTCAGAAAAATTTGACGTCTCAGTTATGGTTGTTGTTTGTTACCTACGCAATAGGGCCAGAAACACACGAAAGTTAGAAATTTTGATGTTTGAGGGTTTTATAGGTGAAAAATAGCATAAAAATAGGAAAAACAAAAAACTGAAGAGAAATCTTAGGGTTTGAAGCAGCTGGATATGCAGGAATATGAAAAACGATAGCGGTTGTAATCGAAAACCTGTGTGGAGTCGCCAATTGTTAGTATGAATCTTTTTTTGAAGTGTACGAAAAAATACCACTTTAGCTACGCATAACTTATAGCCCTAACATCAAATATGGCTGCCAATATCTTCAGATCTGTAGTTAGTTGATCAAGACAAATGCTGCAAAAATCCAGATCTATGCATAAAAAGACATTAAGCAGTAAAATTAAGGTTTTGCTCCAGGCATCCAATAGATAAGACAAGAATAATATTTTTGAGAGAATTTTATATTAAGGGCACCTGGAAGGAAAACATGAAAGGTGTTTCCAATTCTCCTCAATGGGATGGGTTCTTGAAAGTCCTCAACACTTCATATCTAGAATTTCTCTCTCTTGTTGGTGTAGAAAACCCAGACAAACATCGAACTCAAAGGGAGCTCACAAAGAAAATAATGGAGAATGTGACAATGATAATGGCTCAAAGTCAGACCAAGAGTATAGATCCAGAGTGATCTAATAGGCAACAAAAGGTGACAAATGAATGGGAAAACCCTTCTATTTATAAGAAAATATTAGGTCATTCTAAATCTTGGTGCATGATTAAAATAATATTAACCAAATCTAGATCCACCTTTTATGGAATATTTTATTATATTTTTTGGAGGGAAAAGGCATTTGACTTGGGTCAAATCCCTTTATTTGTAAATAATAAATAAATAAATGATTTATTTATTATTTTAAGGAAGTGGTTGAATGATAATTAAATAAATAATGATTTAATTATTTATTTATAAATGATTTAGTCATATTTAACAAGAAATATTATTAAATAAGATTTAAATAGTTATTCCTAGAAAATAAGAAGATAAATAAAGATTTATCTAATTAATTTCCTTGTTTTGGGTTAAATATGACCCGGAATTATAATGAAATTATTGTTTAATTAATTATTCCATGAGGAAAATCAAACAAATATAGATTTGTTTAATATTTCCCCTTGGGGTTTCCTGTTTAGACCATAAATAACTTAATAAATGTGTTTTATTAAGTTATTTTACATAGCGAAAGCAATTTTACTTAAGGTAAAATTGATCTTACATGGTGTACTTGGGTCCATCTAATGATAATAGGTTAGATGACCAAAAAATGGTGTAACACACATCATAGAGAGAGAAAGATCCAGAATACTAAAGCATAGAGGACAGCCAAAGGACCCATCCTATTTGAGGAGGGCCTATATCCATCATATGAGTCTCCTTCACCAGGTGTAACAAAATCATAATATATCATTCATTCTTTTATATCACTTTTTCTATGCTATGGGGTTTTACATTAGTTAAATCTTTCATTGTTTAATGTCTTTTGTTGCTACAAATCTATTATTTTGCAGGCTTCTTCTAACTTTTTTTTGCAGATCTGAAGATTTAGACATTCATATCTTCTTTTAGGGCCATTAATCACTCGTGGCTTAATTAAAGTATTTTTCATACACTTGTTGAAATATTTTACACTAACACAACCTCTAGTACTTTGCTCCATAGGTTGTGGCAGAAGTTCAGACGATGTTTGGGTTTTTCTCTGGTCAGGGTGGTGAGCAGGTTTATGCTTCCATGAAGTGAGTGTTGTGTGTTGTCGTCATGGGTTGGTCTGAGGGGAAGGGGTCATGGGAGTTTTTGCAGTGGTTTTTTTGTTTGGACCCTCATTGTGTGTGAGGTTTGTTATCACCCTAGTAATTTCTCAAGATTTTGGGTTTTTGGTTTTTAGTTTAAGAAAACTAGGGGTAACCACAAACCTACTTTGGAAATTTAGAATCTAGCCTTCCTAAATTTCAGAGAGGGCTCTCTCTTTATGATTTAACTTTGTTTTTTGTTTAATGTTTTAGGCTAGTTATGATAGAACAATTGGTTATGAATTGGTTTGGTGGGAAAAAATCACTTAAAGGTAAACTAGGGAGGAATCTACTTGACCATTGGGCTAATGGATTCTAAGTCTAGATAGCAGTACTAGAAGGCAAGGCCAAAGGGGTAAAAATGTATTCAGGGAAAGGTAGATAACCCTCGGAGATTTGGGGAAAGGTTTTTTGATGAAATGGTATGATCGGGATAATCGCAATGGAGGATCCTTTGATCCAGAAAATGGAAGAAGGAGGCAGGAGTCAAATGTGTGTTGAACCCTTGGTTAAACTGAGAGGGGGGGGGGAGTGAAACAGTTTAATGCAGTCATGTTCTTGTAAAATTTTCTTTTACACTTATTTCCATCTTCATTTTGTGATCAACTTAATTTTGAATGGAACAACAATATTAATAAGTGAGCAGCAGGTATTAAGCAAATTAAATACAGAATATCAACTCATAATCATCATGCACATAGACAACAGATATAAGTAGAAACCCATAAGGGAGAAAACCACATCTTATTATTGTTATGATGCAAAGGCAAGCTCCAACTCCCTCTCACCACTGATTTTTTGTAGGCTCCAACCTACAGGAGGCTACTACCTCAATTTTGCAAGCTACAACTTGCAAGGAAGCTCCAACTCCCATCTATTTTCTGTAGGCTACAACCTACAGGAGGCTCCTACCTCAGCTAGCTACAATTGGACTTCTATCAAGCTACAACTTGACATGGAAGCACCAACTTCCTCACTTTACAAAAAAATCATATGTTGATTTACCTGGATATCAGCTCTGTTTTTCTCCTTCTTTACTGTTGTCCTTCCATCCTTCAAATTTTCTTTATATCATCTCTAGATCTTCACAACTCCTCTCTTTGTTCCTTCTTCTTCTTACACTGTCTCACTCATTTCTTCATTCTCTCAACCTCTCTATGCATATGTTGGTAACATTATTTATAGGGATTGCCTCATAACTGTTTACATTCTACAGGGAATTCGAAATGAACAGGTATGACTCTTTGCCTTCCCCCTTCTCATTTTCTTGTCTAGCATATTCAGGATGTTACAACAATATATACAATTATTACAGTATCAAATTGGAGTTTTTCTTTGCCCGTGGAGACTTTCCTTTGCATCACATACATCAAAAATAATTAATTCATTTACATTTGCAGTTACAATCAAATATTTCAATTCAACCCTTTCAGCCTCTTGCTTTTCTGTTTATTTTTTCTTCTCTGCCTGCTTCCTTTTATCTTCTCTACCTGTTGTTGTATTTATAACTTTTCTCCACAGGAACAGGTCCTTTTAACTGCGTCAGCCTTTCCTTGCCATGATCAACCTTCACCGATCTTCTAAACACATGATTCTTCCCTTTTCTCTGTGTCGGGTCCTTACCCGAGCCTTTCTACCCGCATTAATACTTTTCTTTTTGTTTTACGTTATAATCCTCCTTTGCTCTCTGAAACGATTTAACAAAGGAAATCCACATACTTTCGGACTTGAAATGTTTTAGGTTTCAGTTTTGGTCTTCATCATGTCTGCTCTTTTTATCACATTTCGGCGTTTCAAATGTTCTTTGCTATATGGCTCCTTTTCTTTTCGATGTGATTTACAAAGGGAAATCACATACTCCAGGACTTGAAATCTCTTAAATAATGGTTCTGAGCTGCATTGCATCCGGCTCCTTTATCGCACTTTGTCCTAAGCTTGCGATGAGCGATATGCGATGAACTTCGCAATGCCTCCATCACATCGGATTCATCAATCGCAACGCAAGTTCTGTAACTTATGAATTCCTATCACATTAGCATCGCCAATGTGTGATATTGCATTTTGCTGACACGTGTCCCTTCACATCAGCACATCGCATCACTTCTATCCATCGCATTGCAACTTTACTCTTATGATCTTCACCCCTCCTATCTTGTGATTTGTGATATGTGGGTGTTACATAGCAATTTGTCACCGTCCCTGCAATTCCCCATCCCGCACAATTGGAGGGCTCATTCCGTGACCTGTGAGCAATGACATGACTTGAAACCACTTTCATGACATCCCTCTGAACATGAGCTTTCATTTCCCTGAAGACAACTCCTTGTAAAAAACCCTAAAAACACCCCTTTTTGCACTGGCGTGGGAAGCCAGTTCAGTACCCGTGCCAATGGGGGAAATCCTTCAAAGAAGGCGCGCCAATTGGCGCTCTGTCTCAGAGTCGCACTCGCACCAGCCATTTTAAGGAGTGTTTTTTAAAAATAAATGGTGGAAGTTTTGTCATAACCAATTCATAAACTGGTATCTAATTTGAGTTGGGAGGTTTGGCTCCGGATCTCCATGTAGAGGAAGTGGTTTGCCACCTCTCATGGAAGCTTCCTTGAGGATAGGGCCAATCCCATGATTATAGGGATCCCAACTCCTCTTCCACCATCTATATAAGCCTGCCATTTCCCTTTGCAAGCTAGTCTCCAAGTTCCCAAGAGCCATCAGAGACTTATGCTGCAAGAGCCTTGATTCATTCCCTTAAGGCCAAATCCAAGCAAGGAGATTATTTTCGAGACATCCGAAGAGAGAGGTTTTTCCCATTCCCAAAAGGATTTTTCGAGACGTGTTCTGCTGGCGACCCTCGGAAGGAGAATTCAGCGTCAGAGCATGGTTGTATTCTTCTTTGATTGAGTAATGATAAGCGACTATTGGTTATGGTTCCACTCTTGTTGTTGATTATGATGATGAGTTATGTCTTCTCTGACTGACATATAATTGCATATACTGGATTTTACGCTTGCGTTTGTTTTGTTTCTTGCATGTGCAGGTGTCTGATCACAGAGATCGTGAGGATTGTGATCTGCCGGAGCTAAGGAATGGGAGCGCTACTTTCTCTACAAGTGACAGCGTTGGATTCCGGGTAAGCCTTCATCGCTAGTTGGTTTATTTGCAATTAGGAACCTGCACTATAACGTGTGACGATTGTTGCTAGACCCGATCTAGGCTAGTAGGGATCGCCTCTGTCCGCAGAGGGGATTTACCTCCACAAAAAATTGGCGACTCCACTGGGGATCGTCTAGCTTGTTGTTGTTTGTTTTGTAAGCTATAGATGGAGCCTGAAGTCAGCCAAATAGCCTTCAAAACGCTCTTGCTCTGCAATTACGAAGTAGATCAAAGCTGCTTCAGTCAATCTCTGGTTTAGTTTATGAACTGAACACTTGGAGTATTGTCTTGACTTTTTGGTTGTTTCTCGATTCTGCTTGCTTGATCGGCTCTTTTGGTTGGCTCTTTTTGTGATTTTGGCTTTTGGTTAGCTTGATCATCACTATTCTGCTTATTGGATTGTCTATTTTTATTTTTTCGTAGCAAACTCGACTGGCGTGCTTTACTTGGCTTTATACAGCACTAGTACGTACTTGTGCTCCCCGTACCATCGAGTATATAAAGGGAGACCCCACTATCTTTCTATCCTTTATCCATAGGAAGCCGAGTCTACCGCCCTATATCTATGATACACCGGACACAGCATTCAGGGAGATTGCCTGCACGTACGTCAAGTCCTTGGTTGATTTCTCTTTCATTTTGAAACCAAGGTGTATATTGCAATTCACGGTTATTTGGTACACCCTTTGCCTAGTATTCCTAAGCAATCATTTTGATCTTATCTTACTCTTTAAATTTGAAAATATCACCAAGCGCTTGTCCTTTCACGCTTGCTTCAAAACTGAAAGAGACAGAGTCATCTTTCATTTGTTTCTCGACTCTTAAAACATGAAACGGTGAAGTTTCTAAGTTTCAATGTCGTAAAATAAATCACCTGCGATCACACGCCCTGTTAGAATTTTCTTGTTGGCTGTTTGATTGTGTGCCTTGGTTTTTAGCCCGTGTGCAGTTTTGAGTTGTTGATGGAAACTTTTCCAGAGTTCACCAACCAAGGAATCCCCTCCGATGGGAATCCTGGTCATTTTCCTCCTTTTGGAAATGTTGGTGCTCCTTATATGGCAATGTTGTCCCTTTCTGGTTTAACTGTTGGGTTGCCTGTTTGGTTATTTTCAACCTCTGTGGTCCCGAATGTCTCGGCTAATGTTCAATCAGTTCCCCCACCTGAACAACATCATGTTGATTCCAAGGTGGACCTCTCCCCTTCTTTTCCTGTTTTTGCGTCCTCATCTTCTACTTCACCTGGTGAAAGTCTAGATTCGAGTAACCAGGTGGCTAAGAAGAAGAAGAAGAAGACAAAGAAGAAGAATTCAAATAAAGGAGAGGCTACCTCTGTGGCTATTGCGCCTAAGAATCCTACTATTAATGAACCTTCCGACCCTCCACGGAAAGTCAAGTTCCCTTGCATGTTGTGCACAGGAGACCATCTTCTTCGAGATTTCCCTGGCATTCCCAAGGTGCTCGAAGTATGGTCCAACGGTCGCCCATCGTTGTCTTTGGCTTCCGGGAGTCAGGTTGGGGGCACGTCTTCAGCTAGTGCTGGTAAAGCTTTTAAGAAGCAGGGTAAGCTCACCAATCCCTGTAAGTTGTGTGAAGGGCACCATGCCATTCACCTTTTTCCATATATGGATGAAGCCAAGCGAGTTTTGGACAACTCGACTGTCTCTACATTGTGCCTTTTCGCTGGTTACAAACAACTTTCTTTGGGTCCTCCACCAGCTGATCCTACAGTTGGTCAAGAGTCATCCTTGGTCGATTCCGCTCCCTCAGAAATTCAAATTCAGGAATCCATTCCCGACCAACCATTGGTCGTGGGATCAGTTGAGCTGGCCCCATCTGCGGTGCACCAGGTCTTTTCCGTTGAGAGTGGACCTCACACCCCTCATGTTCTTCTGGTTTCTTCAGATTCTTCAGAATTGGGGAAAGATTCTCCTGTCCCTGTATCTCAAGAAGCTGCTCTTTCGCCTCCCGTGATGGAGGTGTTGGAGGATACCCCTCCCGAATCTGTGATGGAAGTCATGGAGGATGCTCCTTCTTCTATCGTAACACCAAGGGAAGACCATCTCAATTTAATGGTAGCCCCTCTGAGTATTTTGGTCGCTTCCTTTGATTGGAATCGATTTTCAGGATACCACCTTCTGTCTTATGTGCCTTTCGAGATCACAGTACAGGCTTTTGGTCTGGTCATACCCAGCACCATTATAGACGAAGGCGCGTCTGTTAGTTTTGTATCCTGAACTACTTGGCAAGCTTTCGGTTCGCCACCGCTCATGCCTGTTACGTAGAATCTGTTTGCATTTAACAGAAGAACTAGTCAACCGTTAGGGATCCTTCCAAGGTTACCTGTTACTTTGCGAGGTAAAACCGTCCATATGGACGTGATGGTTGTTCCAGGCCCCTTGGATTTCAATTTTCTCTTGGGGCGCGATTACACCTATGCCATGGGAGCACTTGTCTCCTCCCTTTTCCGTGTGGTCTGTTTTCCACATGAAGGACGGATCGTGACCATTAATTAGCTTTCGTTCTTTGGTCTTGATGTGGTAGCTAGCCCACCATCATCCCTTCCTGGTTTTTATCCACCCATTGTATCTGCCCCACCGCAGGTCAACTATGTGGCTACCTACCCCGTGCCTATACTCAGTGATGGTGTCGTCGTGCATCGTGTGTTAGGGGCATTGGGTCCTGACTTCTAGGATGTTTTCCTTCCATCAGGAGTGGAACTCTTGGAAGCGATGACTTCTTGTTCATTACGATGAGGTCGGTCGGAGCAGAGTTTGTTTTCTTGTGTCAAGCTCCTTAAAAAATGAAACAAGCTCGTCGGAGCAGAGTTCGTTGTCTTGTGTCAAGCTCCTTAAAAAATGAAACAAGGTCGTCGGAGCACAGTTCGTTTTCTTGTGTCAAGCTCCTTAAAAAAAGAAACAAGCTGGTCAGAGCATGGTTTTTTTCCTGTGTTAAGCTCCTTAAAAAATGAAACCATATTGTCGGAGCAGAGTTCCTTGTCTTGTGTCAAGCTCCTTAAAAAATGAAACAAGGTTGTCGGAGCAGAGTTCCTTGTCTTGTGACCAGCTCCTTAAAAAATGAAACAAGGGTGTCCTGAGGATAGTTCTTTTAATGTGTCAACCTCGTTAAAATAATGAAACACTTTCCTGTTCAATTCGAGTCTTTGATAAGTTCTCGTAAAATCCTAGTCGAGTCTGTCTCTTGATCTCATAACTTGAACCTTCACTCCATCTGCCTTTCATATGGACTGAAGCTTGGGGGGCATGTACCTCGAATTGAGTCACCATGCTGGGGGCATGCTTACATTTTCAAGCATAGTTTATTTCCGTTTCAAGCTTGTGTAAAAATGAAACCGGTTTCAAGCATAGTTTATCTTTGTTTCAAGCTTGTGTAAAAATGAAACCAACTTCAAGCAGAGTTTTCTGATTTCAAGCTTGTGTAAAAATGAAACCCTTCCCATTTTACCTCTTGTGATTGCCATTTTATCAGCCTATTTTTTCCAGATGAGCCTTGGTTTTCTCACTCCATCGTCACTATCTGCTTGGCCGATCATATGCCTTCACTTGGTTTTTTTACCTGTTCCTGAGGAACCACTGCGATGAGTGGTCTTGTTAGCCAGCCTCTTAACCTTTATTTGTTCTGAGCAATTACACCATTACCGGAACCAGTTGCTACCCTTTATACCACTCGTTCCTCCAGGAGGAGTCATCTTTCAGCTCTTTTCTGACTCTCTAAACATGAAAAGATTGTCAAGGCCCTTGTTGTTTCGATCTCATTAAAGTGGTCACGAAACAACATCTACCCAGTATACGTTTACCCCTTTTTCGGGCTGGGATAGATTATTTACGAAAAAGGAATACCCTAGCCTATTGCGACTAGGAGGTTTTCTCAGATATTTTTTTCTACCTTTTTGGGTCTGAGGAACTATTTACGAAAAGGGACCGTTGGAGTTTACTTTTCCGCTGTCTTTTCAAACTCTCTAAACATGAAAAGACGCTGATTTCTTCTTTTTTCAGACTTGTTAAACCCTGATGACATTGGATTCAGTCGTAATGACGATATCCGAGTTCCTCCTTCCTAGGGCTCGTTAAATGTACTAGGATGGACTTATACAGCAAGCAGATGGTATCCTCTTCAAGCTTGTGTAAAAATAAAGAGGTACTCGCCAGAAATGGTGGGGAAAATGGAACCAACATCATTGTCGTGTCGGCAGTATGTTGCTCTTGAACATGGCACTGGTCTGCATTCGTGTCGGGTTGGGAATATCTCATCTCGTTTTTCAATTGCCTCCGTGGGTTTGGGTGATCTTTTTTGACCTCTCATCTACTCTTTTCCTCGTCGCCATGACCTCTGATCCGTTGATGTCAAATACTGCCAAACTCATTGTTGTGCTGCCATATGTTCAAGAGAAGTTGACCTCTGCAAGTATCAACCTTCTTTTGATTCTCATCTGATCCTAATTCACAAAGACATTATGTTCCTCTGTCTCGCGTCGATGATGTGGGACACACTATGGCCCACCTTCAATCAAGGTCACTTCCTGTCGACTTCAGCTCATTATCCAGGAAGCTGATCTAGAGACTCCCTTCTGGTACCTTGGATCCTGCATGCCTCAATGGTAGGTTCTTCACATTCGACGTGAGGTTTTCATCATTGGCCTCCGATCGAGTGATTCTGCGGGTGTTCGACGTCAGCTCATTGTTCACATGCCATAGATTGTACCTATAGTACCTTGAGGACCATTGGCATTAATGGTGGTACCTCTCGCGTCTGTTAACAACTTTCATCATTGGCTGGTAATCAGACGATGTTCTTGCATGTTCGACTTCAGCTCACTTATTCGCATGCTTGAACTTGTACTTCATTCGGGTCAAGATGGAGCGCAAGACCCTGGATTCCTGTCTGTTATAATCTAGGCTGCGATTTTGTGGATTATTATGATTAGTTACATGACTCACTGATTGGATGGCTGCAACCATACCTGAGTCTATTCACTGATCCTCACTAGATGGCTGCGTCCATGCCTCGGATCTGGATTATTACATACTCTATTATGGATTGTTGTGCCCATACCACGTATATATCATGTATTTGAGATATCAGTTGTACTTCTCTACGCAGGATTTCTGACGGCGGTGTTTTCAGTTGGACACGTTCTTGTAAAGCATTTCACCCCCCTCTCTCTCTCTCGTGCCTCATGCTTTACGGGGCATCTGTTACACAGCAATTTGTCACTATCCCTACAATTCCCCATCCTGCACAATTGGAGGGCTCATTCCATGACCTGTGAACAATGACATGACTTGAAACCACTTTCATGACATCCCTCTGAACATGAGCTTTCATTTCCCTGAATACAACTCCTTGTAAAAAACCCTAAAAACACCCCTTTTTGCACTGGCGCGGGAAGCCAGTTTAGTACCCGCACCAATGGGGGAAATCCTTCAAAGAAGGTGCACCAATTGGCGCTCTGTCTCAGAGTCGCACTCGCGCCAGCCATTTTAAGGAGTGTTTTTTTAAAATAAATGGTGGAAGTTTCGTCCTAACCAATTCATAAACTGGTATCTAATTTGAGTTGGGAGGTTTGGCTCCGGATCTCCATGTAGAGGAAGTGGTTTGCCACCTCTCATGGAAGCTTCCTTGAGGATAGGGCCAATCCCATGATTATAGGGATCCCAACTCCTCTTCCACCATCTATATAAGCTTGCCATTTCCCTTTGCAAGCTAGTCTCCAAGTTCCCAAGAGCCATCACAGCCTTATTCTGCAAGAGCCTTGATTCATTCCCTTAAGGCCAAATCCAAGCAAGGAGATTATTGTCGAGACATCTGAAGACAGAGGTTTGTCCCATCCCCGACAGGCTTTTTCGAGACGTGTTCTGCTGGCAACCCTCCGAAGGAGAATTCAACATCAGAGCATGGTTTTATTCTTCTTTGATTGATTAATGATAAGTGACTATTGGTTATGGTTCCACTCTTGTTGTTGATTATGATGATGAGTTATGTCTTCTATGACTGACATATAATTGCATATATTGGATTTTACGCTTGTGTTTGTTTTGTTTCTTGCATGTGCAGGTGTCCAATCACGGAGATCGCGAGGATTGTGATCTGCTGGAGCTAAGGAATGAGAGCGCTACTTTCTCTACAAGTGACAGCGTTGGATTCTGGGTAAGCCTTCATCGCTAGTTGGTTTATTTGCAATTAGGAACCTGCACTATAGCATGTGACGATTGTTGCTAGACCCGGTCTGGGCTAGTAGGGATCGCCTCTGTCCACAGAGGGGATTTACCTCCATAATAGCGGGCCAGGTCCACGTCATCTCCATGTCATCGTGCCATGTCACCTTGCCATGTCATCGCCACGTCACTGCCATGTCATCTTTATTTATTTGCGATTTGTGGGGTCAGGTCCATGTCACTTGCCATGTCACTTGCCATGTCATCACCATGTCACTGCCATGTCATCTTGATTTATTTGTGATTTGTGGGGTCAGGTCCACGTCAGCTGCCACATCACTTGCCACATCATCCCCATGTCATTACATCACACTTCGCATTTTCTGTGACCACTTTGTTTGTGTGATTTCTCTCCTGCTCCGATTGCGATATGCAATTGCATCGCATCGCATATTCTCATCGTATTGCTCTTGCTTCCGATTTATGATCTGATTTCCGCCGATGCGATCATCACCGTTGATCTGTCCAGATCTATGGTCCTCATTGATTCTAGCACTTCTGATTAATACTCAAGCGCTCTATAATCATATAACCTTTAATATATAAAACATTTTGTAAAGGTTTATCTTTTCACCAGTCTTTGCACATCTACTAATGTTGCATCTCTGATTAAACGATTGTCGTTGATCTCCTTTAATCTTATTCGTTCATCGCGCCGGTCCACCACTGTTATTTTGGACTTTAGGAAAGCGGGTCCCATTTCTCAGCACTGCGGAGGCACTCCTTGGTACGAAAACATCATCGGGCTTGTGCTACTCCAGTGAATGACAATTTTCGATCTGTGGTCAATGCCCAATGGGCGGGTCAACTGCAGAGGCACCTCCTTGGTTTAACTATTGGGTTGTTTGTGCCCCGCAGTACCATTGATCCCAGATCAACTTTTAACCGCACTCATAAGATGTGTTGTTCAACTCTATGACACCGGTCCCACACCTTTTTTTAACCCTTAAAAAAATGTTAAACAGTCGGAATCCTTAGACCTTCAGAAATATTATAATGCACATTATAATATGTAATGACCTTCAGAAATAATGTTAAAACCTTCGGAAATGAATATTTAAAACCCTCGGCAATGTAATATTATATTGTGCTTTAAACAATTTTTAAAGCCTTTCGGCCTCATATAACCGGATTCCAAACCTTAATAAAACTATGCTGCATAAATTTTTGGGTCCATACCTTGTTTTAAACCCTGTGCAATTACCAACGTGAACACCTTCGGATCTCCCACAGATCTAATCGGATGGAAATTGCGTTCATTCCAACTCCATATTTTATCAACCAAAAGCGACGCAAAATGGGTGGTATTGCGCTCTTGATGTGTTGCAATATCATTTGATCGCGTTCAAAATGGGAAAAATTGCTCACAACTTAAAGGTTGTGCGACAATAGTGTCCAGTTTCCTTCAAAACCACTTAACCTGCAAACTCTGTTTAAATTGCGTTTGAATCTGGATTTCTGCCAGATTTCAGTTTTAAATTCGATTTCTCTAGAACCTTCCTTCTTCATCTTTACATAGAGGCTAATACACATTCAAATCCTCCTCCAGTCCTTTACACAGAATTTAATTCTACACACTTCACAATAATCAGTTCTTCTGTGGTTTAACCTCTATATTCAATTTATGTGGTTCTTCTCCATCGTTTTCTATTATAGTAAAAATCCCAAATGGGCAGTCGTGACCCACTGATACATTAACCCCTGTGTAACATCTCTGCAAAAATTCCATCTGAATCTGATCTGCTCCCTTGTCTTGGTGCTGCTCCTTTGTGCTCCTTTGCCATCAATGACAATATTTCCAACAATCTCCCCCTTTAGCATTGATGGCAACACAACCACCAATACTCCCATACTTCCTTCAGGACTTCCTCCCCCTTTCATTCTGAGAAGTATCTTGTCTTTATTCCTCTGCCTTCTTTTTAGAAGACCCTTTCTTCTTTTGCTTTCTTTTCCTCCCCCTTTAACATCAATGGCAAAGGGTTGAACTTTTCCCAATGTAGTTTCGATCTTTTCTTTTCCTGTGATGTTGAGGACTTGTTCCATGCATTGTTCCATTGTTCTAGCTCTTTTATTACAATTTATTGACTGATCTCCCCCTGGAGTGATGCTTTCTTGTCTGATATAGACTATCACTTGTCTTCTGCACTGTTCCTATTTCTTGTATGCAGCCCTTATTATTATTTTGTTTTTTTTGTTTTTTTTTGTTAGGTCCCTATATTACTAGTATAGTCCCTTATTGTTGTTAGTGTAACCCCCTTATTGTTATTATTGTACCCTTTTAACCCCCATTTTGTTATTATTGTGCCCTTAAATTATTATTGTTAGGTCGGCTAGGATTACATTGTGGCCCACTAGGATTACATTATGGCCCCATGGACTCCTATATATAGAAAGGAGGTTTTGTAAATTGTATCATCTAAGAATTTTTCATTTATGTAATGTATTGGAGGTTTCCCCCTCGAAGTGGCTCATTTCTAAGGCATTGATATCTCTTTTCTTCTCTTTTTGGAGCTGGTTACACAACATTTGGTATCAAAGCTTTGGATTCTAGGGTTTCGCTGCTCCAAACAGGTCATCGTGGCATTGTTGCTATAAAAAAAAATTTACGAAGTTTCAGAATCTTAAATTTTTAGGGTGCGAAGCCGAAATCCTGAGGAAGATTTTCTAAAAATTTCAGAGCTTGGTTCGCAATATTTTCGGAGATATCATCTGTGGAAGTTAGGTCTTTTTTCAGGCTCCTAAAAAGGTCATCATGGAATTTGCGCTATAAATTTTTTTCTACGAAGGTTCAGAATCTGAAATTTATATGGTGCGAATCTGAAATCCTGAGGAAATTCGTCAAAAAATTTCAGAGCTTGGTTCGTAATATTTTGGGAGATATGATCTGTGGAAGGTAGTGCTTTTTCAGGCTCCTGAATTTCATCTCAAAGAGGTGATCGTGGGAAAATTTCAATAACTCTCTCTCTGACATATTAGAAAATAAAGTGATCGTAATTATGAACTTTGAACATGGCTATCAATTTGAGACAAGGACAAGGCAGGTGACACGTGGCAAGTCAGTACAATTTCGCTCTACTGAACCAGTCCAGAATTAGGTCATTGTGGGAGATTGGACACAACTTTGTCTTGGAGAATCCAAATCAGGTCAGACCTATGGCATTCGAAATATAATTCAGAGGGCTACGTTGATACTGAAATTCAAATATTGAAGTGCTGCAATAATAGAGATAATCCAATTTCAATATCGAGTTCCTCAAAAGCAAGAAAAAGAGGTGTATATTTTTTTTTCTTTCCAAATTGCACGAGTCTTCTTTGAAGAATCAATTTGAATTGATTCCAACGGCATATTGTAGAATATATAGTAGTATTGGGTTCTAAAAGATGCCCCATAAAAATAATTCAACACCCATTAAGCCTTCAGAAGGCTCTACTATGACTCATGAAGATGAAGAATTGCAACATGATCTATCAAAATTACAAAAGCAAGTGCAACAAATTTCACTCTCGCAAAGACCAACAAAAAATGAAATGGAAGTGAAGATGGATGGTTTGAAGAAAGGAGTGGAAGCTAAGATAGATGGCATGGAAGCTAAGATGGATGGCATGGAAGTAGACATGAAAGACAACATGGAAAACATGAAGAATGATCTTAAAACAGACATCGAAGGTTTGACAAAGTTGATACAAGAAATTTTTCCTAATGGTGAAACGATAGTAGAAGAACCTCATGATGAGAACAAAATAAATGTTAATCGTGATTTCATAAACTCTAATGTTGGCGGGAAGAACCACCATATTCCAAAAATGGATATGAGAAAGTTTGATGGAAATGATCCTGTAACATGGATACTACAGATGGAGCAATAT
Organism: Pinus albicaulis; assembly: GCA_034641835.2. Lineage (NCBI taxonomy): Eukaryota > Viridiplantae > Streptophyta > Pinopsida > Pinales > Pinaceae > Pinus > Pinus albicaulis. The sequence goes on along the minus strand of CM076581.1, from coordinate 1,123,451,727 downwards.
TTTGATCTCCATAACGTGCAAAACACACAAAAAGTACGCATTGCAACTTTACATTTAGAACAAAATACATTTGTATGGTATCAATGGCTTTGCTCCCGTAAAAAAATTGTCACTTGGTCAATTTTTACGGAGGAAATGATAGCACATTATGAGGATACAAAGAGCAACACCTTCTTTACCCAATTGATAAATCTCAAACAAAAAGGGTTTAGTGGGGCAGCACATTGAGGACTTCCAAAAATTGAATATAAAAGGGTGGCGTATTTGAAGGAACACGAGGATTGATGATCTTCAAAACTGAAACACCTTTAAAAGGACCTTTGTTCTCAGCTAACAAGTTAGCATTAGGAACGATTCATTGGAGAAGAAAGTAAGGCATTAGGGTTGACAAGAAAGTTGAATGTAGTGTAACAACAAAGCACACTGTTACTCAATTTATTTTTATTAAGGGAGGAAGTGTTGCTACGCCTAGATTTCCACAACCTACAAGGTTGACACCACAAAAATTGGAAGAAAAAAAGAGCAAAAGGGCTTTGCTATAGTTGTGATAGAAAATACACTAAAGGTCATAAGTGTGCTGAGAAGAAATTATTTTACATAGATTGTGAAGAAGAAGAAGAAAATGAACAAGAAGAGGATATACACCAGGAACCAGCCCTAGAAGAGGAAGAAATGAATCTGACCATATCGTGTAATGCACTGGCAGGAATTACCACTCCTCAAAATCTCAAGATAGAAGGACATATCAAGAAGAAAAGGGTAATAGTGTTGATTGATTCAGGTAGCACCCATAATTTTATTCATTGTAAGGTAGCCAAGGAATTAAATTGTTTCTTATACCCAGCACCAGAATGTCAAGTGATGGTTGCAAATGGAGGAACTATAAATTGCTCTGGAAAATGCCATAATATCAAGCTAACCATGGGGGAATATGTTTTGACTATTCCAATGCTTTCCATTCCTATGGGAGGTGTTGATGTTGTATTAGGAGTACAATGGTTACAATCTTTGGGGACGGTAGCTTTTAATTTTCAAGAACTTTTCTTGAAATTTTTTTCAGAAGGAAAGGAAGTCGAATTACGGGGTATTGAAGGGAAGCCAGGAAGGATAATAAGCTCTAATGGCATGAAAAAGCTTCTAAAGAAAGAACAACGAGGCGTAATTGCACAATTATGCTCACTAGAAGTTCCGACATCAAAATCATCTATTTCTGCAGATCTCCAACAAGTCTTGGACAATCATTCCAAGGTGTTTAAAACTCCCAAAGGACTCCCACCGATTCGTGATCATGATCATGCTATTCATTTGATTCCAGGAAGTGTTCCTCCAAACATCAGGCCTTATAGATATCCTTACTTCCAAAAGAGCGAAATTGAACGTATGATTGCAGAAATGTTAGAGGCGGGTATAATTCAACCTAGTCAAAGTTGTTTCTCTGCTCCTGTAGTATTGGTACACAAGAAGGATGGATCATGGTGAATGTGTCCGGATTATAGGGAGCTCAATAAGCTCACCATTAAAGATAAATTTTCCATTCTTGTGATTGATGAATTATTGGATGAATTACATGGAGCAATTTATTTTACCAAGTTGGATCTTCGTTCAGGATATCATCAAATTAGAATGAAGACTGAAGATATTCCAAAAACAGCATTTCGAACTCATGAGGTCATTATGAATTTTTGGTCATGCCTTTTGGCCTTACCAATGCACCTTCTACATTTCAAGGGTTGATGAATTCCATTTTCAAACCCTTCCTTAGAAAATTTGTGCTAGTATTTTTTGATGATATACTAATCTATAGCAGGTCTTGGAAGGATCATATTGAACATGTTGACAGGGTGCTCAAACTATTGCAGGAGAAACAATTATATGCAAAAACATCCAAATGTTTCTTTGGAGTACAAGAGGTGGAATATCTGGGTCATATTATATCTCACGAGGGTGTTAAAGTAGACCCTAACAAAATTGAAGCCATTAAGGAATGGATAGTCCCTAAGACAATAAAGCAGTTGCGAGGATTTCTCGGGTTAACAGGCTATTATCGCAAGTTTGTTAAGAATTATGGGAGAATAGCAGCACCTCTAAAAACATTGTTGAAGAAAGATGCATTTTCATGGACTCCTGAAGCAACTAAGGCCTTTGAACATCTTAAAGAGGCAATGTGGCTAGCACCAGTCTTAGCTACGCCAGACTTCACAAAAACCTTTATTGTGGAATGTGATGCCTCAGGAAATGGAATTGGTGCAGTTTTAATGCAGGAAGGAAGACCCATTGCTTTTGAAAGTCTTCCAATCAAAGGAAAGTATTTACAAAAACCTATTTATGAGAAGGAAATGTTAGCAATACTTCATGCACTAAAGAAATGGCGAACTTACCTAATGGGAAGACACTTCAAGGTAAAAACTGATCATGATAGTCTTAAACACTTTTTGGAACAAAGACTATCTTCAGAAGAGCAGCAAAAATGGGTCACAAAGATGTTGGGTTATGACATTGAAATAATCTACAAAAAAGGAAAGCTTAATGTTGTTGCAGATGCACTCTCAAGAAAGAATGAAGAGGTGGAAGCATTGCTTTGTACCATTTCTATTATCCAACCAGATTGGATAACCGAAGCAAGAGATGAATGGAAGAAGGACAAAGATGTATGGACACTCATTCAAAAGTTGCAGCAAGATCCTAGTACATCTGATACATTTAGTTGGAAAAATTACTCCTTATGGTACAAAGATCACTTATATCTTTGTAAGAATTCCCAACTAAAACAAAATATTCTTCTGGAATTGCACACTTCTCCTTTAGGAGGACACTCGGGATTTTTAAAAACTTACCAGGGGGTGAAGAAAGAATTTTTTTGGGATGGCCTTAAATCTGATATTCAAAAGTTTGTGGCGGAATGTTTGGTTTGCCAGCAGAATAAAGTGGAAACAATTAAGACCCCGGGACTTCTACAACCTTTATCCATTCCAAGTCAACGTTGGGAGAAGATTTCAATGGATTTTATCACAGGTTTACCTAAGTCCGAAGGAAAGAGTGTCATCATGGTGGTAGTTGATAGACTTACCAAGTATGCACACTTTTGTGCATTATCTCATCCATTTAAAGAAAGTACGGTTGCTACTACATTTATGGACAGAATTCAAAAGCTACATGGAAGCCCAAGGGTTATTGTGAGCGACAGAGATCCCATTTTTACTGGAAATTTTTGGACGGAGTTATTTTCTTGTTTGGGTACTCAATTAGCTCATAGCTCATCTTATCATCCTCAATCTGATGGTCAAACTGAGATAGTAAATAAATGTTTGAAGGATATCTTCGTTGTTTTGTATTTGATAAACAAACACAATGGGTCAAGTGGTTACCTCTCGCTGAATGGTGGTATAACACTTCCTTCCATACTGCAGCAAAAATGACCCCATTTATGGCACTTTATGGATATCATCCACCATCCATCACATCATCTTTAAGGGAAAAATTGAAGGTTCAAGCAGTGGAAGATCACATCGAGCATCAGCAAGAAGTTCTCCAACTCTTAAAGGATAACCTGAATTTGGCACAAAATCGAATGAAACAACGGGCAGATCAACATCGCAGTGAGAGAAGTTTTGATGTAGGAGATTGGGTATTTTTACGGCTACAACCATACAAACAAATGTCCCTCAAGCAAGCTAAGAAGGATAATAAATTATTGCCAAAGTACTATAGTCCTTACAAGGTGTTGCAAAAGATTGGTACTATGGCATACAAATTGGAGCTTCCTGCTTCTTCACGAGTGCATCCAATTTTCCATGTTTCATGCTTAAAGAAGGTTATAGGTGAAAATCTTCCAGTTCAAACAATATTGCCAGAACTTGATGTGGAAGGAAAAATCATATTGGAACCTGAAGCGGTCACGGAAACAAGAACTCGACAACTACGGAATCGATCAATTTCAGAGTATCTCATCAAGTGGAAGAACTTACCCACTGAAGATTCTACATGGGAGGATGAGAATTTTATACAGAAGCACCCAGAGCTACTCAAGCGTTGAGGACAACATTTTTTTGAACGAGAGGGGCATGTTATGTCCCTATATGACTAGTATAGTCCCTTATTGTTGTTAGTGTAACCCCCTTATTGTTATTATTGTACCCTTGTAACCCCCATTTTGTTATTATTGTGCCCTTAAATTATTATTGTTAGGTCGGCTAGGATTACATTGTGGCCACTAGGATTACATTATGGCCCCATGGACTCCTATATATAGAAAGGAGGTTTTGTAAATTGTATCATCCAAGAATTGTTCATTTATGTAATGTATTAGAGGTTGCCCCCTCGAAGTGGCTCATTTCTAAGGCGTTGATATCTCTTTTCTTCTCTTTTTGGAGCTGGTTACACAAAAAAAAATCAATCATATTAGAGAGTAACATCTGCAGACACTACCCCTAGTTTGTCTCTTATATATTCAAATGGTTCTCTAGCAAGAGGTTTTGTGAATATGTCTGCTGTTTGTTCCTTGGTTGGTACATATTCCAACTTTACTAATTTATGTGCTACTTGTTCTCTGGGGAAGTGGTACTTTATTGGGATGTGCTTTGTTTTTGAATGAAGTACAAGATTTTTTGATATACTTATTGCACTTGTATTGTCATATTTGATAGAAATGGGTTCATCAATGCTTACCTTCATGCCTTAGAGAGTTTGTTTCATCCACATTACTTGTGTGCAACATGTTGCTGCTGCTATGTTTTCTGCTTCTGTTGTAGATAGAGAGATAGAAGTTTTCTTCTTGCAACCATGCCACCAGAATTTTTCCCAAATAAAATGCACCTCCACTTGTGCTTTTCCTGTCATCCACACAGCTGGCCCAATCTACATTTGTGTATGCTATCAATGTGAAGATTTTTCCTTTCGGATACCATACGCCATAATGTGAATTACCTTGTAGGTATCTAAATATTCTCTTGATTGCAAGTAAATGATTATGTTTTGGTACTGCTTGATATCTTGCCAAAAGTCCTACTGCCAACATAATATCTGGTCTAGAAGCTATTAGGTATAGCAGACTTCCTATCATGGATCTGTAAAGTTTTTGATCTACATCTGTTGATCCATCATTAGCACATAGTTTGCATCCAATGATCATGGGAGTTGACACAGGTTTGCAGTCTTCCATTTGAAACCTTTTCAACATTTCTCTTAAGTATTTTTCTTGAAAAATGAATATTCTTGTGTTCTTGTGTTGAATTTGAAGTCCTAAATAGAAGGTGAGCTCTCCAATCATTGACATCTCAAACTCTGATTTCATTTCTTCAGCAAATCGTTTTGTTAACTCATCTTTGTTGCTTCCAAACATGATGTCATCTACATACACTACTACAATTAAGAGTTCATTTTAATTAGCCTTTATGTACAAATTGTTTTCTACTCCTCCTTTCTTGAATCCTTGTTTTTGTAAGTATTTGTCCAGCCTTGAATACCATGCACGAGGAGCTTTTTTCAGACCATAAAAGGCTTTCTTTAATCTGCACACATAGTCATGTTTATCTGTTAATAATAATCCTTCAGGTTTTTCCATGTAGACTTCTTCCTCTAGATCTACATTTAGGAAGGCAAACTTCACATCCATTTGATATACCTCGAAATCATGATAGCATGCAAAGGCCAAAAACATTCTGATTGCTTCCATTCTGGCTACAGGGAAAAAGGTTTCATCATAATCAAGACCTTCAATTTGTGAATATCCTTTGCATACAAGTCTGGATTTATTTCTTATTACCTGCCCTTGTTCATTCATATTATTCTTGAATATCCATTTTGTGCCAATGAAATTTTTCCCAGTGGGTCTTGGAATTAATTCCCAGGTATTGTTCTTCTCAACTTGGTCCAGTTCTTCATTCATAGCATTTACCCAGTTTTTGTCTTTGTTGGCTTCTTCAAACTTCTTTGGCTGTATTTGAGATAGCATGGCTAGGTATACTTCTTCTCTCTGTTCAGCAAGTTGTCTTCTTATCTGGACTCCCACACTCTTGTCCCCAATGATTTGATCTTCTGGATGGTTCTTTTGAGTGTGTCTTGAGGGACCTTTTGAGTTTAATTCAGTATCTTATGTTGTCTTGCTTAGTTCATCATTATCTTGGTTCTCATCTTCATGATCATCTAGAGGATTGCTGCATCTTGTGCTTCTTGTTCTGTTTGGTAGATCTTCGTCGAATCTTACATGAATGCTTTCCACAATTTTTTGCAGTCTTTTTTTGTAGCACCTGTAACGTTTACTCTTGGATGCATATCCTAAAAATATTCCTTCATCAGCTCTTGCATCAAACTTCCCCAGTTTTTCATCATTATTTTTTATGAAACACTTGCTTCCAAAGACTCTAAAGTGCTTGATTGATGTTGGTTTACCATGCCATAATTCGTAAGGAGTCTTATCACAATTTGGTTTTAGATGAGCTTTTTTGAGAATGTGAACAGTTGTGTGTACTTCCTTTGCCCAGTAAGTTTGGGGAATGTTACTTTCTTGCATCATAGCTCTGGCAATCTGTTGTACTAACCTATTTTTCCTCTTTTCCACTCCATTCTGTTGAGGTGTACCTGCAATAGTAAATTGTTGTTTTATCCCATGCTAATTGCATAGGTCTGCAAAATCATAGTCTGTGAATTCACCTCCTCTGTCTGATCTGATGTACTTTAGCTTGCATCCTGTTTGATTTTCTGCTAATGCCTTGAATTAGTGAATTTCTCAAGTGCTTCAGATTTATATTTGAGAAATTCTACCCACATCATTCTGGAAAAATCATCTATTATCAGCATGAAATAAGATTCTTCGCTTGGTGCTTTAGTTCTTGAAGGTGCACACAGGTCCATGTGTACAAGCTGAAGAGGCCAACTTGTAGATAGTATCTCTTTGGTCTTGAAAGATATGCGGGTCTGCTTTCCAAGTTGGCAGGATTTACATATGGTATTTGAAGGCTTCTTTATTGTTGGCATATCTTTGACTGCATTCTTCTTGCTCAGACTGATGATGTGGTCAAAGTTTAGGTGTCCCAATCTTCTATGCCATAACCATGATTCATCAGGTTTGCTTATGTGGCATGCTTCATTCTCTTCTTCCACTATATAGACATTACTTTATGTTCTAACACCTTTGATCATGGTCTTTCCTGTGGTGCTTGACCTTACCTCACAATCTTGTGCTCTAAAAATGGCCTCACAGCCTTTATCACACATTTGACTGACACTTAGCAGATTGGCTTTCAGCCCATCCACAAATAGTACATCTTGAGCCTTTCCTCTTCCATTATTCAGACTGACTAAGCCTTTTCATTTGATTTTCCCTGCTTTATCATTGTCGAATGTTACATTTCCATATTTCTTTTCATCAAAGGTTACAAACTTTCTTCTATCTCCAGTCATATGCTTTGAGCATCCACTGTCCAAATACCGTTGGCTTTTCTGATCTTGGGCTATTAGAGCCAGGTCACACTTATTCAACTTCTTTTTCCACTGCAGGCAGCTATTTGTTTGGCACCTTTTCTGAGAAGATGGACCACATTATTTGAGAGGACATTTGGAAGCCTTGTGTCCAATTTTATGGCATACAAAGCATTTGATTGTATTTTTTAAATGGATTATGTGTACGAGTGAACTCTCCATTGTTTATAAATCTCCTTGGGGTTTTGAACATCATTCTTTGTCCATATGTTCTGCACTCCATGGATTTATGGCCAAACCCCTTACAACAAAAACAATACCCATGGAAACAATTAGTGTACCTAGTGAAGGGTTGTCCTCTCCATTTTTTTGCTTGAGGCGGTCTTTTCAATTTCTGCAATTTTTGCTGGTTGAAATCGATTATCTTTGTCTGACAGTATGCAGCAATATGTCCCAGCTTGTGGTAGACAAAACAAGTGATATTTCTCATAGGAGGAAATAATCTCTTTTGACAGCTTCTGAATTTATTCAATTCATATTCAGGATTGTAAGAGCCTTTTTCAACTGACTGTTTCTTCATTTCGTTTTTTGTCTCTTGATGTTGCTGCTTGTTTCTGTTTACTTCAATGCAAATCATGTTCTTGCTGGCTTCTACTTTTGTAGGAATATTTTGATTTGCTTCATTATCCTTTACAGCTTTTACAAAAATCATATTCTTGTTATCTTCTACCTTGGACTTACTGGTTTCTCCTTCATATCCTATCCCAACCTTTATGAGAGGAGACCTTTGAGCATTAAGAATCTTGTCCAACTGTTCAGTGCTTGTAATTCGAGGAGTTTTCATTGATAGTTCCCTTTGGGTGTTTTCTATTTTCTTTCTCAGCCAAACCACTTCTTCTTCCAATTTCTCTTGCTCCTGATGTTTATCATTAATTTGCTTTAGCATAATGTCTTCCACCTTCTTAGTTTCTTCAAGTTCTACTTTCAATTGTATGAGGTCTTCTGAATTTGGTACCTCTTTTACACATTTGAGGAGAATGTCTTTCTATTTTCTGCACTTGAGTTTAAGTCTATATATTTCCTCCAGGGCCACTTCTTAGCTCCCCCTCAAGATATACCTCACCTTGTTCCTCATCTTATAGAAGGAATCCTTCAAACTCTTCCTTGGCCATCAACACAAATTCAGAGGTTCCTTCTTCATTTGAGGATTCATCTGAGTTTTCAGATGCACTACTATCTTGCTGAGCATAAAATGATCTTCTATTGAATCTCTTCCCTTTCTGCCAGTTATTTGCTTTGGTTTTCTCTGTCTCTTGAGTCTGATTCTTTGTTTTCTTAAGAGGACACTTAGATGCATAGTGCCCAACTCTTCCACAGTTAAAGCATTTAAATGGAAGTTTACCTTTATACTTACCTGAGCCTATATCCAATCTTCTGAAAAATTTGGCCTCTTCTTCATCAGAGCAGGAGCATGTATCTTATTTTTCTTCTTGTTCTTCTCTATCTTAAAGGTTTCCTCCCTCACATTTGGTTTCCTCTGTGGAAGTCTCATCTCACAGGCTGTTAAGTTTCCAAGTAATTGGTTCATGGTCAATGTTTCCCAATCAACTGTTTCTTCTATGGCAGAAACCTTGGGGTTAAAACTACATGGTAAAGATCTCAATATCTTTTGAACAATTACACATTCTCTAATGGTTTCTCCTAGAGCTTTCATGTTATTCATAATTTCTGCAACCCTTAAGAATAAGCTGGCAACATCTTCTTCTTCATTCATTTTTATATTTTCAAATTGAGCTCTATAGACTTGCAGCTTGGCAGCCTTCACCTTTTATCTCCCTCGTGGATAATTTCTAATGTATCCCATATTTCTTTGGCAGTCTTGTTGTGCATTACTTTGATAAATTATGCCTCACACAAACCACTTAAGAGAGAATTCATGGCTTTTTCATTAGCTATAAAATCTTGCTTGGCATCTTTCTCTGAGTCAGACTCCTTTGGGGCATAACCCAATTCCACAACAGCCCAAACTTCTATTCCTAGAGACATTATGTACGTCCTCATTCTTATTTTCTAGAAGGCATAATTTGTACCAGTGAACAAAGGGGCTTTATTTGTTGAGCATCCTTCTAGACTAGCCATCTTGGGGACCTAGGGTCTCCTTCCAGTTGTTAAAATGATACAGAAGGAACCTGCTTTGATACCAATTGTTGAACCCTTGGTTAAACTAAGAGGGGGGGGGGTGAATCAGTTTAATGCAGTCATGGTATTTTAAAATTTTATTTTACACTTATTTACATCTTAATTTTGTGATCAACTTAATTTTAAATGGAACAACAATATTAATAAGTGAGCAGCAAGTATTAAGAAGATTAAATACAGAATATCAACACATAATCATCATGCACATAGACAAAAGATATAAGTGGAAACCCATGAGGGAGAAAACCACATCTTATTATTGTTGTGATGCAAAGGCAAGCTCCAACTCCCTCTCACCACTGATTTTATGTAGGCTCCAACCTACAGGAGGCTACTACCTCAATTCTGCAAGCTACAACTTGCAAGGAAGCTCCAACTCCCATCTATTTTCTGTAGGCTACAACCTACAGGAGGCTCCTACCTCAGTCAGCTACAACTAGACTTCTATCAAGCTACAACTTGACATGGAAGCACCAACTTCCTCACTTGAAAAAAAAATCATATGCTGATTTACCTGGATATCAGCTCTGTTTTTCTCCTTCTTTACTGTTGTCCTTCCATCCTTCAAATTTTCTTTATATCATCTCTAGATCTACACAACTCCTCTCTCTGATCCTTCTTCTTCTTACACTGTCTCACTCATTTCTTTATTCTCTCAACCTCTCTATGCATATGCTGGTAACATTATTTATAGGGATTGCCTCATAATTGTTTGCATTCTACAGGGAATTCGAAATGAACAGGTATGACTCTTTGCCTTCCCCCTTCTCATTTTCTTGACTAGCATATTTAGGATGTTACAACAATACATAAAATTATTACAGTATCAAATTGGAGTTTTTCTTTGCCCGCAGAGACTTGCCTTTGCATCACATACAACAAAAATAATTAATTCATTTATATTTGTAGTTACATTCAAATATTTCAATTCAACCCTTTCGGCCTCTTGCTTTTCTGTTTATTTTGTCTTCTTTGCTTGCTTCCTTTTATCTTCTCTACCTGTTGTTGTATTTATAACTGTTCTGCACAGGAACGGGTCCTTTTAACTGCGCCAGCCTTTCCTTACCATGATCAGCCTTCACCGATCTTCTAAACACATGATTCTGCCCTTTTCTTTGTGTCGGGTCCTTACCCGAGCCTCTCTACCCGTTTTAATAATTTTCTTTTTGTTTTACGTTATAATCCTCCTTTTCTCTCCGAAACGATTTAACAAAGGAAATCCACATACTTCTGACTTGAAATGTTTTAGGTTTCAGCTTTGGTCTTCATCGTGTCTGCTCTCTTTATCGCATTTTGGCGTTTCAAACGTTCTTTTCTATATGGCTCCTTTTCTTTTCGATGCGATTTACAAAGGGAAATCACATACACCCGGACTTGAAATCTCTTAAATAATGGTTCTGAGCTGCATCGCATCCAGCTCCTTTATCGCACTTTGTCCTGAGCTTACGATGAGCGATATGCGATGAACTTCGCATCGCCTCCATTGCATCACAAGTTCTGTAACTTACAAATTCTTATCACATTAGCATCGCCAATGTGCGATATTGCGTTGTGCTGACACGTGTCCCTTCGCATCGACACATCACATCACTTCTATCCATCGCATCGCAACTTTGCTCTTATGTTCTTCACCCCTCTAATCTTGCGATTTATGATATGCAGGCCAGGTCCACGTCATCTCTATGTCATCTTGCCACATCATCTTGATTTATTTTTGATTTGTGGGGTCAGGTCCATGTCAGCTGCCACGTCACTTGCCACATCATCGCCATGTCACTACCACGTCATCTTGCCACATCATCTTGATTTATTTATGATTTGTGGGGTCAGGTCCACGTCAGCTGCCATGTCACTTTCCATGTCATCCCCACATCATTACATCGCACTTCGCATTTTCTGTGACCACTGTGTTTGTGTGATTTCTCTCATGCTCCAATTGCGATATGCGATCACATCGCATCACATCTTCTCATTGTATTGCTCTTGCTTCCAATTTATGATCTAATTTATGTCAATGCGATCATCATCGTTGATCTGTCTAGATCTATGGTCCTCGTTGTTTCTGGCACTTCCAATTAATACTCAAGCACTCTAAATAATATAACCTTTAATATATAAAACATTTTGTAAAGGTTTATCTTTCCTCCAATCTTTGCACGTCTACCAATGCCACATCTCTCATTAAACGACTGACGTCGATCTCCTTTAATCTTATCCATTCATTGCGCCGGTCCACCACTGTTCTTTTGGACTTCAGGAAAGCCGGTCCCAGTTCTCAGCACTATGGAGGCACTCCTTGGTACAGAATCATCATTGGGCTTGTGCTACTGTAGTGAATGACAACCGTCTATTTGTGGTCAACGCCCGATGGGTGGGTCAACTGCAGAGGCACCTCCTTGGTTTAACTATTGGGTTGTTTGTGCCCCCGCGGTACCGTTGATCCCAGATCAATGTTTAACCGCACTCATAAGATGCGTTGTTCAACTCTGTGACACCGGTCCCACACCTTTTGTTAACCCTTAAAACAATGTTAAACCTTCAGAATCCTTAGACCTTCGGAAATATTATAATGCACATTATAATATGTAATGACCTTCGGAAATAATGTTAAAACCTTCGAAAATGAATATTTAAAACCCTCGGCAATGTAATATTATATTTGTGCTTTAAACAATGTTTAAAGCCTTTCGGCCTCATATAACCAAATTCCAAACCTTAATAAAACTCTGCTGCATAAAATTTTGGGTCCATACCTTGTTTTAAACCCCGTGCAATTACCGACGCGAACACCGTCAGATTTCCCACAGATCTAATCGGACGGCAATCGCCTTCATTCCACCTCTATAGTTTATCAACCAAAAGTGACATGAAATGGGTGGTATTTTGCTTGTGACATGTCGCAATATCATTCGATCGCATTCGAAATGGGAAAAACCGCTCACAACTCAAAGGCTTTGCGACAACAGTGTCCGGTTTCCTTCAAAACCACTTAACCTGCAAACTCTATTTAAATTGTGTTTGAAGTTGGATTTCTGTCGGATTTCAATTTTAACTTCGATTTATCTGGAACCTTCATTCTCCATCTTTACACAGAGGCTAATACACATTCAAATCCTCCTCCAATCCTTTACACAGAAGTTAATTCTACACACTTCACAATAATCAATTCTTCTATGGTTTAACCTCTATATTCAATTTCTGTGGTTCTTATCCATTGTTTTCCATTACAGTAAAAGCCTCAAATGGGCAGTCAGGACCCACTGATACATTAAACCTTTTGTAACATCTCTGCAACAATTCCATCTAAATCTGATCTGCTCCCTTGTCTTGGTGTTGCTCCTTTGTGCTCCTTTGCCATCAATGACAATATTTCCAACAATGGGAGTAGGGGTAATGAAAAATTCCTAACACCGAAAATCAGCATAAAACATTTAAATGGTAACTTAGTTAAAAACAAGGAGCAAAAGGCTAGTCCTGAAGTAATATTCCTAGTTACACATTAATATGGATCAAACACATAATGAATGCATGAAACTCAGAAAAAATACAATGACAAGAAGAGATGTACTTCACTCTTTAACTTATCACAAGAATCTTGAATTATGATGCCACTTTAGCTTTGTCTAGTCTGCTACTTTGAATTCAACACATGAGAGCCTCCAATGTATTAGCAAAATTCCATAGTAATCTTAGCAATTTTTTTCCACACTAAACACTTCACAAACTGAAGTACTTATACAAATGTTTATTACAAATATCCTAGAGAGATCTAGGAATAACTCTAGGAAATATAAAATATCTTTACACATTAAGAGGGACAACTGCTTAACATCTTTAGCAAGATATCCTCTTATCTAGAAAATATAGGACTAACTTATCTAACAAAAATTGTTTGTTGAATAGATGTCCATGCTTGTTGGCACATTGGAAAATATCTTTTTTGAAGATGGATTAACTGATAATCTTTCCACTTATACTCTTTAACACTGTACTTCATCCCTGATGTTCTTTCACACTGTTTATTTATCATTTTACTATTGTAAAAAGGGAAATTACAGTAGTAAAAATCAGCTGGTTGTTGCTTTTCTCTCTAATACACTTTGACTCTGTTCTTTCACCCTGATACTCTCTTAACTGATATTTTGACCTTTAAATGTTGTAAAAAAGAATTATTACTATGGTAAAAATCATTTAACTGTCATTTTATCACTCTGGTATAATTTTGATTATTCCTTTTTACCTCTTTACTGTTGTAAAAAGAGAATTCTCAGCAGTAAAAAATCAAAATTAAATAAATTGTTTTATTGTTTCCTTCTCAGATTGACTGTTTCACCTGCACTTTATTGCACTGCTTTTCTTCTTTGTTGTTACAAAAAATATATAAACACCTGCCACTATTCAGTACTTGGTATCTTCATATTTTTCAGCTTCTTGTAGTTTTCATCAGCATCTGTATACTTATAAAAATTTGGTTTGAAGACAAACAGATGCTTGATTTCATTTTGAAGGAAAAACAAGTCTTCAATATATTGGAGAATGACACTTCCTGTGGGAGAGCACTGTGGCAGTGGCTTGTTGACCTGTTCTTTAGCATAATCCCTTATCTTCTTGTCATACTCTTTTTGGTTCATCAACTTCTCATTGAAGACATGAATATCTGGAATACCAGCTTGTCTTAGCATAGTGTATTTTGCTAAAAAATTAGTGATTGAAACATTCATGGCATCACACTTTTCCTCCAGACTATTCATCAGATTTCTTTTTTTCAGAACTTTCTTGATTTGTAGAATGGTCTCAATCCTATCCTGTATCTTCAATTCTTCTAACTCTGCTCTGTTTTTACTATTCAAGAAAGTAATAAGCTTCAAAGCTTGTGCTGGTTTGTCTGCCAATTCTTCTTTTGTTTTTTGGATTTCAAATTGAGCTTCTAGAATTAGGTCTCTCTGTTCATATATGATCTGGATTGATGGCCATTGAAGATGTATAGCCTCAATTATACTGGTCCATAGGTAATTTCTTATGTAAGAAATTTGTGCAGTGAAACTCAAGTCTTTTTGAAGGCTTTTGATTTTCTCTTCAAGCCTCGTGGCCCTTTGCTCATAATTGTTGGCATTGATTAATGTTGTTTGTTGGATATCTCCATATTTTGAATCATTTTCTTCAAACTGTTGATTTTATTATTTTTCAGAGACATTTCCTCCATTGCTTTGACTATCTACCCTGCTTCATCTGTATGTTGTACCTGTGATGTTGAAGATTCTGTAATGGAGGTAGTATCTGATTGCACTGACACTGCAGTTGCCAGTGGCACTTTTGGTGCTAACGTTTCTCCCAGTGTAGAAGGAACAGTAGCAGTAATAATAGGTATGACTGTAGGAATGGTGGAAGTATCAGTTTCCTTCACAGTTTCTTTTTCTTTTATAAGTATATCCATTTGACTTTCCATATCTTTGATTTGGTCAGTTAGCTTTATGATCAACTGCATCATATCCTCTTTTTCTTTCTGTTCTTGAAGTATCTCCTTACTCTTTGGGTGCTCACTTTGAGGAAGTTTTTACTGTTTCCTTAAAATTGCAATATCATCATTTTTCTTCTTGATCAATACTTCAGCAGCTTTCACATTTGATGGGTCAAATCCTATTTGTAAAATCAAATCTTCTAAAGCTTTTATCCTTAAATATTTGGCATACAAAGAGCCTTTGTCAAGTTTCATTTTCTCTTGCATGTTGATAATGGTATTCTGCAAATTTGTCACACTCATAGCCTTTGTTACTACTGTCGAATAAAGCATTTCTGAATTGTGCCTATGAAATTCAATATAGTCAAGTTCATGAATACTTTCAGCATCTATTTCAAATTATATCTTCTTATAATCCGCCATTGTTTTTGGAGTTGAAGTGGTGGGTTGTAAGAAAGACATCATCATCTTGTTGGTGGCATAATCATATGCTGAAAGTAACCCGTTCTGATTACCTGGCTTCTTTTTAAGAATTGAGAGTAAATTTCACTTTTTATCTCTTCATTCTTTTGCTTGATCTGTTTATATTTTTCTTTAATGTCCAAGTCTTTTTCATCTGCTATTTTAGAAGAAGAAGAAGCTTCCATATTATGATGCTTTTCAATAATCTGGTTGTCTGGTTCTTTAGCTTCTGCTTGTTCCTTTTCAATCTCTGTCAAAATATCATTAACTATTACTGTGGCCTCATTGTTCACCTGTTGATCATTATTTGTTTCTTGGCCATTTGTATCATCAATTTCAATCACTTTATCTTTTTCAACAGTAGTGATTTTAGTTCTCTTATTGTAAATCAATTTGAATTTGTTTTCAGTAATAATTTCTATTGTGTAGCCTTTATCTTCTCTGTCTCTTTTATTTGAAGTTTCTAGTTTTTTGGAGATTATCATAATTTGAGTAGTATCTGCTTTTCCTGCTGACTCTGTATTGTCAGTTGAATCTACCAATGTCTTTACTGCCCACTCTATCTGATTAACAAACTTTCCAATATCAGGCTTTGGCTCATGTATAAAAGGAGGTAGTTTACACTTGAGTCTAATATTGTTGAGAAAACCTTGAGGGTCATAATTCCAATAGAATCTTTCCTGGAATTTATATTCTGAGAATCTTCTAGCTATCTCTTTTTCAACATCCCTATTATTTACTATAAAATGGCCAATTTGATTTTTTAGTTTGAATTGAGTTTTCTTCTTGGAGGCTAAGAAATTGATGGCATAAGCATTAAAAACCTATCTCAAATACTCTAAAGCAAAGACTCTGATAGTCAAAAACTTAGGTAATTTGTATGGAAGCAGATTGGATCCAAAGATTCTCAATTCAGTGTGTTTCTCATACAAGTACCAATATCCCATTTTGCATTGCTCTGATAGTTGTAATATCCTTTGCATTTCTTCACTTACCCTAGGTTGTTTTGATTTATGTAGAAAATTCATAACTGGCCTAATGAACAAATCTGTAAAATCTGTGTAGCTGTATTCACTTCCTTCTTTTCTCAATAGTGAGGTCCAAAAGAAAACTGATAGAGGTTGGCCCTCTACATTCATTTTCTGTAATGCTATTGGAAAGTGATCAGCTTGTGAGAATAAGAACAAGTGAAATAAATATGAAGAATATCTAAATACCCCTTCAGTGGGTAGCTTTTTTAATTTATGGTGTATGTTATCAGCTATGAACCTAGAAAAGTCAAAAATCATGGAAGGAGGCTGACCAGGTGATAAATTAGAAAAAAAACCAAGGATGGATTCATTAGTGAATTCATCAATGAAATAGCCCAATATGAAGGATAACATCAAAATTACATGTCTTGAACCCTCAGGAAACTTGGAAGTGGTGTAGGGAGGATTTAGCTTTGGAATGTCCACATGAGCTGGCATGAAGTTTTGAAAAATCATAAATCTCTTAGGGAAATCCAATCCCAAATATAACTAAGTTAATGCTTCAATGGATAGGGGGACTATCCTAGGGTCAAACTGTAGTTGCAACATTTCATTTATAGACTGTGCAGTGATAGAAAAAAGAATCTCCCTATCAGTATTCACAATTTCTCTTTGGTCTGGAACATAGTACTTTTGGCACATTCTTACTAGGTCTTGACAAGGATGTGTTAGTGGGATTACATATTTGGGTAAATTTGTCTCCCAGATAGGCATGTCATCTTTATATAGGAACTTTTCATAACACCAATTGTGAACTTCTAATAAGTTGAATTCTAACAGGGTCTGCAATTTTATAATCCACATCAGTCAAGGGGATCATTTCTTAAGTAGATACTGGTGGCTGAAGGGGATTAACAGACACAGTAGTTTTTGTAGTGAGTGCAAGGGTGGATTTTGGGGCTTTTGTTGCTTCAGACTTAGGAGGTTTGGATCCTCCGGGTTTAACAGGCCTAGAGCCTCCAGCTTTAGGTGTCATTTTTTTCTTTGTCATTTTGATATAACTAAAGCAAAATTACACAGTTTGCAATAGTTAATTTTTTTTTAACAGAGGGAATTTGAGAAATTCTTGTGCAATTAGGAGTCTGGGATATGTTCAACAGGTTTAAGACATAAAATACAGGTTTTCTGAATGAATAGGGCTAAAAAAGAGATTTTTTAGACAATTTGTAGGTTTAAAGATATTTTCAAGCCATGGAAGTGATTTACAAGGGTTAAAAACTGAGGATTCGACTTAAAAAAAAGGTTTTTGAGACAATAGCAATTTCTGGGGAAATTTTGTGAGACTTTGCCCTGATTTTGAGCGTTTTAGGGAAAATTTATATGAATAATTTCTCTTAATTCAGATTTATTTTAGTCATAAGGACATCAATTTTGGATTTGTAGGCTTGAATAGTTGAAGAATACCTTAACTGCAGGTATTTCGACAATTAGGCGGGCTTTGAAATGCTTCCGTGGTTGAACTTGAGCTTATTTTGAGTTATTGGAGCTGAGAAGGTGTTAATGGTCTTCAAAGAGGGTTTTCACTGTGAAGTCAGAACTTTTAGGCACAAAATCAACCCACAGAGGTTTAAAATCAGGCTTGGGAAGCTTAAAAGGGCTTAGCAGAGCTTTTTTAACAGTCGGGATGCAAATACAATAATAAGATTCATTACAAAGGTTTTAATATTTATACATAAATCTTTAAAAAATGTCATAAATGTTGGTCAAATCATCAGCGGGAGAGGTTTTAGATTTATTTTTTAATGCAAAAAACCGGAAGTTGTTTTTGCATTGGATTTGGGCTATAAGCAGTTTTTGGAAAAATGAACGCGACGCAATAAGAATGCGACACGTCACAAGAGTGGTTTTTTGAAAACATCCAATTTCGCGCAGGTTTTGACTTGGGATCATCATTTGTTTTACAGGCGCGAAGTGCATCGTCCACCGTTAGATTCAAGAGGTGGGAGCGAACAATCGGGATGTGTTGGGAAGATGTGGGGAAAAGGTAAGGTGGGACCGGGCGGCTTATGCTATGGCGCATTTGATTAATCAATGTAATAAACTTTATATAATATGATTTATAATCAAATTTCTATTACAAAGAGTTGATGTATTGTGTGGGTTTATGAAATGTTATATAGTTATAACAAAGGTTTTGTGTATAGATAGGGTCAACACATGATTTGGAAAGGGGTCAAGTGGTGGTGTATATATAAACAAAGTTTATATATATGGTCAAAAATGCGTGTGAGGTGGGTTATATGGATCTAACCATAGGTTAAGCTATGCATAGCATGAGGCTATTGCATATTTTTAGAAATAATTCTTGGGAAAGACCGATGTGAAATGTGTTATAAACCTTTAGTTTATTCGAAATAAACCTTGGGTTAAAATGGGATAGGTGATATGGTAAAGCTATTCTTTTTTGAAATTTTATTTATATTTTTAATATATAGTTTTAGACCATGGAGGGGTCCAATAACCATATGGGGTGGATTTATTTACATAATGTTAGTTTTATGCCAAAGGGGATATAATTGGGGTTTTTTATTTAAACATGTGGATAATTAACTTTGGAAAAAAAGCTTATAATAGTGGGTTTTCGGGGATAATTAGATAAAAGTGGTTATAATAATAGGATAAGGTTTGTTTATAGGGATTTAATAAATAAATTAGAAGTTAATATGACCAAGGAAAATGAAAAACACCATGATATAATCATATGACTAGGTAAAGTGATAATGTAAAAGCAAAGCTTTATCATTTATAATCTGACCACTTTGACCTAGAATATAATATTTTTTGGAGGGTTTTTTATGTTTTTATGAATGAAGGAGATTAATAAAAAGGGGATTTTATTTTTCATTAAGTAAAAATGTATTTACTTATGAAATTGAAGTGTAATGGATGAATGTAGGGTAAATGAAGATAATTAGGGATTAATATAGGAATTCAACAATTTTAACTTAACAGTCATTGAGCCTTGGGTCTGGTCCCAACAGAAGTCAAAGAAATGCTCTGAGCCTCTTTGACTAGAAGTTTAGAATGCAAAATAACTATAGGGGAGGGGATATTAGTGATTTTTTCCTGGTAACAAACATTACAATGATTTTCCCACCTTTTTCTGCCTACCCAACTTTAATCTAACATTTTTTCTTCCTTTTTGGAGGTGCATTTGAGCTAGCAACCTTGAAACATTTTATTCTTTTGAAAGCAATAAAAACTATCTAAATCTACCTTATTTCATCTGAGGGATTATTTTAAACTAATTAACTCCTCATTATTCTCTACCTATCTACTAATTAGTCAAGATTAAACAGTCTGACTGATCTTTATTCACTATCTACAACATGTAAATTGAAACATGACAAGTCAAGATTGAACAGTTCAACTCATTATGGATTATGGAATTTATTGACACTCTGCCATAATCATCTGAAAGTAAAAAGTAGTGGCATTTGGACTTGCACACTTTCATGTTCTATTTATTTTTTCTTTGGGGTATATTATTTTTTCTAAGTCCTTTGATTTTTGTTTTAGGACTTTCACCCTCTTTTTGATTTTTTGATTTTTTATTTTTTACAAAATATGGAAAAACAAATTGCAGAAAGAAAAGTATGTACATATTTACAAGATTATCATAAGTCAATTTCATATTATGAATTCTATACTTATAGGGCCCTAACAGTGGCTTCACATGGGGATGGCATTTCCTGGTGAAATGTCAAGAACTCTAAGACTAGTAGCCTTAAATTTTGAACTTGATCATCTAGTAATTGTCTTCTGTTTTCTGCAAAAACTCATACTTATGACATTTTAATCTTCAAATCTTAGGGCCTTCACTCCGGGCTTCAACTTTGAGAAGAAAATATCCAATCCAATCTACACACTGCAATGGATATTAAAAATGATGTAAAATTCACTGGGACTAACTATTGGTTAACTCAGAGGAATAGTAGTGTTTAAGCATTCTACCATTAACTGGTCCATCTTGAATATCATTTCCATCCAAATCTCTGATGAAGAAAGCATTGTTACCCCTATATCCATAAATTTCATAGGGTCCTTTCCATAGAAAGTCAAACATTCCATGCTTCCCTTTTTCTTCTCTCCTAGAATCCCATTTTAACACTTTAACTCCTATGGCAAAGTCACCTTCTTTACTTCTTTTATCAAATATTTTCTTGATTTTCTCTTGAATGACTTGAGATTTTTCATAAACTTCTTCCCTTTTCTGTTGCAGATGAGTAGTTTGATTTATCCTTCTTTGTATATCATTGAGTTCTACTTGTGATTCTTGGATAATTTTTATTACTGGAACACCTAAAGATGATGGGAAAACTGCATCCATCCCATATAAAATCTGGTAAGGATATGTTCCAATTGACTTCTTGGTAGTAAGTCTATCTTCCCATAAGACATAGACTAACTTTTTATTCCATTTTTTCTTATTTTCTTCAAATAGTTTTTTTATGATACCCACAAGGCTTTTATTTAAAGACTCAGCTAGGTCATTACCCCGGGGGTAATAAGTAGTAGAGTGGCCTAGGATAATATGATACTTGTGACAAAAGGAAATCATTTTCTTAGATTTAAATGTTGCTGCATTATCAGTGATTATTTTATGTGGGCATTCAAATCTAGATAAAAGGTTTTTTTCTATGAAAGAGATAATGACTGAATCAGTGGCTTGTCTGGTAGGAATGGCTTCAATCCACTTGGTGAAATAATCTGTGGTAGTCAATATCCACTTGTGTTGGCCAGAGGATGGAGGGTGAATTTATCCAATGAAATCTAAACCCTGTTTTTGAAATGGAATCTCAGTAGAAATAGGTTTCAGGGGTAAAGGTAACAACTTCTTTTTTCCTTCAAAAATCTGACATTTGTGACATGAAGTAAAAAATTTCTTTACATCAATAAATAAGGTAGGCCAGTAGAAACCAGCTCTGAGAATCTTATCTTCTGTACTTTTCCAGTATAAGTGTCCTCCACAATCACCTGCATGAAATTCTCCAAGAATTTTTTCAGCTTCTTATTTCAGTAAACAGTTAAGTAATATCCCACTTTGTTCTTTCCAAAAAAGCACATTATCTAGAATACAATATCTCATTGCTTTAAGTTTAACAAATCTAGCTTTAGTTCTAGTTAATCCAGGAGGAGCTTGTAAATTTTTAAGTACAAAGATAGTATCTAAGTACCATGGTGAGTCTAGAAAGGCTTCATTGATCGATGGAGTCACCATCTCTTCCTGGTCATCAACCTGGGAAATCAAATTTATATCTAAAGCATTACAATTGGATTCAACCATCAGACTAGTTAAACCTTGTCCTTTTTTAAGCTTGGTTGGTTTAATCTCTATGTCATATTCAAGGATATTGGCAATCCACTTTCCTCTTCTTCCATATGGCCCATCCCGTGTTAAAATATCTTTGACTACAGAATTAGGGACATAGGCAATAATGTGGGAGGAAAGAATGTACACTCAGAAATATTTTATGGCTTTAACCAAGGCTAAAGCTTGTTTTTCCATTATTTTATATTTCAAAGGTGTATCTCTAAGGGTTTTACTGAAAAATTCTATAGGATGTTCAAAAACTTGGTCATTTTTCTGCAGTAGAACTGTAACTATGGTATGTTCTAAGGCAAATGAAAAGATTATAAAATCTTTCTTGAAATCTGGACTGATTAGGACTAGTGTTTTTGTTCAAGAATGTTTAATGGATTCGAATGATTATTTTTCTTCAAATGTCCATTTTAAAATGGAGTCCTTTTTTAACATGTTATTCAGTTCTTTGATGATTTCTGTTAAGTTAGAAATAAATCTTCTTAAAAAGTTAATTTTACCTAAAAATGCCTGTAACTCTTTGATGTTCCTAGGTGGGTAATTTTCAGTATGGCTTCTATCCTTGCTGGATCTATCTTAATACCAACCTTTGAAAGTATGTGTCCAAGTAATTTTCCTTCCTCTAGTCCAAAAAGAGTTTTCTTAGGATTTAATGATATACCAAATTTTCTACATTTAATAAAAACTTGTCTCAAATGATCCAAGTGTTCATTATTTGACTTAGAAAAGACAGTAATATCATCTAAATAAATAACCAATAATTCATGTATTTCCTTAGAAAAGGCTATGTCCATAGCCCTCTGAAAAGTAGCTCCAGCATTCATCAAACCAAAAGGCATTTTCACATACATGAAAGTGCCCCAAGGAGTGGTAAAAGTTGTTTTGGGTTGGTCTTCCTTTTGGACAAGTATCTGGTTATATCCTGAAAAACCATCCAATAAAGATATCCTGGAAGAACCAACTACCCTTTGTAAAATATGATCCATCTTGGGTAAAGGGTAATTATCCTTCAATGATAAATTATCGAGATTTCTAAAATCTACACATAATCTAATTTCGCATGTTTTCTTCCTGGTAGGTACTAAGTTTGATACCCAGTCAGAATATTTGATTGGTGAAATAATTTGGGCATCATACATGTGTATAACTTCTTTCCCAATCAAAGGTAATAAGACAGGATTGATCCTCCTCAATTTTTGTTTAAATGGTTTCTGATCATATTTTATAGGAATCTTGTGTTGAATTATGTTTGTGTCATATGCTTTTAATCTTCATAACTCCATGCAAACACATCTTGGTATTCCTTTAAAAGTTCAATGTATTTTTCTTTTTCTTGAGGGGGTAAAGATTTTGACAATTTGATCATTTTTGGTTTTGTTTCTATCCCAATGTTACACTCTACAATGTCAGACTTGACTGGTTCCATTTTAGGCTTTTTGGGCACATCATTGGAATCAAAGAAGTCCTCCAAAGGAGTTAAGCCCTTAGGTAAAAAATTATCCTTTAAATCTAACATCTCAATTTCATCTTCAATTATTTCCTCTATATATACCTTCGCTAAGTTATCTATGTAAAATTGAGTAAATACAGTGGGTTTGGTAAGTTTATGTACATCTATGTTATCTATTTCATAATTAAAATTTGAATCTATATTACAATTCTGAAATTCTTCCTCATTATTCAGAAAATGGTAAATCTGTTCATCTTCAGAGAAAATTTGCCAGTATTTGACATTGTCAGGGACAATGGGTCTATATTTAACTTCAGCAGTATATCTATATGTTGGTTGAAAAGGTAAATTACATGTGCTAGAAAAATTTGCTAGGCAATGTGCTTGAAAATTTTGTTTTCTTGGAATAGTGGCAAACTTACATTCTAGTAAATCATCAACCAAATCAATTGTTGCATCTCTATATCTGGCTAATCTAGGATTATGAACATAATAATCTCCATTTACTTGCTTAATTACTAATTCCGAATCTCCCATGATTAAAATTCTCTTACCTCCTAAGTTTCTGATGATTTGGAGACCTAAAATAAGTGCCTCACACTCTGCCATGTTGTTGGTGAATTTGAAGTTGAGTCTAAAGGCATGTCCTTCTGAATGACTAATCTCAATGTTTGTGATCCACACTCCAGCTCCTACTCCTGACTTGTTCACTGAGCCATAAAAGTCTAAGTGCCAAAGCGATTCATGAAAAATATTATCATTGTTTGGTTTAGGCTTTATGTAAATTAATTCAGTTTGGATTTCATTATTATCATAGTTACTTAAAATGAAAGAATCAAGATGAGTTGGTGTTGAGTAAATTGGGTAATTTATTGATCTCTCAGCACTGCTAACCATGTATTTCATTAAAGTTTCTCTATAAATTTTCTTAGGTTGTCCAAACACTGATATGGTGGCATAGCTCATGTCTAATTGTAGAGATCCCTGCAACTTAGCTCCCCATGAGCAAGAAAGGAGCATACCATATTTTGGTGGGATGTCAGCTACTACAATATCCATAACCATACTTTTACCGGGATACTGAACCAAATTCACACATAAGTATATTATCAATCCTATGCACTTAACCTTGCTTGAATCAAAAGAGAACAAATATTTATAAGGCCTTGTTATTTCTAAATTCAGAGTTTCCATGATAGCTTTTGGCATTAAATTGTGGGAAGCTCCTGAATCTAACATTGCATTGTGTAAAATCTGATCGTGAATAGTAAGACTGATATAGAAGGGAGGAACTGATCCATCTGAATGCTTACCATTTACATCAGGGCCAAAAATTAATTCAGGTTTATCATCATTTAAATTAATAGAATCTTCACCATCATTCTTATTCAAAGTTTCAGTAATTGTTGATTTATATAAGTCATTTTTTACCAATTATGTTCAAGGAATTGGTATTTTTAACTTAGCTATTTCAGTTTGAATATTAAATGATGGTTGAGACTTATTAATTTGAATTAGTTCATCTTTTGTGACAGTTATCTAAGTGGGTTTTTCATGAATTTCAGCAGATGTACTTTTATCTTGAGTTGTTATTTTGTTTTCTGTCTGAGTTTCTTGAATTTTGTTGTCTTTATTTTTCTTTTCAGAGACAGATTCAAGGGTAGCAAAAATTTTTTTAGATCTTGAACTTTCAGCAAAAGCTTTGGTATTAATAGTTTTTGGATTTGTTGATTTAGAATCAACAGGATTCTTCTTTGGATTAGGAATTGCTGATTTTACTGAATTAGGGGCTTTGGTAGTATTGGCCTTTTGGGTATTATTGGAGGATTGGGCCACTTCTTCAGTGATGTCAATAATTTTTGGACTTGGCAATTTTTTGGGACTGGGAGGATTGGAATTTTGCTTCTTTTCCCTTAGGAAGAATTTGCAAAATCTTTGTTTTTGGTGCTTCTACATTCTTTTTAGTTTGATTTTGAGAAGTGTTTTTTGTAGAATTTTCATTGTTTTTTCTATTTCTAAGGTTATACTTATTGTGAATTTCATTAATAGTGAAGTCATAACCTTGTTTGAAATCAAAGGATTCACTAGATTCTACTTTGAGTTGTTGAAGCTCAAAAAGTTTTTGATCCTCCTGAGTGAGGAAAATAGTGTTTTCTTCATCTACCCCTATTATTAGATTGATGTTATCCTCATCTTCATCATTATTATGGGAACTCTCAACATAGTTCTCTTGAAATGGGGGCGTAATGTTTTGATCTAGAGCAGCTTCTTTAGCTTTTCCAGGGTTATTATTTTTTCTGAAGTTGGGATTTCTGATTTGTGGTTGGTTATCCCATTGTGGTTTTCTCTCAATATTTTCTAATCTATCAACCAATCTTTCTAAATTTTTAGCAATTAAATCTAGTTTAGCATCTGAATTTGATGTTTCTTCTTTGATTTTGACTCTCCTTTCATTCCTAAGTCTGGTTTTTTTAGCTAGAATATTTATTTCTACACCAACAGCATCTAATTGCATATATTCTAATGTTTCAGCATTCCTTTCTCTTAGTTGATAAGCCATATCTGGCTCAAATCCATTAGGGAATTTAAGAAGTACAGAGTAGGGCATAGGTTTAAGATCAACGGGAATGGCACTATAAACACTGTTATACCTACTGCAGTAATCCTAAACAAACTCATTAGGAGATCTTTTTAAAGAATCAAACTCAGACAAAATTTGCAAATGATTCTTTTTCTTTTCCCATTTATTTAAAAATGCTCTATGAAATGCAGCTAAATTAGCTATACTACCAGCAGCTAAATTTTTAAACCATTTCTTAACCTCTCCTATTAAACTTTGAGCAAAAAACCTCATTTGAACATCTAACTCATCAATTTCATAGATTTTACAGTAGTCTGTTATTTTTGTGACATGTTGTTGAGCAGTTTATTGTGACAGGCCATCAAATAGTGGTATATTTTCTGGTAATCTTGGGGCATATCATGGAGGTTTTGGGGTAAGACAAGGGGAGCATACCTAGTAGCCATTTCTTGAATTTTTGCTAAACTGGGAGGTATAACAGTAATGATAGGAGCAGTGCTGGATATAGTAGCTGATGTGTTGAAAGTTGTACTTGAAGAGCTTGGAAAAGAGGTTGGTATATATATGGAACTATTTGGAAATAAGGATGTAATTCTTATAAAACTAGTGGATGTAGTGGATTGAGTGTATGAGGGGAATAATATCCTAGGCTGCAAAGGAAAATTAGGACAAAAAATTTCTGTGGATGAACATGCAATGGAATCTAAAAATGAGGTGACAACATACAGATTTGAATCTGCTGCTGGAATTATTGTTGTGTGCAATTGAGAAACTGGAGACTTAATGTGAGATAATAAATGGACTAATTTAATAGCTTCATCAATGTCTTTAATCAGTGTAACATTAATCCTTTCTACTTGAATTTGAGATTTAGATTTATCTGATTTTATTTTTGCTGAAATAATATTTTGTTTTGCATTCAAGAAAGAAGTAAAAACAGGATCTATTACAGTATCTTTTAAATCAGTTTCAGATTTATTTTTAAACAATGTTTGTTCAAACTTGAAATCAAAATCAATATCAGATAAGCTCACTAATTCTTTGGGTAAAGAATTAGCTTTTCTTAATGGTACTTCAGTTTCTAAATTGACAATTTGTTTTTTCTTTTTTCCAATATGTTCTGGGTTATCTACTATAACTGCAGGCTTAGGATCAGGATTAGACCTAGTATAGTAGGTTTTCCTAGAATCTAGAATGATTGTTTATGAATACCCACAACCCTTAAAAATAATCTTAAAGTAAAAGATAAATGAAAGATCTTCCTTTAAGACTAAATTTAAAACTGGAGATTGGTTAGTTCCCCAGTATGGTCGCTAGTATGTTATCACCCTAGTAATTTCTCAAGATTGTGGGCTTTTGGTTTTTATTTTAAGAAAACTAGGGGTAACCACAAACCTACCTTGGAAATTTAGGATCTAGCCTTCCTAAATTTCAGAGAGGGCTCTCTCTTTATGATTTAAATTTGTTTTTTGTTTAATGTTTTAGGCTAGTTATGATAGAAAAATTGGTTTTGAATTGGTTTGATGGGAAAAAATCACTTAAAGGTAAACTAGGGAGGAATCTACTTTACCATTGGACTAATGGAGTCTAAGTCTAGATAGCAGTACTAGAAGGCAAGGCCAAAGGGGTACAAATGTATTCAAGGCAAGGTAGAAAACCCTCAGAGATTTGGGGAAAGGTTTTTGATGAAATGGTATGATCAGGATAAAGGGCAATGAAGGATCCTTTGATCAATGGAAGAAGGAGGCAGGGGTCAAATGGGAGTAGGAGCAATTGAGAATTCCTAACACTAAAAATTAGCAGAAAACATTTAAATGGTAACTTAGTTAAAAATAGGGAGCAAAAGGCTAGTCCTGTAGTAATATTCCTAGTTACACATTAAGATGTATCAAACACATAATGAATTGCATGAAACTCAGAAAAAAGACAATGACAAGAAGAGATGTACTTCACTCTTTAACTTATCGCAAGAATCCTGAATTATGATGTCGCTTTAGCTTTGTCCAGTCTACTACTTTGAATTCAACACATGAGAGCCTTCAATGTATCAGCAAAAGTCTATAGTAATCTTAGCAATTTTATTCCACACTAAACACTTCACAAACTGAAGTATTTATACAAATTTTTATTACAAATATCCTAGAGAGATCTAGGAATAACTCTAGGAAATATAAAATAAATTTACAAATTAAGAGGGACAGCTGTTTAACAGCTTTAGCAAGCTTTCCTCTTATCTAGAAAATATAGGACTAACGTATCTAACAAAAATTGTTTGTTGAATAGTTGTCCATGCTTGCTGGCACATTGGAAAATATATTTTTTGAAGATGGCTTAACTGATACTCTTTCCACTTATACTCTTTAACACTGTACTTCATCCCTGATGTTCTTTCACGTTGTTATCATTTTACTACTGTAAAAAGAGAAATTATGGCAGTCAAAATCAGCTGGTTGTTTCTTTTCTCTCTGATACACTTTGACTCTATTCTTTCACCCCCATACTCTTTTAACTGATATTTTGACCTTTAACTGTTGTAAAAAAGAATTATTATTGTGGTAAAAATTAGTTAATTGTCACTTTATCACTCTATTATCCTTTTGATTGTTCCTTTTTACCTCTTTACTACTGTAAAAAGAGACTTCTGAGCAGTAAAAAATCAAAATAAAAAAAATTATTTTATTGTTTCCTTTTCAGATTGATCGTTTCACCTACACTTTCTTTCACTTTTTTGCTTCTTTGTTGTTACAATAAATCTGTAAACACCTGCCACTGTTCAGTACTTGGTATCTTTATATTTTTCAGCTTCCTGTAGTTCTCATCAGCATCTGTATACTTAGCAAAATTTGGTTTGAAGACAAACAGATGCTTGATTTCATTTTGAAGGAAAAACAAGTCTTCAATATATTGCAGGATGACCTTTCCTGTGGGAGAGCATTGTGGCAATGGCTTGTTGACCTGTTCTGTAGCATAATTCATTATCTTCTTTTCATACTCTTTTTGGTTCATCAACTTCTCATTGAAGACATGAATATCTGGAATACCAGCTTGTCTTAGCATAGTGTATTTTTCTAAAAACTTAGTGATTGAAACATTCATGGCATCACACTTTTCCTCCAGACTATTCATCAAATTTATTTTTGTCATAACTTTCTTGATTTGTAGAATGGTCTCAATCCTATCCTGTATCTGCAATTATTCTAACTCTGCTCTGTTTTTACTATTCAAGAAAGTAATAAGCTTCAAAGCTTGTGTTGGTTTGTCTGCCAATTCTTCTTTTGTTTTTTGGATTTCAACTTGAGCTTCTAGAAGTAGGTCTCTCTGTTCATATATGATCTGGATTGATGGCCACTGAAGATGTATAGCCTTAATTATATTGGTCCATAGGTAATTTCTTATGTAAGAAATTTGTGCAATGAAACTTAAGTCTTTTTGAAGGCTTTTGATTTGCTCTTCAAGTCTCGTGGCCCTTTGCTCATAATTGTTGGAATTGATTAATGTTGTTTTGTTGGAGATTTCCAAATTCTGAATCATTTTCTTCAAACTGTTAATTTCATTATTTTTCAGAGACATTTCCCCCATTGCTTTGAATATCTGTCCTACTTCATCTATATGTTGTACCTGTGATGTTGAAGATTCTGTATTGGAGGTAGTAGCTGATTGCACTAACACTGCAGTTTCCAGTGGCACTTTTGGTGCTAAATTTTCTCCCAGTGTAGAAGGAACAACGGCAGTAATAATAGGTATGACTGTTGGAATAGTGGAAGTCTCAGTTTCCTTCATAGTTTCTTTTTCTTTTATAAGTATATCCATTTGAATTTCCATATCTTTGATTTGGGCAGTTAGCTTTATGATCAACTACATCATATCCTATTTTTCTTTCTGTTTTTGAAGTATCTCCTTACTCTGTGGGTGCTCACTTTGAGGAAGTTTTTACTGTTTCCTTAAAACAGCAATATCATCATTTTTCTTCTTGATCAATACTTCAACAGCTTGCACATTTGATGGGTCAACTCCTATTTGTAAAATAAAATCTTCTAAAGCTTTTATCCTTAAATATTTGGCATACAAAGAGCCTTTGTCAAGTTTCATTTTCTCTTGCATGTTGATAATGGTATTCTGCAAATTTGTCACACTCATAGCCTTTGTTACTACTGTTGAATAAAGAATTTCTGAATTGTGCCTGTGAAATTCAATCTGGTCAAGTTCATGAATACTTTCAGCATCTATTTCAAATCCTGTCTTCTTATAATCAACCACTGTTTTTGGATTTGAAGTGGTGGGCTGTAAGAAAGACATCATCATCTTGTTGGTGGCATAATCATATGTTGAAAGTAACATGTTCTGATTACCTGGCTTTTGTTTTAAGAATTGAGAGTAAATTTCACTTTTTATCTCTTCATTCTTTTGCTTGATCTGTTTATATTTTTCTTTAATTTCCAAGTCTTTTTTATCTG
Organism: Pinus albicaulis; assembly: GCA_034641835.2. Lineage (NCBI taxonomy): Eukaryota > Viridiplantae > Streptophyta > Pinopsida > Pinales > Pinaceae > Pinus > Pinus albicaulis. Next base: position 1,123,421,353 of record CM076581.1, on the reverse strand, counting down.
CTATTTTAGAAGAAGAAGAAGCTTCCATATTAACCTGCTTTTCAATCATCTGTTTGTCTAGTTCTTTCGCTGTTACTTGTTCCTTTTCAATCTCTGTCAAAATTTCATTAACTATTACTGTGGCCTTATTGTTCACCTGCTGATCATTATTTGTTTCTTGGCCATTTGTATCATCAATTTCAATCATTTTATCTTTTTCAACGGTAGTGATTTTAGTTCTCTTATTGTAAATCAATTTGAATTTGTTTTCAGGAATGGTTTCTGTTGTGTAGCCTTTATCTTCTCTGTCTCTTTTATTTGAAGTTTCTAGTTTTTTGGAGACTATCATAATTTGAGTAGTATCTGCTTTTCCTGCTAACTCTGCATTGTTAGTTGAATCTACCAATGTCTTTCTGCCCACTCTATCTGATTAGCAAAATTTTCAATATCAGGCTTTGGCTCATGTATAAAAGGAGGTAGTTTACACTTGAGTCTAATATTGTTGAGAAAACCTTGAAGGTCATAATTCCAATAGAAGCTTTCCTGGAATTTATATTATGAAAATCTTCTAGCTATCTCTTTTTCAACATCCCTAATATTTACTATAAAAGGGCCAATTTTATTTTTTAGTTTGAATTGAGTTTTCTTCTTGGAGGCCAAGAAATTGATGGAATCAGCATTCAAAACATGTCTCAAATACTCTAAAGCAAAGACTCTAATAGTCAAAAACTTAGGTAATTTTTATGGAAGCAGATTGGTTTCAAAGATTCTCAATTTAGTGTGTTTCTCATACAAGTACCAATCTCCCATTTTTCATTGCTCTGATAGTTGTAATATCCTTTTCATTTCTTCACTTACCCTAGGCTGTTCTGACTAATGTAGCAAATTCATAGCTGGCCTAATGAAAAAATCTGTAAAATCTGTGTAGCTGTATTCACTTCCTTATTTTCTCAATAGTGATGTCCAAAAGACAATTGATAGAGGCTGGTCCTCTACATTCATTTCTTGTAATGCTATTGGAAAGTGATCAGCTTGTGAGAATATGAACAAGTGAAATAAATGTAGAAAATTGAATAATAGCTGAATTATTCACCGAGATTATCCTGATTACACACTATTTAAGCTTCATGCATAATACATAACCTCTTCTACAATTGATCATCAATTTGTGGAAATAGAAGCAGTCGCATGCACACATTAAAACATAATCAAGCACACATATAACACAGTATGTAATGGGGAAAGCTTACAGCTGAAAACCCCCAACTATCTGTATATTATAATGATAGATAACATGTAACAATACATAGCACAAAGCTCCTCACAACTCTCAGCACTATCTCACATGCTACACACAAAACTAGCTCAGATCTGAACAAGTCACAGGTTCAAATCTCCTCCACAAGTCTGCCTGCCTCTACTGCGCAATCCAAGATGAATAATGATGAGATCCAAGTTCGAATCCCACTGGCTTGTACTACGCAATCCTCATTGGCAATCTCAATCAATGTGTGTGCAAATCCCATGCACAGCTATAGTCACAACTAATAGTAGACTCACCCTTTCACCCACCTCTAACACTGGTCTCCACTGAACTGTCCATGCATTGCAGTCAACTGATGTATTCTTTAGTTGATTTATGAGTTAATAATTAGTGAATTAATTAATAATTAATTCACACCACTCATCACTAGTGTATTTATCAGTTAGACTAAATACAACTATTTCAACTAAGTTAAACCGAACACAACTCCACCAACTGTCTCATCAACTCCACCAAACTTTGCCACATGAGTTCTAGCTGAATTCAACCATGCAATAGCTCAACTAACCCATAGGAAAAGCATATTTTCTTCTGTCAGCTACATGTGCCACATCCAAGCATCAAACTGAAGTGCTCCAAGAGGATAAGATCATGTTTATAGTCTAAATATTATTAAGGGTTAATAATATTCGACTGTTCTATTTTTAGACTGGCAGTCTAAAAATAGATTCCGCCCAATGTATAAAAATAGAGGTCCATCTATTTTTACCAACTTGACCAATCATCCATAAATAGCATCCTACAACTCATAGACCATGATCCATATGTCTAAAAATAGACATAGTCTAAAAATAGACTTTGCGCCAAAATAGCCTGCGGGCCCACTTAGTGAAGGCGACTTATTTTCACTAAGCTCCATCATCTTGTTGCATTTTCAACACTCCCTCTCAACAAGATATGGATTATCTGCAACCCCTATCCTGCCTCTGTGGTATTCGAATTTTCTCCTGGTGAGCGCCTTCGTCAAGATATCAGCATCCTGATCCTCCATGGGAATGTATGAAAGTAACATGATTCTCCGCTGCACACAATCTCTGATATGATGGTACCTGATGTCGATGTGTTTGGATCTATCATGAAATACTAGATTAGCTAAGAGTTTGATGCAACTCTGGTTATCACAATAAATCACAGTAGGCTCCAAGTGTGACCCGAACAACTCGACCAGGATCTTCCTCATCCATATGGCCTCGCATGCAGCCAAGCTTTCTGCCATATACTCAGCCTCTGCTAAACTGAGTGCCACGGATCTCTGCTTCCTACTGTACCAAGAAACTGTTGTCGACCCGATACTGAAGATCCCTCCAGATGTGCTCTTTCTGTCCGTTGGGCTCCTTGCCCAATCTGCATCCGTGAAGCCACACATCTTCACCTCATCCTCCTGTTTGTACCACAAACCATATCTCGATGTGCCTCTAAGATAACGCAATACATGCTTGCCTGCCTTCCAGAAGAGCTTGGTTGGCTTAACCATAGCTTTTGAAAGCTGGTTAATAGCATAGCATATATCGGGTCATGTATTGACCAAATACATAAGCGACCCCACCAGCTGTCGATAAACAGTGGCATCCACTACCTCCGCTGAAGTAGCATCCTCCTTCCTCCAACCTCCAGGAAGAGGAGTATCAACAGGCTTACAGCCATGCATGTTGAACTTCTCCAGTATCTCCCAAGCATACTTACCCTGAGAAACAAACAGTCCATCACTGCGCTGCCAAATTTCCAATCCCAGGAAATAATGAAGGAGGCCCAAGTCCTTCATCTCAAACTCTCTAGCAATATCCTCCTTGCATGAAAGTATTAACAGCTCATCACCCGTCAAAATCAAATCATCTACATACAGTACAATGATCAACAACTTACCCTCCACCACAATCTAGTATAGGTTAGGATCCGCCTCACTCTTGGAGAATCCAAGTCCGGTGAAATAACTGTCAATCCGTGTGTACCAAGCACGAGGTGATTTTTTCAACCCATACAGTGCTCTCTTGAGTCTGCACACATGCGACTCACTGCTGAAGATCTCGAAACCTTCGGGCTTCTCTATGTACACCTCCTCCTCAATAACTCCGTTGAGGAATGCATTCTTCACATCCATCTGATGAATGTGCCACCCCATCTACGCTGAGAGAGCTAGGATCATCTGTATGGAAGAATACCTTGCGACAGGTGCAAAGGTCTCCTCATAATCGATCCCCTCTATCTGTGAGAAGCCTCGGGCAACAAATCTTGCCTTGTACTTCTCCACACTCCCGTCAGCCGCCTGCTTCACTTTGTAGATCCATCTCGAACCCACCACTAATTTCCCTTCCGGCCTTGGGACAATCTCCCATGCACTGTTTCTGACAATCGAATCATACTCTTCCACCATGGCATCTACCCATGCGGGGTCCTCCACAGCTTCCTTGAAAGAGGATGGCTCTGTCACGACACATTTTCTCACAAGAGCCATGTATCTAGTGTACCGGTCCGGTGACTATCTCTGTCTGCACTATGCTGTAGGTGGTCCTACAACCTTCTCTGCATCTTGAGCCAATCGCTCAGCTTATGTAGTGCACTTCCACCCTCTGATGGTTGGCGCTGCATGAGTGGTCTCTTCCACTCCATGAACTTCCTCTTGTGGCTAATCCACATCCTGAAGCTCATCCTTAGGAACTAATAGCTCCTCATCTGCATGCAAGTGTGGCTCCCTCTCAAGCGAACACTTCATGGCCTTCTCCTCCTGAAATTTGATATCCTGTCGCACAAAAGTCTTGCGACTGTCTGGAAAATACACATGATAGTTGTGGGGCGTATCAGTGTACCCCACAAATATCCCAACCTCTACGGTCGGCTCCAGCTTCTTCCTAGCATCCTTCGTCACATGCATGTAGACAGGTGAACCAAAAATCCTCAAATGGGAAATATCAGGCCTCTTACCAGAAAACGCCTCCTCGAGTGTACTCATGCCAAGTGTCTTGTGAGGACAACGGTTCTACACATATACTGCAGTATTGCATGCCTCCGCCCACAAGTGAATGGGTAGGCCCTGATCATGCAACATCGCCTGTGCAGCACCCACGATCGTTCTGTTCTTCCGCTCAGCAACCCCGTTCTGCTGTGGGTTATGAGGTGCTATGAGCTCTCTCCAAATTCCTTCTGCGCTGCAAAAGTCCTTGAATTCAGCAGAGATGAATTCACCACCATTTTCACTCCTAAGAGCCTTCACATGCTTCCCCGATTCCTTCTCAACCAGCGCCTTGAACTCACAGAACTTTGAGTATGTCTCGCTCTTCTTCTGCATGAAGAAGATCCAGCACTTCCGAGAAAAATCATCAACAAAGATCACATAGTACCCGTGCTTTGCTGTCGAAGCTACTGAGAAAGGTCCACACACGTCTGTGTGAATTCTCTCAAGGATCGTCGTGGTGCGACTATCCTTCTCGTGAAAGGTGGCTTTCACAAATTTTCCCAAGGTACACCCCTTGCACTGATCTGACTGCGCAAGAGTGCCCTTAGGAAGCCCAATAGAAATCTGCTGCAGTATCTTCAAAGCTCCATGGTGAAGGTGGCCCAATCTCCTGTGCCACAGCTCGCCATCATCATCCCGGCTCACCACTTCTCCCGCCTTGCATGCCATTGCTGCACAGCCATCTACTTGCAACTGATAAAGGTTCTTGACTCAAACCCCTATCTTCCGGGTCTCTCCAGTTGTCTTACTGCGCAGGAAAGCTTTTCCTTCGCTGAAGACCACATCATACCCCTTGTCTTCCAACATCGCCACAGAGATCAGATTCTTCAACAATCCTGGAACATGCAATACTTCCTTTAATACGAAGGGTTTACCAGACTCCCTCTCAAAGGAAATGGTACCGATACCAGTCGCACTGTATCTACCATCATCGCCCATCTCGATGTGCACTCCAAGATCTTTTTCCTCCAGATCTGAAAACAGATCTCGATCTCCGGTCATGTGAAATGACGCACCACTATCCAAGAACCAAACTGATCCCGCCACACTTGAAACCAAGCATGCGATCAGTGAAAAATCCAGTTCGAATTGAGAAGCCAATGCCTCTCCCGCTGCAGATCCAGCAGCCTTCTTATTTTTCTTCTTCTGCGGACAATTTGTGGCATAGTGTCCATGCTAGTGACAGTGAAAACACTTCACCTTGGACATGTCTTGCTTCTTTCCTTTCGCACCAGACTGAGAAGCTTTCTTTCTCTTCCCCTTCTTTGCTTTGGTAGCCAAAGCGCAATTTTCTTCATCAGATACCTTTGATGAAGATCCGTCCCTGGTAGTCCTCCTTATCTCCTCTTGCATGAGATCCGCCCAAAGTCGCTCCCATCCCGGCAACTTCTCCCGACCATTGACAGAGTCCTGATAGGAATTCCAAGCCTTCGGAAGACCAAGGAGAGCCAAGTCCACCAAGTCCTCTTCATCGACAGTCACCCCCACACTTCCCAGCTCATCTCTGCATTGAGTGAACTTCGTGAGGTATTTGGCGATACTGTCGCCTTTCTCCATCTTAATGTTTCTGAGCTTATCCTTGAGCGCCAACTTCCTTTGGTCGCTCTTACTCTGGAATAGATCTGTCAACGCTTTCCACATCAAATATGGAGAAGCTTTTCCATGCAAGCTGGATACAATGTGATCCTTCACGCCCTCCAACAGAATCCTTCGACATTTCGCCATCTTCTTTTGCCAAGCCTCAACTTGAGCAGCATCAGTAGGCTTTGGGACTTCAACATCTATGAACTCCTTCAACCCATCCCTCTCTAACACTCGCTCCATCCCTTCCTTCCATGTAACATAATTCGAGCGCCCCTCAAGGGCATACTCCACCGGGTCCGTCGGAAGACATTTCAACTTCGACACCAAGAAAACTCGCCGCAAATTCGAATTCCAAGCTCAAAACTCAACTGCTTCTGGATCTGTGAGAACAAATTATTTCTAGCACAGAGATCGACTGTAAGGGAATTTACTGGATATATCACCTTTCAGAGAAAGGATGGATCCAAAGGCTACCTGGCCCGTTACAGACTCTGTCTACCGAAATAAAATTGTAATCACTGTAATAGATCCCGATGATCAATTCGCTCTGATACCATGTAGAAATTTGCTGAATAATGAATATTTATCCACTGAGATTATCCTGGTCACACACTAATTCGAATTCATGCATAACACATAACCTCTTCTACAATTGATCAATTTATGAAATAGAAGTGCCTATGCACATTAAAACATAATCACACACATAAATACGCCTAATAACAATTAGAAATCTATACTTGAAAACCCCCAACTATATATATATTATAATGATAGAGAACATGTAGCAATACATAGCACAAAGCTCTCACAACTCTCAGCACTATCTCAATGCTACACACAAAACTAGCACGGAAGATGAACAAGTCATAGGTTCAAATCTCCTCCACAAGTCTGCCTGCCTCTACTGCGCAATCCAAGATGTGAATGAATGAGATCCAAGAACGACTGCTTGTACCGCACAACTCTCATTGGAAATCTCAATCAATGTAAAAATCCCATGCACACGCCTATAGTCACAACCGATAGTAGACTCACCCTTTCACCCACCTCTAACACCGGTCTCCCACCGAACCGTCTTATACGGGTTAATCGATGTATTCTTTAGTTGATTTATGAGTTAATAATTAGTGAATCAATTAATAATTAATTCACACCACTCTCACTAATTGTATCAATCAGTTAGACTAGATACAACTAGCTCAACTAAGTTAAACTGAACACAACTCCATTAACCGTCTCATCAACTCCACCAAACTCTGTCACATGAGTTCTAACTGAAGTCAACCATGCAATAGCTCCACTAAACCCTAGGAATAGCGTAATTCCTTCTGTCAGCTGCATGTGCCACATCCGTGACTCGAACTGAAGTGCTCCAAGAGGATAAGATAATGCTTAGAGTCCAAATATTATTAAGAGCTAATAATATTCGACATATCTATTTTTAGACTAGCAATCTAAAAATAGATTCCGCCCAGTATGTCTAAAAATAGAAGTCCATCTATTTTTTACTTTCCAACTTGATAAAAATCATCCATAAATATCATCCGTAAATTCATAGACCATGATCCATATGTCTAAAAATAGACTTTGCGCCAAAAATAGCCTGCGGGCCCACTTAGTGAAGGCGACTTCTTTTCACTAAGCTCCATCATCTTGTTGCATTTTCAACAATAAATATGAAGAATATCTGAATACCCATTCAGTGGGTAGCTTTTTCAATTGATGGTGTATGTTATCAACTATGAATTTGGCAAAGTCAAAAATCATGGAAGGAGGTTGACCAGGTGATAAAGTAGACAAAAAACCAAGGATGGATTCATTAGTGAATTCATCAGTGAAATAGCCTAATATGAAGGATAACATTGAAATTACATTTCTTGAACCCTCAAGAAACTTGGAAGTGGAATAGGGAGGATTTAGCTTTGGAATGTCCACATGATCTGGCATGAAGTTCTGAAAAATCATAAATATCTTAGGGAAAACCAATCCCAAATATAACTGAGTTAATGCTTCAATGGATAGGGGGACTGCCCTAGGGTCAAACTGTAGTTGCAACATTTCATTTATAGACTCTGCAGTGATATAAAAAAAAATCTCCCTATTAGTATTCACAATTTCTCTTTGGTCTGGAACATAGTACTTTTGGCACATTCTTACCAGGTCTTGATGAGGATGTGTTATTGGGATTACATATTTAGGTAAATTTGTCTCCCAGATAGGCATGTCATCTTTATCTAGGAACTTTTCATAACACCAATTGTGAACTTCTAATAAGTTGAATTCTACCACAAGTGGTCTCCAATTTTATAATCCACATCGGTCGAGGGATGATTTGTTCAGAGTAGATACTAGTGGCTAAAGGGGATTAACAGCATACGTAGGTTTTTTTGCAGTGAGTGCGGGGGTGGATTTTGGGGCTTTTGTTGCTTCAAACGTAGGAGGTTTGGATCCTCCAGGTTTAACAGGCCTAGAGCCTCCAGCTTTAGGTGTCATTTGTTTCTTTGTCATTCTGAGATAACTAAAGCAAGATTACACAATTTGCAATAGTTTATTTTTCTTAAACAGAGGGAATTTGAGCAATTCTTATGCAATTAGGAATCTGGGATCTGTTCAATAGGTTTAAGACAGAAAACATAGGTTTTCTAAATGAATAGGGTTGAAAAAGAGATTTTTTAGACAATTTGTAGGTTTAAAGATCTTTCCAAGCCGTGGAAGTGATTTACAGGGGTTAAAAACTGAGGATTCGACTTAAAAAAAGGCTTTTTAGACAATAGCAGTTTCTGGGGAAATTTGCAAGAGTTTGCCCTGATTTTGAGTGTTTTAGGGAAAATTTATATGAATAATTTCTCTTAATTCAGATTTATTTTAGTCATAAGGACTTCAATTTGGATTTGTGGGCTTGAATAGTCGAAGAATACCTTAACTTCAGGTATTTCGACAGTTGTATGGGCTTTGAAATGCTTCTGTGGTTGAACTTGAGCTTATTTTGAGTTGTTGGAGCCGAGAAGGTGTTAATGGTCTTCAAAGACAGTTTTCAGCTGCGAAGTCGGAACTTTCAAGCACAAAATCAACACACAGAGGTGTAAAATAAAGCTCGGGAAGCTTAAAAGGGCTTAGCGGAGCTTTTTTAACAGTCGGGATGCATATACAATAATAAGATTCATTACAAAGGTTTTAATCTTTATACATAAATATTTAAAAAAATGTCATAAATGTTGGTCAAATCATCGGCGGGAGAGGTTTTAGATTTTTTTTTAATGCAAAAAACTGGAAGTTGTTTTCGCATTGGATTTGGGCTGTAAGTAGTTTTTGGCAAAATGAACGCGACGCAATAAGAACGTGACACGTCACAAGAGTGGTTTTCTGAAAACATCCAATTTCGTGCATCTTTTGGCTTGGGATCATCGTTTGTTTTGCGGGCGTGAAGTGCATCGTCCACCGTTAGATTCAAGAGGTGGGAGCGAACGATCGGGATGTGTTGGGAAGATGTGGGGAAAAGGTAAGGTGGGACCGGGCGGCTTATGCTATGGTGCATTTGATTAATCAATGTAATAAACTTTATATAATATGATTTATAATCAAAGTTATATTACAAAGAGTTGATGTATTGTGCGGGTTTATGAAATGTTATATAGTTATAACAAAGGTTTTGTGTATAGACGGGGTCAGCACATGATTTGGAAAGGGGTCAAGTGGTGGTGTATATATAAACAAAATTTATATATATTGTCAAAAATGCGAGTGAGGCGGGTTATATGGCTCTAACCATAGGTTAAGCTATGCATAGCATGAGGCTATTGCATATTTTTATAAATAATGCTTGGGAAAGACCAATGCGAAATGTGTTATAAACCTTTAGTTTATTCGAAATAAACCTTGGGTTAAAATGAGATAGGTGATATGGTAAAGCTATTATTTTTTGAAAGTTTATTTATATTTTTATTATATATTTTTAGACTATGGAGGGGTCCAATAACCATATGGAGCGGGTTTATTTACATAATGTTAGTTTTATGCCAAAGGGGATATAATTGGGGTTTTTTATTTAAACATGTGGATAATTAACTTTGGCAAAAAAGCTTATAATAGTGGGTTTTCGGGGATAATTAGATAAAATGGGTTATAATAATAGGATAAGGTTTGTTTATATGGATTTAATAAATAAATTAGAAGTTAATATGACCAAGGACAATGAAAAACACCAATATATAATTATATGACTAAGTAAAGTGATAATGTAAAAGAAAAACTTTATCATTTATAATTTGACCACTTTGACCTAGAATATAATATTTTTTAGAGGGTTTTTTATGTTTTTATGAATGAAGGAGATTAATTAAAATGGGATTTTATTTTTCATTAAGTAAAAAGGTCTTTACTTATGAAATTGAAGTGTAATGGATGAATGTAGGGTAAATGAAGATAATTAGGGATTAATATAGGAATTCAACACTTTTAACTTAACAGTCACTGAGCCTTGGGTCCGTCCCCAACAAAAGCCGAGACATGCTCGAGTCTCTTTGACTAGAAGTTTAGAATGCATTAACTATAGGGGAGGGGAAATTAGTGATTTTTTGCCTAGTAACAAACACTACAATGATTTTCCCACATTTTTCTACCTACCCAACTTTAATCTAACTTTTTTTTCTTCCTTTTTGCAGGTGCATTTGAGCTAGCAACCTTGAAACATTTTATTCTTTTGAAAGCAATAAAAACTATCTAAATCTACCTTATTTCATCCGAGGGCTCGCCTTAAACCGATGAGCTCCTCATTATTCTCTACCTATCTACTAATTAGTCAGGATTAAACAGTCTGACTAATATTTATTTACTATCTACAACATGTAAATTGAAACATGACAAGTCAAGATTGAACAGTTCAACTCATCATGGATTATGGCATTCATTGACACTCTCCCATAATCATCTGAAAGTAAAAAGTAGTGGCATTTGGTCTTGCACACTTTCATGTTTTATTTCTTTTTTCTTTGGGGTATATTATTTTTTCTAAGTCCTTTGATTTTTCTTTTAGGACTTTTACCCTCTTTTTGATTTTTTTAAATTTTTTTTTATTTTTTACAAAATATGGAAAAACAACTTGCAGAAAGCAAAGTATGTACATATTTACAAGATTATCATAAGTCAATTCGAAATTATGAATTCTATAGTTATAGGACCCTAACAAGGTTATCTGTCTCTTGGAAGAGTGTGGTGGGAATTTCTTGGTGACTGTCATCATGAGTGGGCAGGGAATTTCGGTGGAAGAAATTTTTGGGTTAGGCTCCTAGGGTCTTCATAGACCCAGGTATGGGGGATCGAAGGCGAGCTGGGCAAGGGATGGTGGAAATTCCAAAAACATTTGTGAAATTTGTGCACATGAACATAGTGAATTCAGATATGGAATTGCAATACTGCAAATGTGTATTCATAAACATCACAAAAATGCTATCAACATGGAAGAGAGGTAGTTTGAGAAGAGAGAACATATTCAAAGTTTTTAGGATGATGTGGAAACTCTGAGGAAGGAGATCAAGATGCTAAAAATTAAGATGGCGGAAAGAAACTTGAAGGTGGAATAGGAGCGCAAGAATCTCGACTTCAACAACCTGACCTCGACGGAAGAAAATTTTGTCTCTTCAGATAATCCCGATTTTGTTTTATGGCATACCATACATGTAAAGATATATTATTACAGTTCTGCAAATTTTTTAGCTATAGCCTGGTAGTTAAGAATTTTTTTTTTGGAATGGCTAGAAAAAACTCTAGGAAAAGAGACAATCTCAATATAAAAATAGTAGCCATGAATAGACCCAAAATTCTGATGTAAAATCCCTCATTTACACACGAGCTGGCGCGTTATATATATATATATATATATAATACTCTTTATGGTTTAAAAAAATTATGAAACAAACAAGACAAATGGGATGTTATTGTGCTAAAAAAAATTATTCTAAACAAATTAATACTTAGAACTATCATTGTCAACATTATGTTCTCCCTCTTTATTGACTTCCATGGAGGAATTTTATTGTTGATAAAAATAATGGGACACACCGAGTAAGTAGATTGGCTCTCTAAATGGATTAACATCGTCCGCTGCTAATGAAAGCCTAAGATTATGAGGCTTTATTTTAAACTCTGGCCACTTTTCCTCTATATTCCTAAATGAATATCCATCTACAGGCATTTGAAGAAAACCATCTTCACTTCTATTCGTTGCATGGTAATCCATAAGTTCTGCTACACTTTTTCACCTAAACAATTTTCGTAGACATGGAATTATGGGAATATAATGAACAACCTTGTGAGGCACCTTTTTTGTTACTTTATCGGTTTGATATCTACTCTCATCACATTTTGGGAATTTGTCTTTCGATGCATGTTCTTTATAATATATAATATCATCATTAGGGCATGCATGAATATCTTGATCCTCCATTCCAATATATTTCATAACGACATGTAAATATCAGTATGTATGAGGTAAAACATTTGACGGTGATAACAAAAGTTCACCTAATAATCTACAGCATAAAAAAAATAACATTGGTTAACGTACTAAACAATATTAATTGTACATATTCCATTTAAATGCTAGAAATTAATGAAATAATGCATACCAATGTACTAACATTAAAAACAATGGAAAAAATAATTACTTTATCATGTATATAGTACTAAATGTCACAAAATATATTATATACCTTAGGAGTTGTGTCACACATGTGCTTGAAAAACCATTCACCATATTTAAGTTGGCCAACAACAATAGAGCAGAGAGAAGAGATATTTTTGAGCCTTCATAAAGAGTTTTAATTTCCATATCAAGTATAGGAAAATCAAAATCACGGTCATCATACTGGTTTTCATCATCATCCATTCCAACATTATTAAATGTCTCTTGGATCAATCTATGTGTCTCGTCTTCTTCAACTATGTTATCAGCATCATTATCTTCTTCCACAGGATCATTAGTTTGATCTTCAATATTAATCACTCCATGTTCTTAAACAGACACTTGTACTACAAACACCTATTCCTCGTTGAGCAATGCCCTAGGGGGTTGATACTATGCAATTACAATCAATAAAGTAATATTAGTATATATAGAAAATATTGAAATGTCTATATAACAATATTTTACAAATTAATATATAAGGAAAACAAATACAACAAAGACAAAGATAAAGACAACTTAGATGAGACCAAGGAACAAAGACAACAAATCAATGATTATGTATGTGCAATTTATCAAGGTAGTTAAGAATATGTTGAAAAAATATAAGAAAGATGTTAGTTTTCTTGACATGTAGGATGTGAGACACTTTCTGAGATATATAGTCACAACCATAATAAAAAACATATTGATCTTATTTTGCATGCATCATTGTAATGTCGTATTTTTTCTTAATGTCATATTTTGCATAATATACTTTAAAAACTTAGTAATATGCTCCATAAAATCCCATGATTAACATATAAATCCTCAAATTAACCCCCTAAACAATACACACCAACCCCCTAACACCTTAGGCCCATTTACCTAAGCCCTTAACCCCTAATCCCTAAACAATTAAAGAGTAACCCCTTATCCCTAAGCCCATAAATTAATTAACCCCTAACTTGAACTAACCCTTTAATCAACCCTAATAAAATAATCAAATAATATTTCTAGTCCACATAAAGATGACACATAATTCAAACAGCTCCCAAAAGAATATTATAAAATGAATTTATAATATAAATATAATACAATTTACAATACAAATACATACACTCTAAAATATAATATACATATAAACATTTACAAAAACAATCTACAATTAGAAGACATAATAAATAACTTACATATGGATGATATTCATATGCTCCTTCAGCGTGTCCATAGTCTCTATAATGATTTTTAGCTGATATTATTAGAATTCTCCTTGGCCTCAAGCCTTTGCAATTTCTATAAGGGCAATGACAGTTTCCCTCATCAGAATCCTCGATGTCGGTCCCACATATCCTTGGTCTCCTTGAGGAATGTTATGTGACATTTTTTGTCACCAAACTTTCAATGAAGAATTTGTTCAAAAATTAACCTCAAAATAAGCCTACAACCTTTCAAAACAATCATAACTAATACATATAACAACTATGTCAAAGTGATATGATGTTAGAGCCTCTACACACACACACATATATATTATAATTATAATAATATATTTAATAACTTTATATATATATATATATAACTTTTGATCAGTTTGACTAATTAAAATAGATATAAAATTAATTAAATATAATATTATTAATATATATTCATAATATATTAATATAATATATATATTATAATTATCAATATTATTAAATATAATTATATTAATATATTATGAATATATATTAATAATATTATATTTAATTAATTTAACTATTTTAATTAGTCAAACTGATCAAAAGTGGCCTCATATTAGACGTAGTCAGCACAAAAATCCATTAATGTTGAGATTCAACAAGATGATGAGCTTAGTGAAAATGAGTCGCCTTCACTAAGTGGGCCTGCAGGCTATTTTTAAGTGCAAGTATATTTTTAGACTATGTCTATTTTTAGACATGGTGATCATATTTCAGAAGTTGCAGGGTGCTATTTGTGGATGGTTGGTCAAGTTGGAAAAATAGATGAAATTCTATTTTTAAAATATCGGGCAAAGTCTATTTATAGATCGTCGATCTAAAAATAGAAGTGTCAATTATTATTAGCTCTTAATAATAATCCGACAATAAACAACAACTTATTCTCTTGGAGCACTTAATTTCAGTGAACATATTTTGGAAAATCAATGAGCTGAAGGAAATACACAAATCCTAGGGTTTACTGGTGGTTCATGCATGGAGAACTTAGTTAGAACTGAAGTGGAAAAGTTATGACAGAGTTGGAAGAGTAGTTCATGGAGTTGTTATTCAGTTTAACTCAGTTAATGGAGTTAAACTCAGTTGAGCTAGTTGTATCTAGTCTAACTGAATGATACACTAGTGAGAGTGGAGTGAATTAATTAGTTAATTAATTCACAAATAACAACTCATTAATCAACTGAATAATATAGTAGTTAACTACAGTGCTTGTCAATTCCAGTGGAGACCCAGTTGAGAGATAGGTGAAAGGGCAAGATGGACTATCTGTTGTGACTATAGTGATGCATTGATTGCACCACACACACATTGGAGTTGCCAATGAGGATTACACAGTGCAAGCAAGGGAAATTCGAATTCATTCACAGCTATTCTTCAGCAGGGATTGCCTAGTAGGCAGGCTATCAAGTGGCAAGAAATCAGTGCATGGATTTGCAGATTTCTTCTGATTAGTGTGTGACGATTGATTGTAATGAGAGCTTGATGCACTGAGATTTGTATGAGATTGTTACATGATCTCCATGATACATAATATAAGATAGTTGGGGTTTTCAGCTTCAGGGTTTCCCATTAAACAACTATGTTATGTGCGATTGTTTTTATTTGCTTCATGTGTTTGCAATTGATTTTAATTTCCGCAAAAGATTAACAGTGGAAGGATTTTTTATTTAGCAAGAAGATAAAATATTTTTAGATCAGGAGAATCTGGATATATACATGCATCTTGTATATAATTTCTACATGGTATCGGAGCAATGTTAATTCTTGAAGATTGCAATAGTAAAGAATTGTTGAGTTTGTGCTAGTGGACAATTCAAATTTGCTTCAGAAAATTATTGGTGCAAAAATTGAGTATACATTTAAATGTCTTTCAATGGGTTGCGATTGGAGTATGCCCTTGATTGCAACTTGAATTACATAGCCCGGAAGGATAGGTTGGAGGCGGTGCTGGAGGATAATGGACTGAAGGAGTTCATCGATAGCAATGTTCCTAAGCCGGGATCTAGCGATGTTGCATTACTTGACGCATGGAAAAAGAAGATAGCAAAGACAAGAAGAATTATGTTGGAAGGTGTGAAGGACCATATTGTGTCCAGCCTTCATGTGAAAGCCACTCCATTTGCAATGTGGAAGGCTTTGATAGATTTTTTCCAAAGCAGCAGTGACCAGAGGAAGTTGGGGCTGAAAGATAAGCTCAGAAAAATAAAAATGGAGAAGGGCAACAGTATTCTAAAATATCTCACGAAGTTTTTCCACTGTAGGGATGAACTGGGAAGTGTGGGGATTACTGTTGATGATGAAGACTTGGTGAGCTTGGCTCTCCTTGGGCTTCCGAAGGGTTGGCATAGCTACGAAGACTCTGTCAATGGACAGGAGAAACTGTCGGGATGGGAGCGACTTTGGTTGGATCTTGTGCAGGAGGAGATAAGGTGAAGTACCAGGGATGGCTCTTCATCGAAGAATGAAGATGAAGAGAATTGTGCTTTGGCTGCCAAAGCAAGGAAAGGGAAGGGGAAGAAATTTCCTTCAAAATCTGAAGCTAAAGGCAAGAAGCAGGATTTGTCCAAGGTGAAGTGTTTTCACTGTCACGAACATGGGAATTTCGCCACTAACTACCCACAGAAGAAGAAGAACAACAAGAAGGTTGCTGGAGTTACAGCTAGAGGGGCCTTAGCCTCGCAATTTGAACTTGATTTCTCTTTGATCGCATGCTTGGTTTCAAGCTATATGGGATCGATGTGGTATCTTGATAGTGGTGCGTCTTTCCATATGACAGGAGACAAGGAGTTGTTTAGTGACTTGGAGGAGAAGGACCATCAAATGCATATAGAGATGGGCGATGATGGTCGATATAGTGCGACCAGCATTGGGACCATTACCTTTTAGAGGGAGTCAGGTAATCCATTTCTGTTGAAAGATGTTATGCATGTTCCAGGTCTAAAGAAGAACTTGGTCTCGGTCGCAATGTTGGAAGACAAAGGTTATGACATTGCTTTTAGCGATGGAAAATATTTCCTGTGACATAAAACAACGAGTCAAACCAAGAGGATAGGGATTCGAGTTAAGAATCTCTACAAGCTGGAGGTAGATGGATGCACTGCAATGATGGGAAAATCAGAAGAAGTGGTGAGCTGAGATGAGGGCGAATTATGGCACAGGATATTGGGCCATCTTCACCATGGTACTTTGAAGATTTTGCAGCAGATTTCTATTGGACTTCCCAAGGGTACTCTTGCACAGTCATATCAGTGCAAGGGATTTACTATGGGTAAGTTTGTGAAGACCACCTTTCATGAGAAGGAGAACCGTGCTTCGGTGATCTTGGAGAGAATTCACACATACGTGTGTGGACCTTTCTCGGTTGCTTCAACAAAAAAACACAAGAATTATGTTATTTCTTTTTATTACTATTCTCGTAGATGTTGGATCTTCTTCATGCAGAAGAAAAGCAAAACATTCTCAAATTTCTGTGAGTTTAAAGCATTGGTGGAGAAGGAGACAGGGAAGAAATTGAAATCTCTACAGAGCGATAATGGTGGTGAATACATCTCAAATGAATTCAAAGACTTCTGTAGAAAAGCAGGAATTTGAAGAGAAATCATAGCGCCTCATAACCCACAGTAGAATGGGGTCGAGGAGAGGAATAATAGAACGATCGTGGGTGTTGCACGAGTTATGCTTGAGAGGGAGCTAGACTTGCATGCAAAGGAGGAACGGCCTATTCCGAAAGATGAGCCTCTAGATGTGGATCAGCCATAGAAAGAAGTTCATGGAGTGGACGAGTCCACTCATGCAGATCCAAACATCATAATTAGTAGAAAGCACACCACAAAAGTTGAAAGACTGAAGCTTGATGCGGCACAGAATGTAGGATTCCCTACATCACAGTGCAGACAAAGATAGTCACCTGACCGATTTACTGGATACATGGCTCTTATGAGAAAGTGTATCGTGACAGAGCCATCTTCTTTTGAAGAAGCAGTGCAGGAGCCCACATGGGTAGATGCCATGGTGGAGGAGTATGACTCCATTGTCAGAAATAGTGCTTGGGAGATTGTTCCAAGGCTGGTGCGTAAATCAGTTGTAGAATCAAGATGGATCTACAAGGTAAAGCAAGCTGTTGAAGGGAGCATCGAGAAGTATAAGGCAAGATTTGTTTCTCGGGGATTCTCACAGATCGAGGGGATTGATTATGAATAAACCTTTGCACTTGTCGCACGGTATTCTTCCATAAGGACCATCCTTGCTCTCTCAGCACAGATGGGTTGGCACATTCATCAGATGGATGTGAAGACTGTGTTCCTTAATGGGATCATTAAGGAAGAGGTGTACATTGAGCGGCTTGAAGGATTTGAGATCTTTAGCAGCGAGTCACATGTCTGCAGGCTCAAAAGAGAGTTGTATGGGCTGGAGCAAGCATCTCGTGCTTGGTACACACAGATCGACAGCTATTTCACTGGACTTGGCTTCACCAAGAGTGAGGCGAATGCAAATCTGTACCAAATTGTGGTGGAGGGTAAGATTTTAATCATTGTTCTTTATGTTGATGATTTTATACTAACGGGTGATGAGCAGTTGATACACTCATACAAGGCAGATCTTGCAAAGGAGTTTGAGATGAAGGATTTGGGCCTCCTTCATTATTTCCTTGGATTGGAAATATGGCAACAAGAAGGTGAACTATTTGTGTCTCAAGGAAAGTATGCTCGGGAGATACTTGAGAAGTTTCACATGCAAGGTTGCGAGCATATCGACACTCCTCTTCCAGGAATTTGGAGGAAAGAGGATGCTACATTGGCAGAGGTAGTGGATGCCATTTTTTATCGACAGTTGGTGGGTTCGCTCATGTATTTAGTTAATACAAGACCAGACATATGCTATGTGGTGAACTAGCTTTCACAAGCGATGGTTAAGCCTACCAAGATCTTTTGGAAGGCAGGCAAGCATGTCCTGAGATATCTCAGGGGCACATCTGAGTATGGCTTATGGTATAGATAGACGGATGAGGTGAAGTTGCATGGCTTCACGGATGCAGATTGGGCAGGCAGCCCAACATACAGAAAGAGCACATCAGGAAGGATTTTCAGTATCGGATCTACAGTATTTTCTTGGTACAGAAGGAAACAAAGATCCATGGCACTCAGTTCATTGGAAGCAGAATACATGGCAGCAAGTCAAGCTGCATGTGAGGCTATCTAGATGAGAAGATCTCTAGCCTTATTTGTTCCTGGCTCACAATTAGATCCTACAAATAGATAAGTACACCGGGAGTTGCATTAAACTCTTGATTAATCCTATGTTTCATGATATATCTAAACATATTGATATCCGGTATCATCATATCAGATATTGTGTGCAGCAGAAGATCATGTTGCTTCAGTACATTCATACGGAAGATCAGGATGCAAATATTCTAATGAAGACGCTCACCAAGAGAAAATTCGAATACCATAGAGGCAGGATCGGGGTGAAGGATAATCCCCATCTTGTTGAGAGGGAGTGTTGAGTTTCAACAAAATGATGAGCTTAGTGAAAATGAGTTGCCTTCACTAAGTGGGCCCGCAGGCTATTTTTAGACTATGTCTATTTTTAGACATGGTGATCATATTTCAAAAGTTGCAGGATGCTATTTGTGGATGGTTGGTCAAGTTGGAAAAATAGATGAAATTCTATTTTTAGAATATTGGGCGAAGTCTATTTATAGATCATCGATCTAAAAATAGAAGTGTCGATTATTATTAGCTCTTAATAATAATCCGACAATAAACATCAACTTATTCTCTTGGAGCACTTAATTTCAGTATATAGATTTGGAAAATCAGTGGGTTGAAGGAATTACGCAATTCCTAGGATTTACCCGCACACAGAGTTGAGGATCAAAGAGAACTAAGTGAAAATTTATACTGAAGAGTAGTTCATGCGGAGTTGTTATTCACGAACTTAGTTAATATTAAACTCAGTTGATCTAGTTGTATCTAGTCTAACTGAATGATACACTAGTGAGAGTGGAGTGAATTAATTAGTTAATTAATTCACAAATAATAACTCATTAATCAACTGAACAATACATCAGTTTACTGCAATGCATGTCAGTTCCAATGGAGATCCAGTTGAGATATAGGTGAAAGGGCAAGATGGACTATCTATTGTGACTATAGTGATGCATTGATTGCACCACACACACATTGGAGTTTCCAATGAGGATTGTGCAGTGCAAGCAAGGGTAATTCGAATTCATTCACAGCTATTCTTCAGCAGGGATTGCGCAGTGGAGGCAGGCTATCAGGTGGCAAGAAATCAGTGCATGGATTTGCAGATTTCTTCTGATTAGTGTGTGATGATTGATTATACTGAGAGCTTGATGTACTAAGCTTTGTATAATATTGTTACATGATCTCCATGATATATAATATATGATATTTGGGGTTTTCAGCTTCAGGCTTTCCCATTAAACAACTGTGTTATGTGCGATTGTTTTTATTTGCTTCATGTGTTTGCAATTGATTTTAATTTCTGAAAAATATTAACAGTGGAAGGATTTTGTATTTAGCAAGAAGATAAAATATTGTTAGATCAGGAGAATCTGGATATATACATGCATCTTGTATATAATTTCTACAATTAATGGTGGAATTGAACGTTATGCAATGGTTATTTACCATTTATTGTAAATTGGACAACATATTTTCATATTGGATATCACTTCGAATATTCGACGGTAAAATAACTATCGTCAGTCATTCGATGACAAGAGGGATTATCTGAAAACATTCGATAATCCATGGTTTAGGGAATCTCATTAAATATTCGATCTTGTAAATAATTTTCGTCAAATATTCGATGGTAGTAAGGATTTTTGAAAAAACAAAAAAAATCATTTATCTTCCAACACTTTTTTTTATTTTATCCACTCTATCGGATTCCTTCTTCGGAATTTCCACCCAAATGTAGTAGTGCCTAGATATGGTCTATGAATGATCTAGTACATAAAACCACTTGAATCCCTTAACTAGTAATTTAACACAACAAAATAAATTAGCAGTGAAATCAACAACAACACACAATAATATTGGCCCAAATCAATCCTCTTATCATTCCATAAACAATAAAACACTAGGATTCTCATACCAAGGATCATGGCCCTTTAGATACTTGATACAAAAGAAATATACAATTTTCCTCTAACTAAAAATATAGACTTTGAGATCTGATCCTTTAGATCTACAATCTGCCCAGTAAAACTAGTGCATATTTGAGCTTATCCTTTAGCTCACAAACCTTGGATTGTTTGCAATCCTTTGCAATCGGTCCTTATGCAACCATGCTACATATCCTTGATCTACTAAATCTGCTTCTTCAAATCACAAATATAACTTTCTTCTTGTGTATCTAACCCTCCAGCACTTAGATCTGACTTTCTTCTTGCAAATCTAACCCTCTGGCACTCAGATCTGACTTTATTATTGTAGATATGACCTTCTAACACTTAGATCTAACTTCATTCTTGCAAATATGACTTTCTAGCACTCAGATATGACTTTCTTCTTGTAGATCTAACCTTCCAACACACAGATATAATTTTATTCTTGAAAATGTAGCTCCTCTAAGCTATATATGTGGCTAGGTCCTTTAGCCTCCCTCTCTCCACAATTGAAATTCATTCTCCACTTGTGTGTTTAGGCCTCTCCTTTGGCCTATTATTAATACATTTGTGTGAGTGCTCTTGGGGGTTTTCCTTTTCCATCAATAAAACCCTATTTTACCACTCAACAACGAATTATATTAAACAATTAATTAACTTGGCTCTCAAGCCCACAACTTTGGGTCAAATCCCCAACCACTTCGGTACTTTTCGCAACCAAATTTTGGTGGGATTTCACCACTCGGAAATACCTTTCGAGCTACCCAATTTTCAACAGGAAATTGATTGCATGCTTTTTGTTTTATTTTATTTATTTAATGATGTATACTATCTAAATGGTATTTAATACTGCAAGTAGTCTTAATAATTTTTTTCATTCTATTATTCCTTTGTCCCTTTGTTATTTCCATTATTTTTTCTCCTTTTAATAAATTGTCTTAAATAAAATTTTTAGGAAGCATACAAAATTATTTAATCTCTCTTAGATATGATAGCTCAAGAGGATAAAGGTTCCCTTTGCTTAAACAAAGAATTTTTATTGAGTTATTAATTATAAATTCTTCATAATTTTATAGTTTGAGGTCATATACCTCCAAATTTCTAGATATTCTCATAACTTGGTAATATATAAATATAAATATACATTTGGTTCGAGGGATACCCCCTTTGGTTGTTGGATTCTTCCAATTAACCTAAAGCAAGGAGGGTTTTTTTCCTCCAAAAGATTCTTTTGCATTGCTCTTTTCCATAGAATAGTCTCGAGGATACAACATCTTCCATGACCAATACTAAGAAAAAAAATTCTACAAACTTAGTATGAATAGCACATCCCTAGCTTCCAACATTCCTTTTGTCTCTAGTTGAAACTTAATAGTTTCAACCCCTTTCACTACATACTTGACATCACTAACACGTTTCACATGTAAATATGAATCAATTTGAGTCAAACTACTAAATAGCTCACATGCCTCTATCATACGATGTGATGCACCATTATCCAGGCACCAAACACTCCTAGTGTTGGCACTCATAAATAGACGAGATAAAATGAAAATTCCTCAATCTTAACTACAAACTCATCAATTTGAACCTTTTTTGATGGTGTTTCCTATTTTGGCGTCCCCTTCCCTTTCGTCCTCTCTAGACACTCTAATGCATAGTTCCCACTCTTATTGCAACTAGAGTACTTAATTTTACTCAATTCCTTTTCCTTTCTTAGTTGAGAGATTGTACCCTCATTGTTAAATTTGGAATCTGTTGAAAATTCAACAAGAAATGTGTGTCTAATTTAATTTTCCCTTAATTAAATTGGACAATAAATTGTAATCTTATCTCATAATCACTTGTAATAGTTAACTGAGGGTGATAAAATCAGTTAGCTCATGGAATTCGAGTAGAGAGTGGTTGGTGAGGCATGCAGAGTGATTCTATTTTTTTTTTAGTCCAAGTTGCAGTTAGTGCATTAGTTTAATGCATGATAAATCAATTCACTCAATTAATTAAGTTAAAATAAGTTTAACTTGTTGTAACTTATTGTTGCACTAGTGAAAGGTCAAGTGAATTAAATCAGATTTAATTCACATGTAGTTATTTTTCAAGTAGCTGATGATTTACTATTAATAGTTGCATGCATGTCAGTTTTGATGAAGACCTAGTTGAGACATAGGTTAAAGGGATGTTAACTACTAGTTGTATTATTAGAAAACTTCCTGCATGCAATAATACACCCATAGGATTTCCCATGAGCATTGCACAGTTTTGGAAGGCTGGAATTCCTAAAGAATAGGGATTTCATTCCACATGAATTGCACAAGCAAGGAAGTCTGAGCAGAGGCTGAAAATTGGCTAAGTGTTGGTCGATTTTGTCTGGATCAGTGTGAGACGATTAGCAGAGTGCAGTAGACTCTTGTGAGAAGAGTGCATTGTAATTGTTTCATGATTCCTTGGTTGAGTATACAATAGAAGATAGAGGGGTTATGAGCAGTAAGATTTCCCTGGGAAAAATATTTATGTTGTGAATTGATTTGCTTCTTTCTTTTACTTGGTGTGATTGTGCGATCGTGTTTATTTTCCGCAATTAATTTGTAGAAGGATTCAATATCTTTCTTTAGCATATCTCATGATCGGATTGAATCCATTGGTATACATATTGTTTTAATAATTTATACATGGTATGAGAGGGCAGGAAATCACTATAGTGGAGATGAAATTGAGTTTGTGCTAAATAGCATTCGAATTTTCAAAAATATTCTTTGGTGCGACAGGCGGATCAAGATGGCTTTCAATGGATTGAGATATGCACTCGAGGGCAGTTTTAATGAAATTGCATGGAAATACATAATGGAGGCAGTTCTGGAGGACAACAGGTTGAAATAATTCATTGATAATGATATTCCCAATCCCGCAGCAGCAGACATCACTCTTCTTGATGCTTGGCAAAAGAATGTTGCAAAGGTGAGGAGGATCTTATTAGAGTGAGTTCGAGACCACATTGTCTCGAGTCTCCATGGAAAAGTGACTCCATATGCAATGTGGAAGGCTTTGACAGATCTGTTTCAGAGTAGCAATGACCACAAAAAATTGGCACTGAAGGACAATATCATGAAAACCAAAATGGAGAAAGGCGAAACTATTCTAAAATATTTAACCAAGTTCATCCAATGTCAAGATGAGATTGGGAGTGTAGGAATTACTGTAGCTGATGATGACTTGGTGAGCCTAGCACTTCTAGGCCTTCCCAAGAATTGGCATAGTTATCAAGATTATGTTAATGGGAGGGGAGGAGCTACCATATTGGGAGAAACTTTGGTCAGATTTGGTACAAGAAGAATTCATGCAGAATACCAGGGATGGATCCTCATCCAAGATAGATGATGAGGAAAATTGCACCTTGGCTGGTAAGGCAAAGAAGGGGAAGGGAAATAAATCCTATTCCAAATCTGAGACCGAAAAAGAAGGAAAGAAGCATGACATGTCCAGAGTGAAATGTTTTTGTTGTCACGATCATGGACATTGTGCCACTAATTGTCCACAACATAAGAAGAACAAAAATAAGGCTTCAAGATCTACAGTGGGTGAGGCTTTGGCCTCGCAATTCAAGTTGGACTTCTCACTCATCGCATGCATGGTGTCTACTACGAGGGGATCAGTGTGGTACTTGGATACAAGTGCATCTTTCCACATGACGGTAGATAAAGAAATTTTTAGAGCTTAGAGGAGAAGGATCTTCATATGCATATCAAAATGGGTGATGACGGGAGGTATAGCACTACCGGGATTGGTACAGTTACTTGCCAAAGACATTCAAATAAACCCTTCTTATTAAAATATGTCATGCATGTACCAGGCTTGAAAAATAATTTAGTTTAAGTTGCTATGTTGGAGGATAGAGGATATGATGTGGTTTTCCATGAAGGGAAAGCATTCCTTCATCACAAAGCCAAAGGACAAGTAAAGAAGATTAGGATTCGTGTGAAGAATCTCTATAAACTTGATGTAGATGGCTGCACAACATTGATGGGTAAAGCAGAAAGAGTGGTGAGTCGAGATGAGGGTGAGTTATGGCACAGGAAATTGTGACATATACACCACCGTGCTTTGAAGGTCATGCGTCATATTTCTACGGGGCTTCCAAAGGGTAATCTTGTGTCAAGGGATGTACCATGGGGAAGTATGAAAAATCCACCTTTCACAAGAAGGAGAAATGAGCAGCAGTAATCCTTGAGAGAGTTCACTCAGATGTGTGTGGACCATTATCTATAGCTTCGACAGAAAAGCACAGGTATTATGTGATTTTTGTTGATGATTTTTCTAGAAAGTGTTGGATCTACTTCATGCAGAAGAAAGATCAGACATTCTCAAAAAAATTTGAGTTCAAAGCACTGGTGGAGAAAGATACGGGGAATCTCGTGAAGGCTCTGAGGAGCAACAATGGTGGTGAGTACATCTCCAATGAATTTAAGGACTCATGTGCCAAAGAAGGAATTTGGAGAGAGTTGATTGAACCTCATAACCCTGTAACAACCCCAATTGAACATGCAATTAATTATATCACATCAACAATGAATAATCACCCAAAAAAAATTTAACTAATCATCCTAAAAATTTCAGAAACATGAGCAAGACGACTTACATGTAATGACGATATTCCTTACTTGAGACTCCAAAGTTGCACGCTATTTGAATCATGTTGGCCACAACAAGGTTTTGGGGACAACTCTCCACCCAACTGTAGGCTCAGCTGTATGTAATCTTTCCACAACTGGCCACCCCCGAGCCCTCAATCAATGTACTACTGCCAGGGTATCCTTTGCCTCATAATACCTTTCTCTCCAGAGAATAGATGAAAGAATTCCTTTTCAATCTTCCTCAATGTCTATTAAATAGACCAAACAATGGAAAGGGAACCACATGCACACATTCACTGTGTCAACATGCAACTTAAGTTTTACTTAATTTAGTGTTCTCTTAGTTTAACTTACTTTTTGTTAGATTTACTAGTGTTTCTCTTAGTTTTATTTACTTTTTGTTAACTTTACTAATTTTTATAGTTTCTTAGTTTAACTCTTTGTTAATTTATTCCTTTATTTGTATAGTTTCTTAGTTTAACTCTTTGTTAATTTATTTACTTTTGTTAATTAACTCTTTCTTAAATAACTCTTAACTTTACTTATTTGTTTACTGTTTAGGACTCCAGTTTATTATTTACTACTATATTTAGAACTCCGGTTTTTGTTTACATTTTTTATTATTCTCAACTTATTATTTATTTACTTATTTATTTAATTATATTATATTATTCATATATTATTTATTATTTTATAATTATTAGGGGACATTACATACTCCCCCTCTTCAAGGAACTTCGTCCCGAAGTTAAGTATTTAATGATATTATATTATTTATTTACTATTTATTACTTCATGTGTGACCAACACCCTCTGCTAAACTAGTATAACCAGCAAGCATCGAAAGTTCTTCACAGCACCCGGGAAATCTCAAGGAATCTATGTCCTTTTTCCCACTTTCGGAACCAGGCATAAGCCTCCCCGGTCTGTCCCTAGCCAAGGCTGGCCCCAAGGCTCGCGCCTGACTCAGACCTCATCTGCCCCAAGGTAGGCATCCGGTCCCAGTACTCAATGACTACGGGCATCTCGCAAGGCTGGCCCACTCCCTCCACAGCTCCTTAAGGTGCACAGCCCCAGGCATCAAAGTCTTACACCCACTTCTAGGCTTCGGTGTTCCCATCCAATACCAGGCACTTGGCCTACAATATCAGGCCCTTGGCCTCCTCAAGATGGTCCCACAGCCCTTCAAGAGCTATCCATCAAGAGATATACAAGACAAAGGAACCATTGGCATATGTAGTGTTGATTGAGTTTGTCCCCAGCCCATATGATGTTACTTATTCTCCCTCGTAGGTATGGGCTCCCACGAGATCATCAAATCATCCAGTCGTCTTGGCCCATTTGTGGATTTCCTGTCAATCACCACATCTCAACATAAATCCAATGCATTAGTCATAACATCATAATATCATTCCAAATTTTCCACATTATAAATGGTAAATAACTGCATGCTCATGCATGTCAAAAAATCTGTATCTATTCCACATGCTTCACATCATGAAATACCATCATGAGTTATAACATCAACATATATGAATCATGACATCACATAATAAATAAACAAAATTCAAATATACATCATATCATAACATCATGGTCCCTATGGATATCTTATCCATCATTAGCATAATACATAATTATCATAACAAATAAATAAATAAGCATGACATATGCATCGTCCACCTCTTATCAGAACTATATCCATTTACCGCATAGCATCACATCATGAAACATCTCAATACTTATCAAATATAGAACAATAATACACTATAAGCATCGTTGTGATGATTCATTAGAAAAAAAAAAAAAAAAATTAAGTTTCTTGTATAAGAATGAATACCAACTATAAAGTAAAATTATTCAACATCCATCTAGGATCTCGGTTATCTCATAAATACTATTAGTGTCATGATTTTATCAAGATACCAATTACTTTTCAATATTCATTTCCACTTCTATCAACTAAGAAGTTGATCATTCACATTGTATATATACTTATTTAATTACATCGTTAAATTTCAAATGAGCCTCATTATCTCGAGACTTAATCTCTTGTCATGCAATCTTCCTTCCCCAAGGAAATTTTAGTGAAATTAATTGTTAATATATTACCGGTTGTATAATCATTCTTTAAATTATTATTTCATTTCCAATACATTGACTCATTTAATCCAAATACATAACTCATCAATTACATGTGACATACTAACTTCTTACTCTTCACATTAATTATTTTTTCATTAATATTTAATCCTCAACTTATCACGAAATGTACCTCCTTTGCCAATGTTATACAATTATTATTTTTAATTTTTACCTTTCAATTTTGTCTTGTCAACACTACCATTTCTTTTAAAGGTGAAGCATTGAACCACTATTACCCTTATTCAACCATCAAAAAATTTTATATGCTTAGTGTACTTGGCACTTCTTCTATTTTCCATGGTATAAACGTGATAATTTTCTTCTACAAAAACCTCATTATATTCTTTTATCATTTTATGTGTAATCCTTCTCAAGGTCTCATTATATAATTTCCAACAATATTTATTCCTACACTTCATGCTCGATATATTCGCATAAGTCTACATATTTTGTATCATTACTATGACCCTCACCAATCATGTTGTTAAATCCACTCATCAATACCATTAAGAGAACTTTCCACTTGAGATGGATCCCATAATTTACCCCTAGACATTATTACATTTTCACACTTTCTTGTTATATGCCTTAAAGGACTATATGAACTTAATTACTTTCTAAAATCCTAAAATGTTTTATGGTTGGTATTCACATTAGCACCATGCTTGAATATCCTTAAGGTTAAATTTACCATGAAATAATACCTTAATACTAAGTAATTTTCCTGGCTTATCCTCTCAAAATTGTTCAATTCCCATCATATAGACATTCATGGATTTATTACTTCTATAACCAAATGTTGCCATAATCCCTACAACTCCTCAAAGTGACCCACTTAATTATCTCGACTTATTTGTTGATTGTCATATTTTCTTCCTAAGATAAATCTTCCATTATGTAACAACCATATGTTTAAATCTATCTTAATTCCTTTTATTATTATTATTACTAAGAAATATCAAAACAATTAATAATAACAATAATATTCATATATTAACTTCTTATTATTGATTCTTTATCTATAAAATAAACTTGATATTATAATGTTATTAAAAAGAAAATCCTAACATAAAATTAATAATACATGAATACTCAATTATAAAAACATACATTTAATTTAAATAATAATTACAATCATTTTCATAATTTATTTATCTAGTACTATCTACAATTTTAAAACATATATTATACCATGAAAAGTAATAATTTTATATCTTTATTTTCTATACTTTCCCTTTTATCTTATTTTATTTATCCTATTTATATTCTCTTAAACCCTTTTACATTATTTGTATTACATTTTTGGGAATGTGCGGAGATAAATATATAAATCCCTTAACTCTAATATTAAGTGGAAAAATTTTATGATATATAATTTAATGTTAAGTTCGAGGACAAGTCAATGCATCTCCTATAAATCGAAGACTTTTACAATTATTTCACCTTCCCTTTTTTTATTACCTCTTTTTCAAAGTAGTACATTTTTTTAGATTTTTGAAAAATGAATCTTTGGAATAAATAATTACCATTCCCATCTTGAAACCATGCGTCCACCTATTTGAAATCACCAACACTTAATGTACAACTCTTCAAAAATACAAACTTTAAAATATATACAAACTATATGTATATATTTTTTAATTAATAATATTAAATCCATATTTATATAATTTTTTAAATCATGTACCTTATCTATAGATTTTGCAGATTTTTTATAAGGTAAAGATTTATTATTATTACTAATATTTTAAATGCAATTTCAAAGTTAATAGCTTAAACTCGTAGATTTTCATACATGTATTTACTTACTAATTTGGAAAATATAACTTTCCATTATCATGATTTAAAATATATCATTAAAAATAGATTAATAAAAAAAAAAATTCATGCAAATTTTTTTTTTCAAAAGTTACTTATAAATTCACTCTTTTATTTAATTTTTTTTAGGTTCACAGTTAGAAGATATATATATATATATATATATATATATTATTTAAAATAAAAGTGCATGTAAAATTAATTAATTTATTTATTTTTTAATTTAAAACTCTAATTTTAGATTTAAGAAAAAACATGTATATAATTATATGCAAAAGTAAAATTCAAATTTATTTTTAATAATAAATAAAATTATTATATTAAATTTATTATCAGTATTCAATCAAAATCAAGTTTTAACTTTTTCCTAGAGGTCCCTAATGTCGAAACCCACTCTCATACCATATGTAACAACCCCAATTTAACATGCAATTAATTATATCACATTAACAATGAATAATCACCCAAAAACTGTTTAACTAATCATCCTAGAATTTTCAGAAACATGAACAAGACGACTTACCTGTAATGACGATATTCTTTACTTGAGACTCCAAAGTTGCACGCTATTTGAATCATGTTGGCCGCAACAAGGTTTTGGGGACAACTCTCCACCCAACCGTAGGCTCAGCTGTATGTAATCTTTCCACAGCTGGCCACTCCCAAGCCCTCAATCAACGTACTACTGCCACGGTATCATTTGTCTCACAATACCTTTCTCTCCAGAGAATAGATGAAAGAATGTATTTTCAATCTTCCTCAATGTCTATTAAATAGACCAAACAATGGAATGGGAACCACATGCACACATTCACTGTGTCAACATGCAACTTAAGCTTTACTTAATTTAGTGTTCTCTTAGTTTAACTTACTTTTTGTTAGATTTACTTAATTTAGTGTTTCTCTTAGTTTTATTTACTTTTTGTTAACTTTACTAATTTTTATAGTTTCTTAGTTTAACTCTTTGTTAATTTATTCCTTTATTTTTATAGTTTCTTAGTTTAACTCTTTGTTAATTTATTTACTTTTGTTAATTAACTCTTTCTTAAATAACTCTTAACTTTACTTATTTGTTTATTGTTTAGGACTCATGTTTATTATTTACTATTTTATTTAGAACTCCAGTTTTTGTTTACATTTTTTATTATTCTCTTGACTTATTATTTATTTACTTATTTATTTAATTATATTATATTATTTATATATTACTTATTATTTTATAATTATTAGGGGACATTACAAACCCACAATAGAATGGGGTTGCAGAAAGAAAGAACAGAGAAATTGTGGGTGTAGCATGAGCGATGTTACATGATCAGGGCCTACCATTGCATTTGTGGGTGGAGACATGCAACACTACTATATTTGTGCAGAACTGTTGTTCTCATTGGATACCTAGAATGAGTACACCAGAGGAGACTTTTTCTGGTAAGAAACCTAATGTTTCATATTTTAAAATTTTTGGATCATCTATCTATTTCCATGTGATCAAAGATTCTAGAAAGAAGCTAGAACCAACTGCTGAGATTGAGATATTTGTGGGGTACACTGATACTCCCCACAACTATCGGGTGTCCGAACAGAAGGATGACTGTTGTCAGACGGGATGTAAAAATTTGATTAGGAGAGAGCCATGTGATTTTCCCTTGAGAGGGAGCTTTATTTGCATGTAGATAAGGAACTCTTGGTTCCAAAGGATGAACCTCAAGATGTGGAGCAACCGCATGCGAAGGATCATGGAGTGGCAGAAACCACTCATGCAGAGCCATCCACCAGACATGGTAGGAGGCGCACCACAAAAGCTAACAGATTGAGACTTGATGCGGAAGAATATGTAGGAGCACCTACATCACTGTGCAGACAAAGACAGTCTCCAGATAGGTATACTGGATACTTGGCTCTTATGAGCAAGTGTATTATGACAGAACCATCCTCTTTTGAGGAAGCAGTGCAACAACAAATTTGGGTTGACGCCATGGTTGAGGAGTATGACTCCATCGTCAGGAACAGTGCATGGGAAGTTGTCCCAAGACCAATCGAGAAATCAGTGGTTGGATCTAGATGGATCTATAAGGTGAAGAAGGCAGCAAATGGGAGTGTGAAGAAGTACAAGGATAGATTTGTAGCCCAGGGATTCTCACAAGTTAAGGGGATTGACTATGAGGAGATTTTTTCATTGGTTGCAAGGTACTCATCGATTAGATCTATCCTTGCACTCTCAGCGTAGATGGGGTGGTAGATACATTAGATGGATGTAAAGACTGCATTTCTCATTGGATTTATTGAGAAAGAAGTGTACATTGAGCAGCCATAAGGTTTTGAGATCTTTGACAGTGAGTTTCATGTGTGCATACTCAAGAGAGCACTGTATGCGCTGAAGCAAGCACCTCATGCTTGGTACACCAGGATTGACAACTATTTCACCGAGTTGGGCTTCACGAAGAGTGAAGCAAATGCGAACATGTAACATATTGTGGTTGATGCTAAGATTTAGATTATCTTACTTTATGTTGATGATATTATTTTGACAGGTGATGAGCATCTCATAACTTCTTGCAAAGAGGATCTTGCAAGGGAGTTTGAGATGAAGGACATGGGACTCCTTCACTATTTCCTTGGTTTGGAGATATGGCAGCGTGATGGGGAGCTATTTGTTTCTCAAGGCAAGTATGCCAAAGAGATTTTGAGAAAGTTCCACATGGAGAGTTATAAACCCATGGAAACTCCTCTTTTAGGAAACTGGAGGAAGGAGGATGCTACTTCAGGTGAGGTAGTGGACACTATTGTTTACAGGCAGCTTTTGGGTTCACTCATGTACTTGGTGAACACACGACCACACATTTGCTACACAGTTAACCAGCTGAGTTGAGCTATGGTTAAGTCGACCAAGTTCTTTTGGAAGGTGGGGAAGCATGTCTTGAGATATATTAGGGGCACTACAGAGTATGGATTATGGTATAGACAGACATAGGGAGTGAAGCTTCAAGGCTTCACCAATGCAAATTGGGAAGGCAGTCCATCAAATAAGAAGAGCACATCAGGAGGGATCTTCAACATAAGAACGACAACAGTTTCTTGGTACAACAGGAAGAAGAGATCAGTTGCACTCAGTTCAGCCGAGGTAGAGTACATGGCAGCCAATCAGGCTTCATTAGGGGAATTTTGAGGTCTAAAATGGGCCTCCTAAGGAAAATGTACAATCAAAATTCACTTTATGAGAACCAATCACATTTTAGGGGATGACATCATCCCTATTGGTTGAGGTGGCACTGCTTGAGTTAAAGGTACTTACTTGTCACATTCTCAATGGTGGATAAAAACTCATGGTTATCCATGGTAGTGCTTTAAGTATTTTTAAAGTAAAAGTAAAGTACTCATAATAAATGTCATTTCACACTTTTTGAATAAAAATATATTATTGTCATTTCATATTTCTTGAAAGAAACAATGCATATCCTTATACATTTATTATATTATATTATATTACATTATTTTTATATAGTATATTAATTACATGTCATTATGCAATTTAAATAATACAAATTTTAATTAATAACATATAATATAATTACGAATTTATAAATTTATATTTATATTTTATTTTAAGTTATTTAAGTACAAAGGACAAATGCATTAGTTGTTCAATGATAATGACTTTTTCTTAAAAAGACCATTCTTATTTATAGTCACAACAATACAATGTTTTTTTAATTTTATTTTGGTACAACTTTTGAATTGAATTTAACTATGGTTACATTGATTGTGGTGCAAAAAGTGAATTGAAAATTCATAAATATTATTTTATTGGTTTAGCTATTATTTTATTATTTTCTTAGGAGGCTCATTTTAGACCTCAAAATTCCCCTAACGCATGTGAGGCCATCTCAATGAGAGAGATTCTTGTTGGTTTGTTCGGTCATCAGATGGATCCGATGGTGATACATTGTGATAACCAGAGTTGCATAAAACTCTCGATTAATCTAGTATTCCATGATAGGCCCAAGCATATTGACATACAGTACCACTATCTCAGAGATTGTGTTCAGAGAGGCATTATGTTACTTCATTACATTCCCACGGAGGATCAGGATGCAGATATTTTGACGAAGGTGTTCGCCAAGAGAAAATTCGAATACCACAGAGGCGGGATCGAGTTAGCTAATAATCCCTTTCTTATTGAGAGGGAGTGTTGAAAATTAAAAAAAAAATGTGTGTCTAATTTAATTTTCCCTTAATTAAATTGGATAAAAAATTGTAATATTATCTTATAATCACTTGTAATAGTTAACTGAGTGTGATACACTCAGTTATCTCATGGAATCCGAGTTGAGGGTGGTTGGTGAGGCATGTAGAGTGATTCTATTTGTTTTGAGTCCAAGTTGCAGTGAATGCATTAGTTTAATGCATGAGAAATCAGTTAACTCAATTATTTGAGTTAAAATAAGTTTAACTAGTTGTAAATGATTGTTGCACTAGTGAGAGGTCAAGTGAATTAAATCAGACCTAATTCACATGCAGTGATATGTCAAGTAACTAATGATTTACTATTAATAGTTGCATGCATGTCAGTTTTGATGAAGACCCAATTGAGACAGAGGTTAAAGGGATGTTAACTATCAGTTGTATTATTAGAAAATTGCCTACATGCACTAATACACCCATAGGATTGCCCATGAACATTGCACATTTTTTGAAGGTTGAAATCCCTAAATAATATGGATTTCATTCCACATGAATTGTGCAAGCAAGGCAGGCTGAGAAAAGGCTGAAAATTGGCTAAGTGTTGGTCGATTTTGTCCAGATCAGTGTGAGACGATTAGAAGAGTGCATTGTAATTGTTTCATGGTTCCTTGGTTGAAAATACAATAGAATATAGAGGGGTTTTGAGCAGTAATCTTTCCCCAAGAAAAATATTTGTGTTGAGTATTTATTTGCTTCTTTATTTTACTTGGTGTGATTGTGTAATCGTGTTTATTTTCCCCAATTAATTTGTAGAAATAGTATCATGCTTTAGCATATCTCATGATCGGATTGAATCCATTGGTATACATATTATTTGTATAATTTCTACAGAATCATTTCCTTTTACATTCATGGCCATATCAGCCAGGTCCAAGTTGTCCTCTTTGTCTTCCTGCTTATTGATCTTAGACTCCTGAGTTTCTTCCTTGATGCAGTCATCCTAAAGTCTCACCCAATTGACAAGGTACTCTTGCGCATAAATTCCTTTGAAAAATGGTTCTCATGAAATGGGAAGACTATTCAGTGCCCCATTCATGAGCTCTACAGCCTCGAGCTTCTCCCTAATGGTTTCAAGTTGATATTGTGTTTGGGTGATCCTCATGAAGTAACTGGTAACATTATCATATTTCGACATCTAAATGGATATGAGATTATTTTTCAATATCATTTTCATGTTCATGTTGTTGCTCTGGAATAGGTCTATCATAACTTTGTACATTTCCCTAATTGTCTTCTTTTATGCAAAATGAGGAATAAAGTGATCCTTCACAACATCCATGATGGCATATTGAGCTCTAATGTCCTTTATGTGGGCTGCCAATTTTATTATTGGCTATTGTATTTCCTTATCCAAAATCTCTCAAATATCATTATCCTTCATCACCAAGGTAACCCTTTCCTTCTAAAGAAGGAAACTTGAAGCTACATCCAAACGGTCTTCAAAACTGAGACTATTCATTGTCATCTCCGATATGATAATTTAGCCTTGTGTTAAGTCCTAGCACCCACAAGAATAATTCTAGTGTACAAAGAAACTAGGATCTCCCTCATGGATTTTTCTTTGTCCTTTGAGACAATTACTGAAATTAATTTTTTTTCCAAACCCCTAACTAGTATAGTCTCCCTCTCTCTCTTTGATGGTTACTTCTATCAATCCTACTAGTTGCTTTGCCAAAACAAGTTATCTTTCAATATTATCCTTTATACCTTCTACCCACATGTAGTTCCAATCATTATTCTTGTTGTTCATGCAACCCGTATGGCTCTTGTGTGACTATTGTAACTAGTCATTGTGACATTTTTCCTATGTTCTGACACACTCTAGCACCCTCTTGCAAATGTTTGGCCTAACACTAAAAACCTATGAATAGTTATGGATCTACTTCACTGGGAGTGTAAATATTAAACATCATGCACTAAGCCAATAATTGGTTGAATATCTTTTCATCTTGTCCATTAAGTGTCACTTTATTCTTATCCAATGAACAAGATATAAATATGGTAATCCAATCATTGGCATAGTGCATGGTGTTTAATATTTTCCCACTATGTAGAGCTGTGGTCAGGTAGGTTTCTAGGGGAATTACTCATACTATGGAAAAAAACCCCATCCCTGGAGCATTTTTCCATCCTTTTAGGATTAGTCCTTTGGCATATTTGGCTACACAGGAATAGAACCATCTTTGATAATCAGGTTCCAAATATACGACATGTGGTGCATATTGAAATTTGATTGCAAGTTTGGATTTTTTACCTTGATAATTACTTGTGAAAATATTTATTCTTCCTTCTTATCTTTTCATTATTATTCATCAAGCAATTATCAATTTATCCATTCAAGTACAAGAAAATAAATATCACAGTGCACAAGAGACAAGAGGCACCATAAATTAGGCAAGTGGCCACGGAAAAACCCACAATGGGAAAACCCAACATTCCTTTCCTTATAGAATCTTTTGTCAACAAGATAAATCCAAGTCATAGACAAACTGACCAGTAATCCAAGTGCCAAATCAGAGCTCCATCAATAGCTCAAATTCTACCACAATTTTTTCCATAAGATCTTCAACAAGTCATCACAAGATGCCACATTCTTGTCCTTAAATATCACGTCTCAAAAAGATATAATGCCTTCAGAAACTAGCATAGTCACAAAATAAATAATAACTTAGGTAGGTTGCATTCCACAGAAATATATTCCTTTAGATGGCTTGTATTTCACATAAATATAATCTCATAGATAGTTCGCATAATACAGGATTGTAGTACCACAAATAGCTCACATACCTTAGAGGTGTGGTGCCAGAGATAGCTCGCATTTTTCCTCATACCTTTGCATAAATTAGCCTCAAAAACCTTGCACTTTATCTGTGTACTTCTACCTCCAATTAGTCATCCGAATTTTTTGTTTGATGGAGACGAATTGTTTCTATTTATAGTTGATTGTTCATGCAACAGGGCATGTCTCTTAGGTAGGTTGACTTGTCATTTGGAGGGTCGACTTGGTCAACTTAGAAACATGGAAACATACTTTTAAAATTCAATTTTATATCTTTTAAATGTCCAAATGGGACATGATAAACTAAATTTTCGCTTGGCTCAAATAAATTATTTTTGACTCGTTACAAAATCATAATTATGAAAACCAAACCTAGTTACAATTTCAACAATGCAAAAATAAAAAATAACAATGAAGGAACTCAATACAAGAGTAAAGAAGAAAACAAAATTTCGATTGGCCCAAGATTGTCATTTCGAAGGCTTTGGTTTTTTTTATAGAGCCAAGAGTCATGTCAGGGATTTTTGTTGAGCAGGAGTAGTGTACCTAAATAACCATCATTTATTCCTTCTTAGCTTGGGGATAGGGCCCATATATAATAATAAAGCGTAATTAATTGGGCTTTGGCTTGTCCTTGATTTTTCCATATCTAGGCATGCGAAATTCCTTCAAACCTTTGGTTATTTTTGGGTGGTTATTGATTAGTTCTTGGGGAACAACGGATTACATAGTTTGGCCCTAAATCCTTGGAAACAAATAATTCACCAACTACAAGAAATTTTTGAGGAGTTGGAGGTATCACATATCCATAGGGAACACAACATTGATGTGGAGAGAGTATCTAAAGAAGCACTACTCCAGCCTATTGGAATTTAAGTGATAATAGAAAAGGTATTTGATACCCTCAGGGTGAATGCTTGCCACATTTTTCTGAATTGATGCCTTTGTAATCATTGGGATCTTGTCTATTTTTATGTTTGATTTTTTTTGTCCTAGTTGGAAATAAATATCCAGGAGGATGTAATTGAACAATAATATGTATACTTTCATTTCATTAAAATAACAAGTATATGATTTTTTCCATTAGAAAAAACCATTTTCCCAATGGAAATTGGGTCTGTCGGCCCAACCTCATAGTTTTCAAAATCTTGTGCATGTCTTGGACCCAACTCCTCTACGTGGACCATTCATGGCCCGACACCTTGATGTCCCATGTTTTCTCTACAATGGTAGCTCAGCCTTACACCGACTTTGTGACTATTCTCAACAATATCCTCTACCACCTCCCTCACTTTTATTCATAGATGATATGAGTTGATTAACAAGTTAGATCCCCTACATCAATCAGTGACTCACTTCTCAAGTGCAATTCAACGTATTTATGGTGTTATTCTCCTCACATTGTGGCCCCTACATCAACCCCTACCAATTGTTTCAACCCTTTTGGTTGGTCGTTGGCCCATTTACCTCAACCTATGTGCACACAACCTCTGAGGCTCCGATAATCATTCCTTTGTCATAACTATGCTCTTGAATGTATCACCCAACTAGCCCGGATCCCATATGTCTCCTATGCATTGTTTGGCACCTACCTGCAACAACCCTACCACTGTCTTGTGCACACACAGCATTTTCAGGTGATGCCTAGAATTCTAGTTGTTGGCTACCTAGGCGGTAGCAAGGCTTGACACCCTATAAACCTTATTTGTTGCCCCCTTTTTAATTTATTTTTCATACTTACAACCACTATGCAAGCTTGTTCTAGCCACTTCTTTTTCAGCCATTACACAAGAAAAATGTCCTTCATATGCTCGTTGGCAAAACTTAGCCTCTTGACGCCTGTATGTTGAAAATTTGGTAGCTCAAGGATAAATTTCTAAAAATATAGTCTAAAAATAGAATTTCTATAAATAAAAAGTTTAAAATTATAAAGTCTTAAGATAGTAAATCATCTTGCATCAATTGGTAATCAAGTATTGTTGATGGAAAATCAATTTTGATCATCAATCAATCTTAATAGTTCAATTTCAACTTAATCATCAATACTATCATTATCATTATTATTATTATTAAAAAAGAAATTCAAGTCACTCAATCATGGCTCTCAATAATGTTCTCTTACACTTTCATTCATTATTGGCATGTCATATTCCTCTTACACTCTCATTAATGCTCTTACACTCTCTTACGCTCAATTAAAGCTCGTCATAAAATATTATCTTACACTCTTTTATGCTCAATAAAATCATATCATAAGAGATTCCTCTTACGCACTCCTTGATGCATATGTTACACTCTCTCTTAAAACCAAAAGTTACAAAGGCATGCATATATCCTGAGTTACATTTCTTTTCTTAAATGGGCATGAATTATACTCCTCTTAGCATGTGAGTTACTCCTCCTATATGGCATGGATTCGTTGTTCTTCTTATATATATGTGTCTCATTCTTTCTCCCCACTACTTTTGCATTGTGAAAGAAGATTTTTAACTTGAGAGAGAATTGGAGAGAGTTGAAGAAGATTGTGAGAGAGATACTTGGAGAGTAAGAGTAGAACTTGGTAAGCCAAGGTTGATTCAATGCTTCATTGTTTTAGTGTTGATTCAGTTGAATGGAAGGTTGATTCAGTGTGTGCATTTGTTGTTGTTGCTCCCAATGATTTTCATGCTACATCTTGTTCATATTTGGGTGAACTTACTCACTCTTTTGATCTCTCATTGTACTTTGTATCTCTGTTGAACGATTGATTTCAAATAGAAGAAGAATTTGGTTGGGTTTTCCCCATGTGATTTTTTCCCTAGTCATTGGACCTAAATTCTCTGTGTCTCAATGTATTTGTGGTTGTCTTCTATTGTGCATTTGATTTATGTTCTATCTACAATTGTTTATCTAATATGGTAGCATAAAGGAATTTTGTAATAAGTGATTGTTACATCATAGAACATCAGAATTTCAACATGGTATCAAAGGCTTGGTGAAGAGAAGTTCAAGAAGAAAGTGTTGTTCCAACCCATTTTATGTTAAAATAGCTCTTGTTGTCCACTCTATTCATAGTCAAATTTCTGTTGACATATCACTTGTTGTTCTTTCTACTTGCTACCCATTTTCCGCTGAAATTTTACTACTGAAATTTACCGTTGAAATTTTATTGTTGAAATTTTACTTCTGAAATTTTACTTCTGAAATTTTATTGTTGAAATTTTACTGCCGAAATTTTGTTGCTACCGTTCTTACAAGATTGCAAGGAACCCAAGATATGATAGTAATTTTGCAAATAGTAATTAAGGTGTTGCATGTGTTTAACAGTTGTGGTTTCGGTACTTGTTGATGCATGATAGAAATTGAATGCTTAAGATAGGGGGATTTTAAGTCTCTCACATTATATGAGAAAGGTCATATTCTTATGGATTGTGGTAATTCTGATATTAGAGTTTACTAAAAATAGTGGTTGTGAGTAAGAATCATGACTTTTGCAAAAAATGGAATGATAGTTTTCTAAACTAACCTCTTTTGTAGAGATCAAAGATGTGTTATAACTAATATTATTGCAGACAATGAATTCAATACGTATAATCATTATTACATATCTTCACTCTGGGATCAAGATTTGAAAATCTTTATAAAATCAATGGATGACCTATACATGCATTGATTCATGATAAGTAATCATCAATATAGATTGTGGCACCGAAAGTTCACTCATTTTCACTATAAATCATTACCTAGTGTGAGAAAGATGATTTCTAAAATCTCTGAAATTAGAGTGGATCATGATTAAGTTTTCCAAGTGGTGTTCAAGAAGATGCATTTCTTCTGTCAATGACATGATTGATGGACAGTGGTAACTTATAGAGACCGGCTCAAGAGGGAGCTAATAACTTCCTTCAATCCCCATTAAAATTAAGTATTTTCAAGTCTTGTGTTGTTTCTTTGTGTCACTACTCTTGTTTAGATTTATCTTTATAGATCACTGGTTATGCTTCTTGCACGAGTTTTTGAATGATTCTTTCACTAACTTTCTGATGAGGATGTGATCAAGAAACGCGGATCCTGAAGATCATTAGGGGGCAAAATAGGAAGAGTAAACTCTAAGAGGAAGTCGATGCCAGGATAATGAAGGAGCCACTCTCACATCTAAGAAAAAAAAGAAAGACTTGCCTCAACACCAAGTATACTTTCATTATGTTTATTTACATTGTTACTATTGCTCTTGCTCTGGGATCAACAGGTACATTTGATGAATGTGAGAACCAAATCCTTTGTATCGAGATTGAGAATGATGTCGAGCCATCTCATGACTTGAGTGGACATGAAGTGGATAAGAGCTCAAGACTTATGCAAGGAAGTTGGAATCACGAGAGAGACCATTGTATTGTATAACCTAGAACAAAATGGTGTGGCTGAGAGAAAGAATAGAATTATCATGGAAGCGAGTCAAAGTTATGTTGTAAGATCAGAACTACCAAAGTTTTTATGGGAAGAAGCTACTAACATAGTTGTCTATGTTTAAAATAGATCTTCTCATGTTGCCCTAAAAAACAAGACTCTGAAAGATGTCTTCTCTAGTGAAAACCCCGAGGTTGGGCACTTGAGGATCTTTAGTTGCCCTATCTATTTCCATGTGCCAAAAGAAAAAGGGAACATGCAGAAAGCTTCTGGTAAGAAAGGTATGTTTGTTGGTTATTGTGAAAAATCTAAAGCTTACAAAATACATGCACCTGGACAAAGATATATAGAGTTTAGCAGGGATGTAACATTTGATGAAGATACAACTCTTAGAAAGGCAAGAGACACTCCTCTTCCTCCTGCTAATGTTGATAGTCGAGATGATGCATTTGAGATAAAGAAAATCCTAAGTTATCCATGCATCATGATGGGCTACATCTAAAGTGTCCATGGCTTATTGATATTATTCAAAAAGATGTTTTTTATGAGAAGCTTTCAAGTGCTACTCTTATTTCATCTCCTTGTGTTATTCCAATGATAACATAGATTCATAGGAGATATTAGAGACCCATTGTGTTCAATTTTTGGATGATGAGTTTGAGCATGTCCATGATGAGAGCACAACAAAGACTTCCTCCATGGGGGAGGCTATCCCTCTAAGTGAGCTACAAAAATTGTTGAGGTTGTTAATGTAGATGCGGGTGGCATCAATAAACCAATGGCACCCATAGTGAGAAACAACATACAAATTTTGCACTAATGATTAAGGAAATGGACACATTTGATCCTCAAGCATATGAGGATGCTCATGGTAAGGTAGAATGGGAGAACATTGTGGTTGAATAAATAGAGCTCTTTGATGAACATTACTTATGAGTTGCTTCATTGTCTAAAATGGTAGTATGGGTAAAATGCAAACGGGTCTACACCGTTAAGTTCATTTCAAAGGGGGTGTTATAGGAGATACAAGGCTTGTTTGATATCAATGGCATTCGCATAATAAGAAGATCTCAACTACATTGAGACATTTTCCGTGGAGACCAATATGAATTCTAATTGGATAGTTCTCTCTTGCTCTCAATTTTGGTTGGGAAGTCCATCGAATGAATGTAAAGAGTGCCTTCTTGTGTGGGGATCTTCATGAAGAAATCTTTATGGAGTAGCAACTATATTTTGTTTGTGATGGTGATCCTTCACTCATGAGCACATTGAGGAAATTTTTATATGGCTTGAAATAGGGCCATGGGAGGAGAAGATTAATAAGTTCTTTCTTCAATGTGATTTCGAGTATTGTAAATTGGAGCTTATATTTATGTTAAGCAAGTGGATGTGAATCTTTTTCTTTGATTCTCACTAGCAATGTCGAAATTTGGTTCGTGGTTTAAAGGCCACATTCAAAGATACAATTGAGATTGGAAAGCTAGGTTTGCTTAATTTCTTTCTTAGTATCCATATTTTTCACTTGGATGATGGTGTCCTCATTTCTTAGCCTAAGAATGTTTTTTATTTGTTGAAGAGGTTTAAGATGGAATATTGTAGTTTTTTTCTACTCAATATTAGTTACAAATCAACTTAAGTATAACTAGACAAAGGTTGATACTAGTATGTATAAGCAACTTGTTGGGAGCTTCATTAACTCATGACAGCCCTAACATTGCATTTGTTATTAGGTTGATAGCGAGATTCATTTAAGACTTGAAGGAAAGTCATATGCAAGCAAAGAAGAGGATTGTGAGGTATGTCACAAGTACTTATCAATTGGGAATCAAGTATTCTATAAAGGTGAAAGGTTAATTTTCAAGTTGGTGAAGAGAGGTATTAAATCCCCCACCAAGTTCAAGTATCTCCAATGAAATGCTTCGATCATTAAGGCAGGAACATCAAGGCCAATGCAAGTAGACCATGGGTAAAGTTGAAGTATCTCCAATGAAATGCTTCGATCATTAATGCAAGAACATCAAGGCCAATGCAAGAAGGCCATCGGTAAGTGTAGGACAAAGCTCCTCACTCTATGTCCAGTGACTCTTTTGCTAATCTAGGCATTGATAGGGCTTAAGTAAAAGGGTGGTGTGATGCTAGGTTCATGGGATATATGGACTCTAATGGGTTGGTGATGTTAATGAACAAAATATACCTCTGGTGAAGTGTTTCAACTTGGTTCAGGATTGATTGATTGGCCATGCAAAAGCAACAGGTCGTTGCACTATCCACCACTAAGGGTGAGTATAGAAAAGCAATGAATACAATGACAAAAGTAGTTTGAATCCACAACTTGATGGATGAGCCACCTAGATAGTACTCTAACATGGCAACACCAAAAGGATATTCAAGATCATGTACACTACTTTAGAGTAAGTTGTGTATCCCTCAAATATACAAGGATAAATGATCAAGGTGCTGCTACTTTCACAAAAACTGCTAAAATGGGCCTAGCTTGTCAAACTCTAATGTATGCTGTG
Organism: Pinus albicaulis; assembly: GCA_034641835.2. Taxonomy (NCBI): domain Eukaryota; kingdom Viridiplantae; phylum Streptophyta; class Pinopsida; order Pinales; family Pinaceae; genus Pinus; species Pinus albicaulis. The sequence goes on along the minus strand of CM076581.1, from coordinate 1,123,377,959 downwards.
ACAAAAAGGAGTGTCATTAAGCAGCCGCGTAGTGGTAATGCCATCTCCCCAATATCTATAAATCATGTGTAAAATCATGTATAAGTGAGAATGTTAGAGTACGTGCAAACATTAGGTTATGCATAAATCCGACTTATATAATGAATAGTTTCCCAAATACAAAATCACGAGGAAAAGCGGCCCTCTATAAAAGGTCATGTCTAAATTATGAATATATATAAACGAAGGAAAACACATTTATAATTAACCCCGCTCACCAATTATTGAATATGTTGTGTGTCTTTCTCTCGTTTACTTGTGTTCTTTGATTTGATCATGGAACCTATGATTAAATTCCATTTATTGCATCTCAGATTCTCAAGATAAATATTTTGAAATTAGAGAAGCGCAGAACACCAAGGAGTACATGGATACATATTAGAACATATTTATACGTGCAGTGACAGAATAGCTGACTCGAACATGTGTACATATTAGAACATAATTTATACGTGCACGTGACAGAATAGCTGACTCGAACATGTGTTTGGTATACTAACTCATCACAAGTTCAGCAGCTGCACTCATGGCTCTACAACCTCCCCTCTCAAGTAGAGCGAGAGCAAGTTCAGGCTCATGCCACCATCTCAAACCTATCGCCAGTTTTCTCAGAGTCTCTAAATTAACATCAGAAATCCAGTTGGGGGCACAAGTAATCATCATTGAGAGAAAGCCTATTACATATGCTTTCCATGTGGCATGTTCACATCCAAGAGAAAACTTTTGCTGTAATGCACTTGCCAGAAACCCCATATGGTAATTAATCATTTGTGCTCGTTTCGTAGAAAGAGACGAGGCATTCAAGCCAAAAGCACAAGCTCCACAAAGAATGGAAAAATGTGCTATTGCATAGCCTTCAAGAATAGAAACACTCCTCTCACTTTTGGGCTTGGTTCCACTTCCAGATAGAAACCAAGTTGGTAAAGTTTCTTGATATAGGATTTGAACCAACCCTGATCCACCTGTGACACACAGTAAGGAAGCTCCCAGAGTAGATGCCTGTTTAACTTTTGCCATGACAATTGCCAGTGACAATTGACGAGATTTCAAACGATGTGCAGATTTCCCTGTTTGGCCACAATGTTCATGTGTTTCCATGGTAGACAAGTCCCTTGCCACTCCAACCACAAGAGATAGAATTTCTTCAGGTATAAACATTATGTCATAGATTGCTCTGTAAGTGCGCAGGTAAAGGAAGCCTGGTGCCACAGGAGACATACCACCAGGAGCCAAATGTGAACGGAAACCATGACCAAGTAGTGCTCCCACCCCACCATGAACTGTCAGCTTTGACATCAAAGAGTTTGAAGAACCAAGAGCAGCGGCAAAACAACTCTTCAGAAGCTGAACAACAGCATGTCTATCTTGCTTGAACAGAGTGCGTGAGCTAAAAAAGACAATATAATCATGCCACCTACGTACTTTTTGAGCCCAAAGTGCTGCAACAATGGGTGTACTGGGCCATGGACTTCCACCTGCAGTACTTTCCAATGCTGGTCCAGCAACGCCATGAAGATGCTCTGCTGATTTGTCCAGCTTGAATGTTATTGTGAGGCTCACTAGTGCTGCTAAAGGTAAAGGAAGAGTTGCTGGTGCATTTCCGCCTACTGAAAAATGCCATTCAGGAAAATCCGAAAACAATTTATAACAGACTAAACCAGGCTATAGTTTATATAACCAAAAAATAGTTAAAGGTAATGATCTCACAAAGTCAAAAATGTAAATGGCATACCTGTGAGACTCGGTATATGAACACCAGTAGCAGCCAGGACCTCTTTTATCTGAGCTTCAATATTGTGAAGATTTGCTGCAGGACTTGGCCAGTCCGTTCCATTCATTGATGCAGGTTTCCAAACACCACGAGTGACTTCTGCAGTGAAGTAGCTGACAATGATTGCAAGGGAAGCAGGAAGAAAATCCACAAGGTCTCTGAGACCTGCACAATCAAATGTATCAACAATGCCTTTTAGTGCTTTGCAAAAGATCTATTCCCTTCATAAATTTTTGTCGTGCAACATCATCTTTCATCTTACATTCATTTTTATATGCATTGAAAATGCAAAAGAAAATGAGTTCGCATTTATTGTTGACTACCATTCACAAACCTATGAACACAAGTTGGATGACAATGTTATCATAACATGTAAAAAAATTTATGTCTCCTTTCATACATACAGGTTCCTTGATGGAAAAGCAGAATACTACAGTCAATGAAGGGCATGTCACATTCCAGTTTAGCATTCACAAGGCATATGCCAAAGTCCAAAAGGTGTGTTTGATCCCAACAAAAAAACTAGAAACACATATCAATGCACAAAGTAGAAACATGTATCAACAGCACTGAAGGATGGGGATGATGTTGAATTCTGGTAGCATCGGATGTGCTCTAAGTCTAAAATTTTGCAGGGAGGTTTAGACACATGTATTCCAAAATACCCAGAAAGCGTTTTGGGAAATTCAACCCGGATGGGGTTTTATTAAAATAATTAATTATTTTTAATAGGAGCCTAAGTCTAAACTTAGGGAATTAAAATAATTAAAGTATATTAATAGAACTGGGTGTGAAATTTCTAGAAAAAGATGGAGATCGAGTCAATATGATCTAAGCCGTTGATTATGTTTTAATCTAGGCCGTTTGTTATCCAACAAGAAGATTATAAGGACTTCAATGGGCATTTCGAAAATACACCGAGTGAGTCTAGAGATCGATTTTCTCAAGTGAGCAATGCAGAGAAGCCAGAGAAGATCATCGAGTTGAGTCAATTACAGTGAAGGGTCGTGATAGTTCTGATTGGAAGATCCTTTCTTGAGCCGGGAATACATTGCAGAGAAGGTAGAGAAAAGGACACAGAAGAGGCAGCATAGGAGCTACGCTGGGCAGTGCAGAGCCACACAAAGGCAATGCTAAAGCCTTGAAGAGATCCGAAGTTTTGCTAAGGATCCGTCAGATCCAACGCCGAAGTGTCGAGGTGTGAGACCGGAGGGGCAAAAGATCAACATCCAGCCAGCAGAACAACCAACAGAAGGAGGTGATGCAATCCCCTGCCCGAGTGACGCAGAGGCTGCGCAGAGGCAGCTTGGGGTTGTCCAGTTCAGTGTTGCGTTAATGTCGGATCTCCAGTATTAGTGTGAGGTAATCCTCACTGGTTCTTTGTCAGTCAGATTCTATGTGGATAGCCAGATTTGGGCATCTAGTTGTATTCAGACAAACTTCTACTTGAAAATATAAACCCTCAGCCACTGCACCAGTTTTCCCGCATTAGGTTTTTCTGGGGACATTAGTCCAAAAATAACGGTGTCATGTGTGATTAATTTTCTTGCTCAGATCTTGTTTCCGCAGTTTATTTAGTGAAGGTTGCAGCGCATTTGCTTCAGTATTTACTTATAGAACACAGTAAATAACTTGGATAATTTATCAAGTAGATGAAGTAATATCAGTTGCTGCAATAGGATTGCGGGAGTTACGAATTTTCACATATGAAACTCGAGTAAAGATGATAACACCTTAAATGCAAAAGTGCTCTACAGTCTCAGTCATCACATTGAAGAACTTCGGAGCTTTGGCATAACAGCAATTTAACCCATGGAACGAGAATAATCAACCAAGCAGAGGATTTTTAGGCCATCTAGGAAGAAAACTTATAGCACAATAATCTAAATACCTACACCATAGGCCTGGAATTAAGAGAAAATCTTTATCGGGTAATTCAACAAGTTCAGTGAACTCTTTTTCATCAATTTTATCTAATACCAACTAACCCTTACAGTAGCACTCTACCTTATGTCTTGGCCAATAAACAAAATAAAGGATCACCTCTTTTCTTACTAAGTGCCTAAGCCAACTGATCAAGATTGAAAATTTAAATCCAAAATGAAATCTCAAAATGCTGAGACATATTGAAGTTAAATTGTAATTTAAGGTGCACCAGAAGGATAGCTCCGCTGTGGAATCCCTAACAAAAGTAGCATTGAATTTCCTTCCTTATATTACATGAGATACAACAGAGATGAAAGAAATTATTTTTATTTACCTAATCTTGGCAAGTGGACTTTCAAGGCACGTACAAGTACATGCTTAAGCTTTTGAGGACATTTATTGTTTTCTCCTGCCTAGCTTGAGGCTTAAAACTATATTCCCTAGAGAAGTGGTGGGCAACAGCATCCTCAGGAAGATGCTTGCAAAAATTTAAAAAGGCCAAAACCAAACATCAACAGACGCAAGTTGACCATTAAAAAAGTGGCAAAAAATTAGAACTCCAATCTCTAGCTCAAGGAATATATGAAATTACATGTCTATTTGCTTGAAAGTGGAAGACACTTCTTAATTAGTAATAAATCAGTGTAGATCCATCTTAAACCTGTATGTATCAAGCACTAAGAGCTATCAAATTTCTTGAAGGGTAACTTTTTTAATCATTTCATTGCATGTTATTAGTTTCTTCATATTTTATGAGAAAGAAGGTATAACTTGAGAAATTTGATCCCTCTTGGTGCTCGATAGAACTGGATTTGAGATGGACCTATGCTAGTTTACTTTTTTTAGATGTTGTCATATACATATGTAATTATTTATTTTTTGTTTTTATTCATTTTTCTGTTATCATGTATTGTTACGCGACAACATCTCCCCCATAATGAGCTGTAGAAAAAAGAGTAATAACAGGAACCAAAATCTGTTAATTAATCATTTTGACTCCCCAATATTCAGAAAATAGGGGTAGAAAGATTTATGTGAAGCATTTATAAATCATAAATGAATTGCTCATTACCAACCTGTTGTAAGGTCTCGAGGTGAAAGTCGTCCATGTGCACAAGCAGTCAATACAGCATCCACCACAAATGGGACAGCTCCCAAAATATCCCATGCAGGTAGCATAGGTCTTAGAGATGCCTCCTCTCCTACACTTCCTGAAGAGTTGCTTAAACTGCTGCTGGCAGATGTACCAGTTGTCGAAGACACAGTGCCCCCCTTACTCAATTTCCGATACATCATATTTAGAAGTTTATCTGCAATTTGATGCAGAGGATTACAACGAACAATGCCCGAAAGAGTTGATGCAATGCAAGCTTTGTGCTGGCGGTACCAAGCATTAAATTTTGGAAATGAGTCAATAAACACTGGTTGGGCAATTAATGAAAGTGTTCCAGGACTTTGACCCTTCACTGGAACCAATGGTTGAGGTAAACTGGAGCCTATAACAGATGACCTTTCACCCAGATACTGTTCATTTTCCTTGGCACTATTTTCAACAGTTGTATTAAAGGATGAAGCCAGACGATTATTACGCAACAGCAGAAGGTATTCAAGAGTAAGTTCTGAACCAACAGGGGCTCCCTTTCCTAACATGCAATGCTCATGAGGAGGTCGATAAAATTTCCACAATTTTAACAGCAGAAGAAAAGCACATGAAAATACCATGTAAACTGAAATGTCCTCTCCTGTATTTGATGTCTGTGGAACTGTAGGAGAGATGGATCCAAAAACCTCACAGATAGGCATCAATGCAACTGCAACTTCAGGAAACTGCCAAGTAGATTTGATGGGAAACTATAAAATTAGACCGAAGCAGCAGATGAAACAAGGACTGTTCAACGTTAAATGGACAAATTAGATTGAACATGCACAAATAGAAATATGATAAGCCAAAGATAATTGGAATGAATTCAAGTGAAATAAACATACCATACCATACAAAGAAAGAACATGAACAATATCAGCAGAGGTGACCGCTAGGAGAACAGCATATAACAATGGTGCATTAGCTACCAAATGACTCACAGACCCACGACAGTCTGGAGGAGCAGGAGGTGAAAGCAATTTTAATACCAGGCGTACTGCATGTTCCTGTGATGAATGCTGAATGCTGAGAAATTTAACAAGAACATTTTTAAACATAGAGAGACTTTTTCTCAGAACTTTTTCGAACACTAATGATCATTTTCAGGAATCTGGCAATTCGAAATAGATTTCTCAATCTTGTACACGGGCACGTATCTTTGAATTACTTATATTATGTCATCTACGCTATAGTGAATGGCCAGGGAATCAAGGTTCCAGTGTCTTAATATTGAAATAATGACTATATTAGTCTATTATTCAAGTTTTAATAATGCTTTGTTCACCTGAACATTCCATCCACAGGTAAGAGATGCACCACACAAAATCCTGGCAGCAGCAGTTCTTTCCTCCTCTGGTCCATTGATCACAATTTGATAAACTTTCTCAAGCTCTGCTAAACTTCCATCAAAGCAGTGAAGAGTTCAGTGACATTCTCTGAAAAAACTGGCGATTCCAAGCAAAAACCTTAACGTACAAACATGAAACCAGATTATCTGCATCATTTAGTAAAAGTAAATACTAAGTTATTGTATTGGAATTCAATTTTAGACTCCCGAAGTTTATATGCCTGCCAAAAATAAAGTTTGCACCGAAAGACTTGAAAATACCTTGAAGCAGGTGTTGCAATAAGAGCATTTCTAAGTGAAACAGAGAGTGCAGCTCCTTCCATAAATGCAGCCCAAGGAGATACCTGGACTGGTGTTGACTGAGGTAATGGACTTACTAGTTCTCCTGCATAGCCTGGCCAAAAATATGCTGATGAATCAATCAATCTTCTAGCAATGCATGCTTCAACAATCAGGTGCCACATGTTTCCACCTGAAAGAAAGATGAAAATTATCAATCATTTTCAAAATTTGTTACCTGGGTGCCTATAAATTGAGCACATCAGATATTTTAAGATATAGTGAGCAAAACACTTAAGAACCTATAAAATCAAACAGATATCTAGATTGTAATTTCAACAATAACACTAAAGCAAAAATATGAATTGTACATAAGAGAACACATCACTAGTTTAAAAAAAATGGAAGAAATAAAAATATCCAAGTAAGATCACCTGTTCTGCTCGAACTATCATTGCTGCTCATACCATCAAATCTTACAATCCCACCATTGAGGCTAGAAACAAAATTTGTTGCTTTGGCAGCAGCCTGATTGGCTGCAGAAACTACAGATTGAGGGGGTGTCAACAGACTCTCAAACTGTCCCAAAATTTTAAGGCTTGATGCTAAGGCTGCTCGCCTAGTACCTAATCCTTTCCTCTCTCTACCATGCTCATTTGTGCTCACAAAATCGCCTGCTGCATTACTCCCTGCAGTTTGAAGAGATCTCTCTTCTTCCTCAATAATCTTCATAACCGCTAATGGTGTAATAGAAAGCAATATGGACAGCCGTGCATCAAGGTGGGGTACAGGACCCTCAAGGGGTTCCCGTTCCTGCTTATAGAATATGACCAAAATTACATATGGTTATACTGAATGCAATTCCAAAGCAATAAATTATTACACTTACATCTCCCTTTCAATTACAATGGACTAACTATTTCAGGTATTCCAATAAATATTTGTTATGAAAAATATGGCTGATAGCTGTGGAGAATATATCTCTACCCTTTGAATAAGCCGAAAGGATGCAATCCAGAGACCTAAGAAAGTTTCCTGCCAACTGGCACCATTTACAGCCTGCAGAGATTTCACCAATTCTGTGCACCAGTTGCACAACATATCAAAAGACATTAGAGACCATATTCCTGGAGCAATTCCTGGCCTAAATTAGAGCATCAAAAATTTGTGTTGCTCTGATTTTATATAAACCTCAGAAAGTCAACTGAAATAAATCAAAGGAAAAAGTTTCAAACATGCCCGACAAACATTTAAGAATGAAAATCATCCTGTTTAAACTTGCACATACCAGCCAGCGTCTCAATAGCAGATGTGGTCAGGAGTTGTTTTCCTTCCATTGCATCTTCCATAAACAAATCAAAGGGAAGCCATGAGGCAGCACGCCCTACTCCGTGATTATGTTCAAATAAAGAGATACTAGATCCTGCATCGATAAGTGCTTTGATTGCACGGTGTTGATTGGGCCGAAATTCTTGACTTAGACCCCGTTGGATACATCCAGTCAATTGTGCAAACATTTCTGTAGCCATCTTTGAATTTGACAATGATGAGTGACTTTCATACATTTGCAGACGTTGAAATAAGCCAGTCCATTGTTCAGGCCTATGGGGTTTGCAGATGAACATCAGTATTATGTTCCATATCAAAAATCATTGCCTCAAATTCTAGTGGCAAGGTAAACATATATAAATTTTTCAATGAATTTCTACAAAGTCAAGCAGATAGCGGTATGACTGACGCAAACCTACATCAAGTCCCACAAAAGGGAAAGTTTTTATCACCCATCTCCAATGATTCAAACTTGATTATTATTTCATCACAATTGCCACAAATTTGTTTGGGGGGTGCTCTTGTCAACAGCAGATTTTCCTACACAAACTTTGGTGTTGTGTTCCAGCATATATTTGTGGATATTATATCCGGTGAGCTCAATATTACAGAGTTCACCATTCATCACCAACCACTCATGAGTACCTTAGCCATATGGGTAAACTGTTGCAGAGCTCTATTCTAATTTCTATCCCACGCATGTTATAGAGTTGCAATGTATAAGTGTTTGAAGATTATCCAGAGAACAGTGTTCCATGAGGACATCACATGTGCAATATATTTTTAACAGCTTTACAGTTCAAGGATCCAGAGATATATTTTTAACAGTTTCTATTTTTAGCAACGTGATCATTTTCAGCAGCAAATGTGTGTTTTGGAGACCCAGTCAAATTTGCAAAAGCATTTTCCAAAAGTCCTCAGGAACAGTGTTAAATTTCTAATACTGGCCAGATTTATTTTCTCACAGCAATTTATTTTATCCCCAGCAATTTATTTATTTATCCAAATAAATACTAAATCACCAAAAAATAAAAACACTGGGAATTTTAACTTCTAGAATTAAATATATGCAGTGGAAATAAACAAGAGAGATCAAACACATATTGCAAAATAAAATCACCCACAACAATTCTCCGTCATTTATTTATCTGGAAAATATGGGTTTTTATTCCTGACCCACAGAGATACAAGGAAGAATACAAAATCGCAACCTGTAACATGGTTCCCTCAAAATGAATTTGTCCCAAGGAATTCAGCCTCTAGGAAATCAACCTCTAGATAAAATCAGCCTGGAGTACTCAACCCAAATACTCAGCCAGCAACATGGCATGCACCAGTGTTGCGAACATCGCGATAAAATCGCGATTTTATCGCCGAAACGAAATAATCGCCGATTTTTTTGGCGATTTTTTTTATTTTGAAAAAATCGCTATTTTTTCTTCAACCCGGAAAAATCGTGGGCCCATCAAACAGCGACCCAATAACATGCAAATTCGATTTTTTTTGTCATTTTTGCAAACAGAGGTTAAGAAATAAAGCTAAAGAGGAGGAGAAGTCATCTACAAGAGAAAGATAGGAGAAAAGTGAAGGAATTTAGCAGCCCAAACCAACAAAATTCAAGTTTTGACCAAGTTTCTTCAGCAAAACGTTTTTTCCAGGTATGGGCATCAAATTTGACTCTTTTATTTTATTTTTTTTCTTGTTCTTCCATGGGTTTCTATCACCCATGTATTTTCCATCATTTTTTATTGCATTTGGTTGTGTTTTTTGTTTTTTTTTATTGAGTGGAGAGGATTTATCTTGGTCAAATATGCAAAAATTTGGTTGTTAAATTTATTTTTTACATTTCTGCTTGTGCTCCTAGTTTCTTTCCATTATTTTTGCTTGGGTTTCAATGTGTATTTTTCCCATTATTGTTGCATTGAGTTGAGGGTTTTTTTTTGGTGAAAAAATCAAAATCTTGCATGTAAAATTGTAATTTTTTTAATTTTATTTTTTAACTTGCAATTTTTCTTGTGCCCTAGGTTCAAATTTCAAAGTTCAAACTTCATTTTACAGTAAAACTCAAGAGTTCAATAAATTTACAAACATGCCAAGGAAATTGGACCCATTGTGGGAATTTGGTGAACCTGATCAAGGTTTGACCAATCAAACTTGAGTTGCAAGTTATGTGGTCAACACATGACAGGAGTGGTATACAGATTGAAATACCACTTTGCACAAGTTCCTGGACATGAAGTAGGGCCTTACACAAATACCAATCCAGAAATAATCCGAAGAGCCCTCAAATCATTGGAAGGAATAGAAACAACTAAACTCAGCAACGCAGCTCTGACGAGTCAAATATCAGGGTTTAGAGGTGACTATGAGAGTAGTAGTGGTTTTTCACCATCAGCATCTTCTACACCCAACCCTCTAGCTGTCTCGTCATATTTTGTTCCTAGAACCACTACCATTGCACAGCTTTCTATCTCCTCACTTATTAAAAAAAGGGACAAGGAAGAAGCTGACAAGTTGTTGGGCAAACATTTTCTTTGGAGCGATATTCCTTTTAGTGTTGCTAGGAACAATCCATTTTATCAAGTTGTGATTGATGCTATCATTGTTGTTGGCCCAGGATACAAAGCCCCTTCATATGATGACTTTAGAGGGCGCATTCTTCAAAATGAAAAATTTGACTGCACCAAGAGATTGGAGGAGTTAAGGGCATCATGGAAAGTCACAAGATGCACTGAGATGTCAGATGGTTGGACTGATCAATAGGGTAGAACCCTTATTAACTTCTTGGTCAACTGTCCCAAGGGGACAATGTTTATGAAATATGTTGATGCATCTGCACATGTCAAAGATGCACGATTATAATGTGATTTATTGGATGTATTCATTCTGGAGGTGGGTCCACAAAATGTTGTCCAAATCATAATGGACAACGCTGCAAATTATGTTGTTGTTGGCAAGATGCTTATGGAGAGGCATCTGAGCATATTTTGGACACCTTGTGATGCACACTGCATTGATTTGATGTCGGAGGACATAGGAAAGATTCCTTTTGTCAAACATATTGTTGAATCATCAAAGAGCATTACAAAATTTATATATAATCATGCATTTGTGCTTCATTTGATGAGAACATTCACCAACAAGAAAGAGTTGGTGTGCCCTGCTATTAAACGGTTTGCCACCAGTTTCATATCTCTTCAATCCCTCCTGAATTCTATGTGGGATTTGACAAGAATGTTTTTTTCAGAAGAGTGGCGTGCTTTGACATATAGCCGCAAACCAGAGGGAGAGACCATCTGCAGGTTGGTTTCATACCAGAAAAGCTTCTGGGCGGGAGTGCAAAAGGTGTGCAGCATTACTGAACCTTTGGTAAAGGTTCTTAGATTAGTTGATAGAGAGAAACCTGCAATGGGCTACTTATATGAGACCATGGATAGGGCCAAAGAAGCCATTCGCAACTACTATGATGATAAGAGTGATGAGAGGTTTCAGAAACAACTTCTTGTATGGAAAGTGATTGATGAGCGATGGAACAACACACTCCATCGTCCCATTCATGCTGTATGGATCTTCCTTAACCCCGAATTTGCTTACTCATGTGATTTCTTATTTGATGCTGAGGTCATGGATGGCTTTTTCACCTGTGTTCAGAAGATGGTGCCATCTCCATCAGAACGTGCAAAGATATCCAAAGAAATGGAAGTATACAGAATGGCAGGTGGCACATTGAGCTTTGAAATGGTTGTCCAGGATAGGACTACTAAAATGCCAAGTAATATTTTATTTGTTTCAAAATTTATTGTCTCTTCAAGTTCATGAATCATAACTCCATACTTTGCTTCAACTTTCAATTTTCGAATTTTCATTATTTTAAAATTTTTCTTATGTTTGTAACTTTATAAATTTATCTTATTTGTTGTAACTTGTAGATGCATGGTGGAGGAGCTACGATGGCAGAATATTATTCAGCCAAACATGTAGCTCTTCAGGATGCGAGCGCAACTGAAGTATATTTAAAAAAATAAACACCAAAAAACACAACAAGTTAAAAACTTAAAATATTTCAACTGATTTTTTGAATTCAATAAATAATTTTTTTATAATTATCAATTTATTATTTATAATATATATTATATATTTTATTAATTTATGACCTTTGTACAAGTTGGAGTCCCAGCGCCTCAATGACATGGTTTACGTCTACTACAATCTTAGATTGTGGGTGAGACAATTTGAGAGGACACCTGATATGGAGGCCATCTCTTTAGATGCGATTGACACCACTGCTGCATGGAGGGTTGAGGCTGAGAGGCCTATCATGGAGTCAATCCCTGATTGAATAGAGCAGGAGCTAGTGGAGAGGGAGGAGCAGCAGCAGTGTTGCAGCAGCAATAGGAGGTGACACCACCTACCCCTGCTATTGGTAGAGGACGTGGTCTGCCTCCTTTAGCTCCTGGTGCTTCAGGTTCTAGAGCACAACAGAGTCCATTGCCAACCCTGCCAGCTTCTTCATCTAGAGAGAAAGTTGTTACATTTACTCGCAAGAGGGGCAGAGGAAATCAGTAGTATTGGTTATTTGGTGCATTCCTTTGTATATGACATTATGACTCATGATATGAGATACATTATTATATTTTTTGTTGATATTTTGAGGTCGAGTTGAGACTTGGGACTTTAGTATTCAGGACATGATTTACTGTCACATGTGATGTAGCACTAGACATGATATTACACATTTTATATAATAGTTTTTTTTTTCATATTTATGTGTCATTGCATTTATTTTATGTTGTGGATGCTTTAGATATTAAAAAAATTGAAAAAAAAATGAATATTTTTGTATGTGCCGATTTTTTCCCGATTTTTACCAATTTTTTCCCAATTTTTACGATTTTTTCCCCTCGTCGATTTAATCCCGATCGCGATGTTCGCAACATTGGTCTTTATCAAGAGTCATAGGTCTTGGAATTCGTCATTTGAACATTGTATAAGAAGAAAATAATTCTTGTGGGTTTTCCTCTCAAAAGAAGAGGTTTTGGCCTTGGCTGATCGCCTACATCTTATGTCCTCTTGTCTCATTGTTCTTTAAGATTTGGTAGTTGTCTGATGATAAGAACACTAAATATAATCAAGAGAAAGAAGAAGGTAAATATGTTAAGTAAAAATACATCACAAGTAGTTATCAAAGTAAGAGAAATCACCTGATCCAGCTGCCCTAGATTTCTCAACAGGTTGAAGTTCTCCAATGATATGATGATGCGAAAGAAAGAGCTTGTGTGGCTGAGTTGTTGATGGATGTGTGCCCTAGTAGAAAAGAAGCTTGAATAAACAAAGTGTATATCTCCCCAGACAAGAGGGAGGGCATATTGTGACAACTATAGTAAAGACCTTGAATAATATCGGAGAAAAGCTAAAGCACTACAGATGGTTATTCGTGAATGAGAAAGTTGTGAACAAGAATTGGATGTTTTGGAAAGTGAGTTTGGTGTTGCTAGAAAAGTTGAAGAAGAAAATTTTCTATCGAGATGTGTTTGGATATTGTAATGACCCAAGGTTGCAGGAAACGTTGGCCCTAGGCCCGTTTCCCGTACGGGAAACGGTACCAGTACAGCCGGAAACGCATTTCCCAGCCGTACGGTACGGGTTTCCCCATTTCCGTTTCGTTTCCTTCGAGAAACGGGCCTAGAGCCAGCATAAACAGTACTAGTACGGCCGAAAACGTGTTTCCCGACCGTACAGCAGCGTTTCCCCCCAAAATAACTTTATTTTTTTATTTTTTTTTATTTTTTTTGGGGATTCGTGCAATGTATTATTATTTTATTTGTGTCTTGGATGCTTCGCTTCTAATGATCAAGCCTACGGCCCTAGTATTTATATGGGATTCATGGTAATGTTAATTTCTCCTTATCTTCATTTTCATCCTTTTACTTAAATTTTTAACATTACCATGAAATGACTCGGGATGTTTGAGAGTGGTTCCGACCTCATTGGATTTCATATGGAGAAAGTAGAATTTTAGATCTCATTCAAAATCCAGCAGAGTTATCAGTTTTTCAGGATTTCGGGATTGGGTGATTGCAATGTTTCAATCGGATTTTGTCATGTATTAGGGATATGGAACTCATATTTAATCAAGAGCACCAATCCCTCTATGTACCTTGATGTTAGTGACATTAGTTGTCAAACTCCTCTATCATGACCCTACTAAAAATGTACCCATCACTCAAACAAAATCTTGACTTGACATGCCCATAGTTTTTATTGTACTTGCAGCCTCATAGTCTTTATTGTACTTGCAACCTCATATATATAATAAAGGTTGATTTTGAGATTTTGATATATAATAAAGGTTGGTTTTGGATATTTCGATATTGCTATTTTTATTGTGTCTCTATTATCATTCATGAGTAAATGTCTTGTAACTTGTAATAGTTTATGCTTTGAATTTATCATGTATGTTTTATGATTTCACATAACATTTCTTAGATGTCCTAAATTCTAATATAAATTTAAATATATATATATATTGCGTTTCCCCGTTTCCAAAATTTGGGGAGGTCACGTTTCGTATCGCTTCCCATTTCGGAAACTCATTTCTGTTTCCCCGTTTCGTGCAACTTAGTAATGACCTAATCAACATCAGAATAATTGAAGACTCTGAATTTTTGTGCTAGAATACAAGAACATATACATTGGAATTTTGATACTAGTTGTGGTCGTGAAGCTTCAATACGTGTCAACAGATGAACAAGTAGCTAATGTATTGACAAAATCTCTTCCCAACAAGAAGTTAGTTTATTTTAGAAGCATGCTCGGATTGGTGGATATTTTTGTTGAAAGGGAAAGATGAAGTACCATAAAAAAGCATGTATGATGGTACTTGGGAGTACATCTTGCCCTGGTTAGTATTGAAATCTCATTTGATGTCTAGATCCCTGTAAGGGAGGGTATCGTGTGGAGCTCTGGTTTAGTGTTGATGCCTAGATCCCTGTAAGGGTTGTGCCAGGGCATCGAGGCCTAGATGGTATCTATATCCTGTTGGATGGATACCAATGTTGTAGCATGATGATACCTATAGTGGCAATTGCCTAGATGACACCTTAGTCCTTGTTGGAAGGATACCTTGGCAGTGACGGTATCCCAAGCATTGTCTATGTTGTTGTACTCTTCTTAAGAATATTTCAAATTGAGGTCAACCTTGTACCAATTGAACAATTATGAATAGCTCCCTAGTTAAGAGGGAGTGTTGAAAAATGTAACTAGTATCAGTTTTTATAATTGTATTTTATAATTGTATTTGTCAAAAAGAAAGAAAAAGGAAATTATTTGTCAAAGAAAAATTATTTATTAGCATGGGTTTCATGCTTATTTATTTTATTTCTAGGTCAAAGCACCCATTGAGTGCTTCTAGGGTTTATGTCATGAGTTATAGTCCTTGTCATTATGATATAAACCCTTCTTGGGCTTATTGTATCAAAGAAGAAAACTATTTTTTTGTCAAAACTATGTCTAGTCTCTCCTCCACCAAGTCGGCCTCATAAAGGAGCTTCAAACTACTATATATACCCATGCATTCAACTTATTGAGAAGAAGATCCACTTATGGCATTCGATGATGAGTCTGATATGCAACTAGAAGTGAAAATGATGTGCGAAATACATAAAGGAAAGCCTATCCTATTGAAAGAAGTAAAGGAAACCAAGCGAAGAAGACCAGAAGCCTAGCGAAGGTCTGAAGTTCGTTATCTTCTGCCATACATGCGAGTTTACTGAAGTATTACATGGCTGAAAAGTGCAAGACTGAGTTAGAAGACCGAAAGTTGCAGAAGTAGGAAGAGAGGGTTGAGACCCTAGTTAACATGTTGTTTTCCTTGACTTGATTTTTGGAAGTTTAACTTGTTCATGGGAGGATGACTTGGTGGATAGAAGGAGGTTTTGGTCTTGTTCAAAAGGTCTTGGTTGTCTCATTTGATTTGGGAAGAAGAGAAGATATTTTTGGGTTTTCCCCTGGCTAAGAGCCTACATTTTGTGTCCTTAATCTTCATGTTTATGTTTTGGTTAGTTACTTGATGATAGGAAGATAAAAGAAGACTTAAAGAAATTGAAGAAGAGCTAAAAGAAGATAAATAAATATTACAAGTAATTACCAAGATAAGAAAATATTTTTTCTTTTTGATTTTCTAACAAAAGGTTGGTTGGGTTTCTCCCCCTTAGTGGGTTTTCCTAGGGTAAAAATCTTATTGTCTCCTTATGCATTGTGATCTTTATTGCTCTATTGTCTTTGTGGTTGAATTTTTGAATGTGTAATTACTTAATGATACATTGAAAAAGTTATATAATCATCTACATCATAAAGTAATTATCAAGTTTCATAAATAAGTACTTGTATCTATTGTACTGGAAAATCAACACAAGGACCATGATTTGCAAAGGTAGCAATTGACTCTAGAACATCAAGCAAGACACAAAATTGAATTTTTTGGCTCAAACTAAACAAGCCACACTTAAGTGTCCCTGACGCCACGAAGAATTAAATGAGAAAAATAGCTTTGGCAATAATGGAAATCAAACCATTGCTCAGTGAACATCTCGAGCTTTGTGAGTCTTAAAGAGCAACAATGGAAAGCCATGTTGATTAAACAAGCAGGAATTTAATGGAGGAACTCCTTGAGTGTGTAGGTTGAATGAGATTCAATTCTCAGCATGGAAAATCATGCCAAAGCCCATTCTCTGATTTAATTCACCTGTAGTGGCTTAGAAAAGCACAGGTCAACAAAATGGTGAGCCATGCTCGAGTACACTCAAGCAATGTGATGAGCAAAATTTTCAGGATCGATCCATGTGTATCAAAAGAACAAAATACAAGATTGTTGTAGCACAATGTGGGGGTTATGCAGCAATGTGTTGAGCAAGGAGTGTTGTGAGAGACAGTTGCAAAGAGAAGCCGAGAGTTCCTATGGAATATCAAGGGCCAAGAGGAGTGATATTGACAGTATGAGAGCCAAAGTGTTGAGTGTAGCGGGTTGTTTAAGTGTTGAAGACCAAGAGTTGAGTGCTTCTTAGTGTGTCTCTGGTGCAGAGGGTCGAGAATAGAGGGTTGTTGTGTATGTTGTGAATGAGAAGAGAACAATGAGCTGCTAAGTGCATTTTTGAAGGGTGTATAGAATGAGTACAGGTCAGAGAACTTAAGGGCTAAGAACAAAGGGTCAAGTTGGTGAATACAAAGCTGAAATTGGGCCAAGTGGGTGCCAAAACAGTGTGCAGTGATTTCCTTATTTACTCTAGGTTGGGGATTGTTATCACTCAAACCAGCAAGGGACCTAAAAGGGGTTCCTATGAAGGCAACTGCTAGGTTAAGGGCAACAATGGAGACTTAGCCCACTATCACCATAGCTAAGGCTCCCTGATCTTTACAGACTTTCACCGATGGGAGGAAACCCGATGTTTTAGCAAGCCACTTATAGAGGATATATCAACAAATATAAAATAAATGACCCCTTAGACCCTTTCCCTAGGATAGGATGAATAATGGAGCTTGCTTGCTCTTTAAGCAAGGGACTTGATTTTCTCAGGAGAGGGGATGAGGATTTGAGGGTTGAGGGAGAGGAATATGGTTTGTAAAAAAATTTCCCAATCTCTAAAATCCCTTTGAAACTTGGATTCTTGGGTAGTCCTTGATAAATAGTCTTTGGTGAAGAATGGGACCACACGAGGCCAAGTGTACCCAGCCTAGGCTAGGGGAAGGATTTTGGTAACCAATGATGTTCTTAACCTGGCCAAGGTGAGGGGAAAGGATCAAACAAGAATTTTCAACCAAAGATGTCAAATTGATCCTATTAGGTGATAGCTTTGGGAACACTAACGAAAAACTTGATCCTAGAGCTAGGGCTTGGAATATTCTGAGATTCCACCATCGTATTTCCTTCAAATTCGAAGGAGAACTAGGGTACCCACCAGCGCAATTCTACCTAGAAGATAAAAGTTTTCCTGTTGTCATTTTCCTAGGAGTTTGATGCCCTAGGTGACCTAATGAGGCTAGACCTAGAAAAAAGGTTAAAAAGGTGAAAAAAGGGGTTGAAATGATCACCCTTTGATGGATTAGTGCCTAATTTTATTTGGGGATATGGAGTCAAGGAGAACTGTGAAGACGAATTTTGTTTTTTGCTCAAGGAGGCTCTAAAAGTGAACTTCGTCCAGTGTTAGAGGCAAGAGAAGAAAAGTGACTTTGAAGCATTTATACTTCATTACAAATGGTGAAGGCTTCTCAAGATAACACAATCTCTAGGACATTTCATTCATCCAACATAACCCATACATAGAATAAGCTAAATAGACACATAATTCCACATTAAACACATGCAGCAATTAGCCCTAATTATAGCGAAGTTCCAATGTATGTAGCAAAATGAAAAATAACGTTAAATTTGCACTTACATGTTAGAGAGTATATCCAACCATCATCACATTTGCAATATAAGAAGCTCCAAGATAAGAAAGAACCCAATCCATACATCAAAATTCATCCATCATCCAAAAATATCCACCAAGAAAAAAATGTGAAGTTCTCTAATGAGAGAGAAATCCCAATCCAAGTGATGATACAATGAATCCATCCAACTCCTATTTATACACCAATTAGGAGTTCGAATTACCCTATGGGCCTACATTAGCCCCTAAAAATAAAATAATGTGCAAATTAACTAATTTTTGGTGACAAGCCCACCAAACTAGCTCACAAATGAAATAATATGCCTCTTAGGAGGTCAAATAATAATCTATGCATGTCGTGGGGCCCTCCAAGAGTCCTAATGAGGTCCATAAGTGCCATAATGATGAATAAAATTCTCAAAAAGTGATGGACAAAAGGGTGGCTCCTTGTTCTCCAAACAGTAAACCTGTGGTGCTCCTAGTGGGTGTGGGGGTACACCAATGACCTCATGGGTCTCCATATGAGTCAAAGATGCATGTGGACCATCTGTAAGGGCTCAGATGATGGAATGAATTTTTTCATGTCATCATACAAGTCCTGGGACACCTACCAAGTGTGTGGTGCATTTGTGGGGCCAGCTGGGCATAGTGTACCAAATGCATCTTCCTCGCCCAAAAGGTGGATCACCAGCAATCTCTAAACATATGTGTGGATCCATGGAGTGTTTTCTATTATTGTGGAGGCCCATGGCTCTCTACACACACCCTATATGTGCCAATGTAGCCCTGTTGGAAGGTTAGGACCCCATATAGGGAGACCAAACCCAAATGGACACCATCTGCAATCTTGTATAAGATCAAATGTGTCCCTTAGCCTTCCATTACAACAATTCATTAAATTAATTGTGTAAAAGAGCTTACAAACCATGGACAACAAGTGGACACTTCATAATGGCATGCCCTTCCGTAGTGGGCCTTGGCATGTGCTAATGTCTCCAAGCTCCAAAGGGGGTTAGCCAAGTATCTTATTAGGTAGTTTCTACCTTTAGAGGGGATAGTATGTCCAAGGTACATCCCTCAAATGGTTGTGGCATGTGATAAAGAGGTGAAACGCAATAGGGAATGATAGGGGCAATCCTGGGCCACATATCGGGGCATAGGGTAGAGCTAGAGAAATGGAAGCCCACACCTAGGTGTATAATGTGTAGGAGGGAGCAATCGTGGTACATGAGGTGCCTCAGCCTTGAATTTTCCACCCTTCTTTATATGCCTTTTGCCTTATATGATTTTTCTTTAATTAACTACTCGGGACTCAAAGGACAAGAGAATGATGTGTAAGATATCTCAGTGATTACCCCCTTTTAGTAAGGGTAGTTCATTGCCCTCCAGGGATTGGGAAAATCATGGGTTCCTAAATGAGAAAGAAGACTCATCGAGGACCTATGGAACCAGGGTGATGGCCATGGGTATGGGGTAGAGCTCATGTATTGGCTTTTGCCCACGTACTAATTATATTTGTCCCTGCTATCTTTTGCATTTTTTGGTACATTTTCCTGTTGAATCTGGCCATTTATGTTTTTACTTTTCTTTCCAGCTGCTTCAACCTTTAGGGCATTGTTCCAATCTTGACCCAAGGTGGGGGCGAGGGAATGGAGAGGCTAACCCTATGTGGACCCAGAGAGGCAATGTGAACCCATGTGGGAGAGATGATGAAAGGGGGTATAGTGAATGGAAAGGGAGCAGTATATGTGGATATGAGAGCGGGACCACACAACCAAATTCAGGATTTCCCAAATAGTACCACCCTGAAACCAAATGGTCAGTAAAGGAGATCCCATCCCATGGAACTAAAATCCAAGGGTAACATCCAAAAGAGGTCAAGGGGACAAGAGCACAAACTAAGCCCACTCTTTCCGCCTAATCCCCCCTTCAATGCATGCCGAGAAGTGTCCATGATAAGTAAACCCAATACTCAATTACCAAATGACAAGACATACCTTTAGGTTCGGGAGGCCCAATTCAAACATACGATCAATAATGATGGGTGAGGGACCACATGGATGGCTCAGGTGGCAGAGAAATGACACAATGAGCTTTGAGGGCTACAAGGGGTTGTCGGCTGAGGTCCATCATGGAGAAAAAAATTCTCATATGGATATCACCCATGAAGTGGTGGGTAACATCTGGCTCCAACTGGGGCGTGATCCCTCGAAGAGGTGGGCAAAGCTACTCGAACGGGTGGTCACGAGAACTCCAGCAATCTCTTGGTCACCGTAGACCTGTTATCTACACATAAATGACCAAAACCACGGTTCAGCATGTTTTCAATGTGTATTATGATCACCCTTGCTTAATGTCAGGCCATAAAATCAACAAGTAATAAAAAATATGCAATTTTTAATCTAATGTAGTTAATCTATCATGAGAAATATCATATGAGATTAGTTCTAATGCAAAATATCAACATGCAATGCATCCTATTCTAACATGCATAACATACAATGTCAATTACTAGGTATAATCATAAACCCAATGCAGCCAACATGTCAATTTATCAATACAATAACGCATGCTTCCATAATTATTTTTGCAATGAACCTAACAATACAAATGGGAATGATGATATGAGGGGTTGCAAGGGCGGGAGGTGGGAAAACAAGAGACCAATATGCCAAAGAAAGGAAAACTAGAAGGAACAAACATCAGTCGAGAGGATTTAATTTGATCCTCCAACCAGGAGATGGAAATGTCAATGACCAAGTATATGAATCTTTGATAAAGAACTATCTTGGGCCTATCATCCTTAGGGTAAGGAGTAAATGACTTAGACATATTTAGGATGATACTATTTGGGTCATTGGGAAAACAAGAAGTGGACTCATCATTGTATTTGGGGAAAAACCATGATTCTTGTTTTTTCGTGAGGGAGACTAGCTCTTCATCGAAACTAAGGGAACAAACCTTGTCACAAACATCCATCTCCGTGGAAGGGACATAACAAGGGGAGGAATGCTCAAACATGAAGAAAAACCCTGTATCAGTGGCATGGCTAAATGAAGCTTCTTCCTCAGTTTCCTTCACATTGGAGTCATCAGAATTACCCACAATTTCGGAAGGCTCTTCTTTGCTTGAATCATCTTGGAACATAAAGAAGAGACCCTTCCAATCACTAGGGAGGGGTTCATAAGGGCCAACACTGTTGTTCATAAAGGGCGAAGTATCTTCTTCTTTCTTGAGCTGTTAATTTTGGGCAACTAGGTCCAAACTCCATGTTGCACTACTCATATGACGATGGTCATACTTTTTGTTGGATTCCTCTTTCGGAGAGGTGCAAGAATGATCTAAAGATCATCTTGATCGGATGAGCAGAACATTTATTTTGAATCTATTTTCCACAAGTGCAAGGTTGGCCAAGTTTGTAATGTAGGCTCACATGCCTAACAGATGTGTCACACACCCTCATTGATGGATATAAATTGGAGAGACTTGGAGGTCATTTCATCATCAACTCATCACACATTCTCTCATTGTGATCTGATTGGTTCGATAGCCTTTGGAGGCTTTTTCCACCTCACACGTGTGGAGCGAAGCTGCTGTTTTTGCGGATCTGTCTAAGGCTTTTTGCTGCAGCGTTGACCAGCGTTGAACATGGTCAACCCTTGGTTGTTTTACCTCCAACTTCTGCCAAAAATCCGATTTTAGGAGGCCGTAAAACTGGACACTAAAATCGAGGAATTATGGGATGTTTTACCAAAGCCCTAATCTGCTGCGTTGACTTTTATGCTGTTGCCTGCATTGACTTTTCTGCGTTGTTTCTAGGTTGACTAGTGTTGACTTGTGATGCGTTGTCTCTGAGGGCTGTGAGTGTGACACATGAAGGAGTGGCTGACCGAGAAAGACTTTGTTGGTTGAAACATCTTGCTGACTACCGTAATGCAACAATATCTCATATCTTTGTTGGACAAAAGAAATTGTAAATCTGATCTATATTTGGCTTGTCTTCTATTAATCTATTATTGTGTTCTATCAGCATTTTACTTTCATGTTTATGTGATTGTTATTTTGTATCGGGCCTAAGAAAGATTGAAGTAAAAGTGCATCAAGCATAGAACACCATGGTTATCTAAATTTAACATGGAATCAGAGCTGAGGTGAAGACAAAATCGAAGACTCCAAGCTAGTGTTAGAAGCAATCTCGAAAGGAAGAAATCCTATCAAGGACAAATGGCCTCCTCAGCCTACGAGAGTTTCAAGGCTGATGATAAATTGACTAATAAGTCTGATTATCATGCATGGAAGATGTCCTTAGATTTGGTGCTAGAAGATCAAGATGTCATGTAATATGTGCAGGGAAAGATTCAAGAGCCTCCATCAAATGCAGTTGCTGCCACGAAGATGAAGTATAGAAAAGGGGAAATCAAAGCAAAGATGATTATCCGGGATTCTATTCATAAGCACTTGGTTGCTTACATTTTTGAGCTAAAGACATCTACGGAGATGTATGATAAGTTGGTGAGCATAATCAGGGCTAGCAATGCTAATCAAATCCTCTTCTTCAAGAATCAATTGAAGAATATCAAGAAGGGTAAGGATGAATCTATTCAATCCTATTTTATGAGGCTCACTGAAATCAGGAATAACCTCCTAGCTATTGGGGAAGCAATATCTGATCGAGAGATGGTTCTTATTGCACTTGGAGGTCTCCCTTTTGATTGGCATGTATTCAATACCATTATTCTTAATAATAATGCGATTCCTGATTTTGATGAAATATTGACGTGATGCACTCAAGAGGAATAAGAATGATGGAATATGCCTCTAATGGTAATGGAAGTAACCCTGCTGCCTTCGTCGCTCATGCAAAGAAAAAGAACCATGGTGACCCGAGAAATCAAAACCATGGTAGAGCGGGGCCCAATGGAAGGAAGGGAAGATCTTACACTTGTAACAAGTTAGGTCACTATGCAAAAGAGTGCCCTAATAGAAGAGACTCTCCCAGGGATGATGACAACAACAACTCGAGAAGAAATGGCAGGAACAAGAAGTTCCAAGGAAAAAGGAAGGCTCCCTTTGATCGTAGTCGAAATGGGCAACCTTTCAAGAGGTCAAGAAATTCCAGGTACGATGAGTGTAATGTTGTTGATAAGATAAATGAATTTATTCTTGTATTTGGCCTCTCTGCTACATCTCCACCCAACACCCTAGATGTCTGATTGATTGATAGCAATGCTTCAAGGCACCTCGTTGGTTATAGAGAAGCCCTTTCTGATTTGGTTGAGGACACTAATCTGGAAATTATCCTTGGAGATAATGCCCTTCAGTCCTTGGGACAGGGACTGTGACCCTCCATCTATCTCAAGGTCAAGTCCTCCAATTACAAGATGTGTTGTATGTACCTGATTTGAAGAAGAACCTCGTGTCCATTTCGGCAATGGAAGACAAAGGGTTCAAGGTGGCATTTGTTGATGGAAAGGTACTTATCTTGAAGAAGAACAAGGAAGCTCTTTCTATTGGTTTTAGAGTTGATACACTCTACCAGGTTGGAGGAAGTCCATTGGGGGCAATGACATGTGATACAACTCTTCAAACAGAGTTATGGCACCAAAGGTTTGCACACCTTCATTACAAATACAAAGCCCTTCCCGAAGCAAGGAAGGTGGTGATAGGGAGCCCGAATTTAGAGATGATCATGAAGGTATATGTCAGGGTTGTGCCGAAGGAAAACATACAAGGGGACCATTCCCCTCAAGTGTCACAAAGACAACTGATATCTTGTAGTTGATACATTCTGACTTATCTCGTATGCTTCCTGTGACATCCTTGGGAGGATGTTCCTATTACATGACTTTTACAGATGACTTTTCTGCAAGACCTGGATATATTTGTTGAAGAAGAAGGACGAAGCATTCAAATGGTTTCGTACCTTCAAGGCCTTGGTGGAAAATCAAACCGAGAAGAAAATCAAAGTTTTGAGGACCAACAATGGGACCAAACATGAGTCAAATGAGTTTAATGACTTTTGTAGAGAAGCTGGCATTAAGAGGGAGATCACAACTGTGTACACTCCTGAGCAAAATAGTGTTGTTGAAAGAAAGAACAGGACCATTGTAGAAGCTACTCGCGCCATGCTATGCGACCAAGGTCTTCCGAAGTTTCTATGGGGAGAAGCTGCAAACATTGTTGTGTATTTTCAAAATAGATGCCCGCATTCCGCTCTGGACTCCAAAACTCCCGAAGAAGTCTTCTCTGCTAAGAAACCTGAAGTTTCTCATTTTAGAGTTTTTAGTTGTCCTGATTACTTTCATGTGCCGAAAGAAAAGAGAAGCAAGTTGGATGCTTCTGGAAAGAAGGGAATGTTTGTGGGTTACAATGAAACTTCAAAGGCATATAGAATCTATGTGCCTGGTCAAAGATAAGTGGAGATATGCCACGATGTCACCTTCGATGAAGATACAGCCCTCAAGAAAGTGAGAAATCTTCCTAGCTCCAAGAAAGACAAAGAAGATGAAGAAGCAAGGAAGTTGGAAGAGTCGAAGGATGACCTGATGCCCGATGTTGAAGGACCTATGGATCACATTGATCCACCTCCTTCAAATAAGAGAAGACCCTCATGGCTTAAGGATATTCTCGAAGATGCCGAGAGACATATTGCCCCAAGGGGGACATTCCATGAAAAGAAGAAGCCGAAGAGATACCAAGGGTATCTAGCAGCCATGAGTACGATAGTACAATCTGTGCCTGGATCATTTGAAGAAGCCGTAAAGCATCAAGTTTGGAAGGATGCTATGCACGAAGAATATGATTCCATTATGAAGAATGATGTCTAGGAAGTGGTCCCGAGTCCGGAGGACAAATCTATTGTCACCTCGAAATGGCTCTATAAGATCAAGCATGAATTTGATGGAAGTGCTAAAAAGTACAAGGAAAGATTTGTTGCTCGAGGCTTCTCTAAAAAATAAGGCATAGATTATTATGATATATTGCAATTGTGGCCCGCTACACCACCATCCGATCTATTATTGCCCTTGCTGCTACGCAAGGATGGAGTCTACACTAGATGGATGTGAAGACCATTTTTCTGCATGGATCTATAAAGGAAGAGGTGTATGTGGAGCAACCTCTGGTGTTCGAAGTCAGAGACAGAGACACCTATGTATGCAGGTTGAAGAAATCCCTCTATGGGTTGAAGCAAGCCCCCAGGGCTTGGTACGAGAGGATAGATAGCTACTTGATGAAGCAGGGCTTCACTCAAAGTAATGCTAATCCGAACCTTTATTTTAAGGTTGATAGAGAAAGGCCTCTCATTTTGGTTCTCTATGTGGATGATATCTTCTTGGCAAGTGTTGACCCTCTCATTCATCAGTGTAAGAGGGAGCTAGCTTCCGATTTTGAGATGAAAGACCTAGGACTGATGCACTACTTCCAAGGCTAGGAGGTCTGGCAGAGGCCAGGCGAGATTTTCCTTTCTCAAGGAAAATATGTCGTGAAGCTGCTAGAGAGATTTGGTATGGTGGACTATAAGTCTGTGTCGACACCGATGGAACTCAACTTTAACAAGTTGAGTGGAAACATTGTTGGGCCCATGCTACAAATCCTACCGAGTATCGACAACTCGTTGGGGCCCTGATGTTCTTAGTGAACTCCCGTCCGAACGTATGCTCTGTAGTGAACACTTTGAGTCAACATATGGTTGATCCTCATCACATTCACTGGATTGGTGCAAAGAATCTATTGAGATATCTTCGGGGCACAATCAACCATGGGCTAAGATACACTGTCGAGAGTTTGAGACTCCATGTATATACTGATGTCGATTGGGCTGGTAGTGTGGTGGATTGCAAGAGCACATCTGGATGTTGCTTCACCTTGGGTTCTGCTTCGATATCTTGGATGAGCAGGAAACAGAAGTCGGTGGCTTTGAGCACCACTGAGGCCGAATACATTGCAGCGAGTATGGCCTATTGTGAAGCTATTTGGTTGTGAAAGCTCTTCAGTGAGTTGTTTGGGCATGTGCTAGATACTACCGTTATCCTTTGTGATAACCAGAGTGGGATTCGTCTTTCTAAGAATCCCATGTTCCATGATCGATCCAAGCATATTGATATCAGGGACCACTTTATCCGGGATATGGTACAGCGAGGTGCCGTAAGGCTCGATCATATAGGAACTGATGAGCCGGTCGTGGAAAGACCCTCCTTTGAGGGTCCTAGTTGAGTTGGACTATGAGCTCTAGGAGCTCCAAGGGGCTTGGGGATAGCTTCTTGGAGCTATAAGCACATACGGGGCTAGGCTTGTCAAACCTTGTTGTGCTTCTGCCCCACCGTTATGATATTGAGTTGGTTCGCCTCTCTCTAATCTATGCCTCGCACGCATCCTATCCATGGAGTTTCGGACTCATGGGAAGTACCTCTCATTTAAACAAAGGAGCCAATGGTGCTTCACAACTAAGCAAAGGCAGGGCCGCGGGCCATACATTGGACAGTCGAAGAAAAGGCGCCACGTGGAGGGATTCCGAGGGTACCAAGGATAGTATGAAGAGAGCGGAGCTCTACCCCCTGGATGACGTCACAAGTTGGCGGAGCAAGTCTTAACCGTTCTGTGGGGTGATGGAGCGTCACGAGAGGGCTTCACAGACCCCCACCGAAACCATTAAGTGGACCCCTCAAGAATAATAGGTGGCGTTATTTAAAACAAAGTTAAGGTAAGTTAGGAAAGCCGGTACACGACCAGTACTGGTATTAACCCAACGCGTGGTTCACAACTACCCAGCTCTTGGTAGCCAACAGCCTAATGCCATGCGCCCCATTGTCGACGTCCTTATGACGTCAGCCCTACAGTTGGCACCCAAACCTCATTTTCTGCAAATCCAGGCCTGTTTAACCCTGTTTTACGCCCACTTTGGTAAAATACCTAAGTTGCCGGAAACGCCTAGGCTGGCCCTCGGAAACTCGGATCCCCGTTTCGGAAACTGAAACTTGTACGAAACTCCTCGGAAACACCTTGGATCCGTATCTTATCCGTTTCCGAAATTTTGGATACGGTTTTTTCCGAAAATGGCCGTTTCCGTCCTGTTTTTGAATTTGGATACGTATTTCTTAAAAAATCTGAAACGTATTTCCAAATCTGAAACGTATTTATAAAAATCTGAAACGTATTTATAAAATTTTGAACCGTTTCACGATTTTCAGAAACGTTTTACCCTAATCGATCTTTTTCGCCGGAAACATTATCGTTGATTGTGTAATTTGGAAAGGGAATTTCGTTTTTAACTGTTATCTTCCGCCGCAAAGGGTTCCGAGTGACTGTGAGAGATATCTTCCGCCGCAAAGCAACTCCCGAGTGACTGAGACGCCACTGTGACAGATTAATCCTCCGCGCAAAGAGCTGTGCCCGCAACAGAGTTCCAGTAACCAGTTCCGTCGTCGCCGGTCAGACGTCCAAGTAAGAGAGCAAGCTGCAATCCGTCGTCCGAGCAGCTGCCAGCCGCAAGTTCCTTCGTGCTACTGCTCAGGTTCTAAAGCAGTCCTTGTGAATTCCTTTTTTTTCTTCGACCTGTTCTTTTCCTTGATCTGCACCGAGATTATGTTACCAATGAACTGCCTTAGCTTGGTATTTATGTTTCTATGTTTGAACCGTCATGTCTTTTAAAGGAGAGCCAACATGACTATGATGAAGCCGACCTATTCAATTTATATTAAATTTTTTAATTATAGTTTTCACTGAAGTGTCGTATCTCAAGGCTATCAACAGGCAGGTTATCTAAAGACTAATATTTATAGGCATGTTAGCTGGGCATGAATGACCATTCAATCAATTATTTAACATGCATATAATATATATTAGTTGAAACTTGACTGCCATTGCCAAATGCAAAGTTGAAAGGTGCTGAAATAAAATAGCATGAGGTATCGGAAAACAGACACTGGACAGTGGACAGTACTAACACAGTCTTGGGACCTGTATATTACACTTGCAATCAATACTTGACCGAAATATATACTAACTCAGAAACAGAGATATGTGATCCTTAAACTTTGCTTTGCTATCTGTCCTATCTTTGCTGACTGGTCTCCTCACTTCGCTATTTCACATGCTGACTTTTAAGTTTTTATCCTTTCTGTAACTGCTATGTTAACTCAGAGCTATCCGAAGTTATTATCAAACAGCAGACTATAAGTATAATCATGCCTCAGGTATGTCCGAATTCTTCAGACCAATCCGAACTGTGTGTTAGTCTTCTTCCTTCACTGATTTGCCTCCCTTCTATGCATCAAACCGCAGTCCTTAAACTCACACTTAATTGCAGACAGATGATCGAAGTTACTTCAGTGTCAGTAGTCAAAAAGAGGGATACGTATAGATGATAGAATCTAGATGATATCATGATGATCTTGATGATAGATGATTAATCATTATGGCATTATGCATTTTTACTATTTGGATATAATCTAGATTCTCAAACTTCAAATATGAATCATGAATGGCAATGTAAATTTGATATATATATATATATATATATATATATATATATATTTTTTTTTTTAATATATATTATATATATGACGTGGCGTTTCCTGCCGTATCGTATCCAGATTTTTTGAAAATTTTCCGTATCCGTTTCAAACCCCGTATCCGTATCCGTTCCCGTTTCCGTTTCAGTGCAACTTAGTAAAATACTTGCTTTTTACGAATATGTCGTGCAGCGAAGCTTAAACTCCAGTACCAGGTTGCTTTCAACCCCCCATGTCGCTTTCCCTCTTGGGTTTTCATCACTGCTTACAGGTATTTAGTCGTTCTTTCACCTCACAGTTTTCCTTCCGTTTTACTTTCCAAAAATGGTCATGGGGAAAGCCAAGCCCAGAAAGTCTGCACCTAAAATCCCACAAGCCCACGAGGTCAGGGCAGTTCCTGGACCTAAACCTTTCATTGACACTCAAGCTCGTATTCATGATCCTTTATACCCTTTTAGTGTCTCCCGTGTCAGACCCGACTTATTGGAAAGCCATGTAAAGGGCCAGGACCGGTTCAGAGTCGTTGAGTCAGGTTTATACTACCAAATTGCTCCACCCACCTATCTAGTCGTTGAGTTTATATGCTAGCTAAGAGTTT
Organism: Pinus albicaulis; assembly: GCA_034641835.2. NCBI lineage: Eukaryota > Viridiplantae > Streptophyta > Pinopsida > Pinales > Pinaceae > Pinus > Pinus albicaulis. The sequence goes on along the minus strand of CM076581.1, from coordinate 1,123,348,590 downwards.
ATCTTTCGGCTCAGGGAAACAAGATTTTCCATAAATCCCCTGAGCTCATAAAGGAAGCCCTCTGTTTTCCCCGCACCCAGAACTATGTTGAATTCACTGAGTTATCTCTTTCCCATCAGTTTTCCAAGTTGCCCTGGAGACAGCAAAGTGAATTCCTCTGTTTTATTTCAAATTCCCGTCTTACGACTATCCCGTCCTCGAATATGATGCACTTGTCCACATTCAGAGACAATGTCCAGACTATCCTTGCCTTCATTTCAGGGTTACTAGGTCTCAGGGAGGTCGAATGGGTGTCAAAAGAATGCATAGCTCTCCTCTGGCTCATGTCGCAACAGGGCGTTGTTTTACATATTCCTAATTTCTTGGCCTCGGCCATTCAAACCCAGTTCCAAGAGTTACCCTCTTCGGGGGCTTTCCGGTTCTATTCATTCGTGTTTTATCTTTTCCTGTTTCAACATGCTGACTAGTTTGAAACCCTAGGCCTCGAAAAGCTTTAGAGAGCGAACGCCCGGCCAAAGACCGTCTTCGAGTGGAATGTCTCTGTTCGTCAACAGCCTAACAGGAGGGGTTACACTCGGTTCTTGAATGAATTCATGACCATAGCCTACACCATAATCCACAACAACCCTCCTCCCAGGATTTTTCCCAAGCAGAAGGACTGGTTGCAGTTCGACGACGAAGAGAGCACAGGGGACTAGTACCTGTTTGACGACTACACTGAGATCAGGGTCTACGGTGCAGACGTACCCCCTACCGTCTACCGGTGTTTCCTGCTATGTGGATGTTTGCCCTTGAGTACATCCGTCAAACCCTGAAGGCGAACCAATTCTACTTCGTCCCCGCGAAGAAAGGGTATATTCTCAAGCTCCCTACCACTATCGGCCCCTTCACAGTAAATTCAAAACACGCCCTCTCCACAATGGAAACGCTGCTTCAGGGGATGGATCTAATACAGGGGAAAGCTTGGCCCTATGACCCGAAAGGGATCCTTTCCAATAGGAAAAGGAAAATAAAGTCAACTGATTATGTACATGATACTAGGCCCTTCTTTCAATGGAGAGCTAACCTTGATACATGGCCTTTAGCTTCACGGATGGAAGCCGAATCTTCAGCTGGAGAAGGAAGGGGTGACACTACTTCTGCGGGCATAGAGAGAAGAGGGTAGACCGATGAGGCCGATGCATCAAGAGGACAAGAATATATGGATATGGGCAAGGGATCTCATTCCTTCAAGAAGCAAAGAATGGATGATGTGGAAATTATCTGGGAAGAACCCCCGCAAGAAGAATTGATCCGATATGGGGAGCCCGACAGGGGCAAGGCCGGTTTCACAATCAATTATGATGGTGCCTCTTCTTCTGAGCTCTCGGGACTATCTCAGGCCGTCTCGGTTAACAAAGGGGAAGTAAGGGAAGAGATTGGAAATAGAAACAGGACTGTACGGTAGAAGCTCCAAGCAGAATTAGCTGGATTTGTGAATAAGTATCATACTCGGCTTACTACCGAGCTTGATATGGATAAAGAGCAGTTAATAATCGCCATTACAGAGGTAGTGTTGGATCCTGGAACTGAAGGGACTAGCTACCGAGCTTTGGAAGTCAATCTGAATCTGTCCAAGGTCCCTTTAACAGACAAGCTCGGTCTGCATCAATGCATTGGGGACATGTTGAGGGATGAGGTGGTAAAGCTCGCGCTTTCACTAAGGAAGCTGGAAGATAAGTAAAGCGAAGTGTTGGAGAACCAGAGGAAGGAAAGGGCTAGTGCCAGAGGCATAGCCAACAACCTGCACAATCTCAGGAGGATAGTGAGGGAAAAAGGGAGCGACAAGGATGGGGTCAGAAAGCAACTCATTATGGAGTTAGAGGTTGAGAACTCCGAGTTAAGGAAAAGACTACACATTCCCTATGGACAACATATACAAATAGAGGAGTTAGCTCAAATGGGAAAGGAGAAATCAGCTCTTGCGGATTCACTGGTCAAAGAACAGGAGGGGAATGCTAAAAGGATCGCGGAATTGGATGCCCTCAGACAGAAAATGGCAAAGTTGCAGGGAAAATGGGACAACCACGTCTGCGTAACCCCAACCTCCAATGTGTCTGGCACCACTCCAGAGCAGTTGACTAAAGCTCTATCGAATTTACGGGTTTCAAAAAACGAAGCTCATACAGCACGCCAGAGGATACAAGAACTGGAAACTAAGCTGGAAACGAACGATAAGGAGGTAGCAGCCCTGCAGGAAGAGGTAGAGAAAGCAAGAAGGGAAAAGTTGCAACAGGAAAAAACCATCAAGGAATTGACCAACCGGATGAAGGGAAATGCCACCCTCCTAGAGGCTAGACGCCTCATCTGGACCGACATAATATTAGAGGTAAAACAACATTGGAAATATATTACTTTGGTTGCAGATAAAAAGATTGTGGTCCGATTATTCAAAGAAAAGTTGCAGGAAGGTTTAGCAAAAGCGGCAGGAAAAGTAACCATGGCTAAAAGGTATATCACTTACCTGAATGGATTAGACTCTGAAAAGCTACTCGTTCAGGAGATTGAAGATCGTTTCAAGGGAGTGATGGAAGTCAGAAGAGTAGTCGAGAAGGAGATTGTGTGTGCAAACGCATTGAGTGGTTTGGAGCAGGTTGCTAAGGGAGTGAAACGGTTTGATCAAGAGTGGGACGAGTTGGTAAAGGCAAGCCTCCCATCATGCTGGGAGCCTGTAACAGCTGCATTTACAGGATTGGCAGAGTATGAACAGAAGTTGACAATCGTTATGAACCAGACCAATTTACCCTTTGAGAAAACTACTCGCCTAAAAGTGGAAACCATAATTGCCGCCCTAAGCAAGGATATCTCCCTTCTCTGCCAGATTAAGCAACGCTTGGTCGTCCGAGTAGATTACACTGAATTGACTGATATTCAGGCTTTGGTAGAGGTTTTTGCCATTATGCCTCTGCCAAGGGCGACCATATGGCAAAAATGCAGCGAGTACGTCAGCACCCCTGCCTCCACATCATCCCACAAGTCCCCGCCTCCTCTCCGACACAAAGTTGTTTCGTCCACATCAGCAGTGCCTCTAAGTCAGTCGGCAATAGCCACGCCTCTTCGTTCCAAAAAGTGATACTCATGATCAAGCCCAAGCGGCCCTTTTTATTTTTACTTCTTTTACTTTGTAATATCTGGTGAAATCTTCATTTCACCCTATGCACTTTATTTTCTGTTAAGTTGTTATGTTTGTAGTTAGCGCCTTCGTTAAGGCCACTAGGAAGATGATGCAAGGAGGTTTTCCACATCATTGATTTTTTATTTTGATAGAGACCCCAAACAGAAAGAGATCAGGGGGAATATTTTGGTCTACGAAATATCTTTTGCAAAGGCCCAGTTGAAGCCTATAAAAGAAAGAATCAAAAGCTGAGGCAGGGTTCCAGATTTTCCAGAACAGAGACTGCTAGTCATGAATGTTCCATTTTGTAAAAGTTTTAAGGCATTTTCATAGTATGCATTGAAGGATCCCGTCGAGAATTTGAAACGGATTTTTCTATTGTGTAATGGATTCCTTATGAGATAAGTTATAGTTTGTATTCCCTCTGTTATACTTTAATAAAAATGTTCGTGTCATTTCCATTACTCTCTTTATATCATAAGCTGTTGGAATGCGAGTGCTGATTAATTAGATGTGAATTTATCTATGGAAAGGTACTCATATCTATTTGTCTATTGCACTTTAAATATGGCTCGAAGCTTGATACTATGTTCATATGTTATACCACATTCACCTCCTTTCTTCTGATATTAGCTTGGTTAGATTCTTATGCTAGAATAGGCCTACCTGTTGTTAATATCTCCTTCATTTACTGTCGTTGTTCCCACCATTCATTTATTTTTGATAACTGTGCACAGATTTCATTTTTGGCCCTCCTCACAGCAATTTAAATCCGAGTCTGCCTTTTGATGTATGCTTATAGACCCCTATTGCTCTACTAATGGATGTCATTGGTATCTACTCTCTGTTTCTGACGTCTTGGTCCCGTCTTATGAAACCTTAAATCTTGTTTCAAGCAAGAGGTCTTGTATTTTCAGCTACAGAAAGCTTTTTCTGAATCCTCTTGGTTTAAGATGTCCTAGGCACTGGTCCTTAACAACTTAGGGTTGTCTCTAGGAGCTACAACATCTTTTTGGCACCGTTGTCGGGGATCGAATTAGAATATCTTATCCCTGGGTATGACGGAAACACATTCACCCTTCAAAATCAGGTGAGCTTGAGAGTTGTATATCCCTCACCTTGGTGACTCCACTGTCCTTTAAAGTATAAAATCCATTTGCAGTCCTGGCTTACCAAAAGCCCCACCTAAGGTCAGATACCTCTCAATTAAGAACGCCTTCTATATCTGACCCAGAGAAAATCTTATTCAAACGAATCTGGAAAGAAAAGCAACCTGCCCACACTGATATACCCAGATTCTCTCTTGAAGACTCCCCATCTTCCTCACAGCAAGCTCAAGTCCAAGGCCCTGGTTCCACTGCAAGAGTCCTTGAATACCCACTGGATAACCCTTTCCTTAAGCAGTCAGAGGTAAAAGACGAAGCAGAGTCAGTAGAAATTTCAAGCTTTGTATTACATCCCACTCTGGAAGCTGAAGAAATAAAGCAAATAACCATCCCTTAGATTCCGCTTGGCCAAGCAAATCCACAGACCACTATTCAGCTTATTTCCATTGTCATTCAGCCAAATCTCCCTCTTACTCCACCCCCTCCCATGGTAGTTCCTAGCTTCTTGTTAAATAAATATGCCCCCCTGGCATTACCATAGATTCTAAACGACATGCCCCAAGACTACATGAAGCTCTTACCCCGGTTTACCGAGGAAGACAGTAGCGTTGCGCAAAAGCATCTGGAAGACTTCTGTGTTTTCGCAGAGAATTTTAATGTTAAACATCTGGACATAGTACTGAGGCTGTTTGTCTAATCTCTGGATGGGGAAGCTCGGAAGTGGTTCAGGACTCTTGGAGACCGCTCCATCACTAATTGGGAGGAGATGGAAAATTCTTTCACCAGAAAGTGGGGAGAGAAAAGGGATCATGGTTATTGCCTCACAGAGTTCAACACATTAAAGAAAAAGCATAATGACAACGTGGCTGAGTTTATAAAGAGATTTAACAAGCTATACACCAACCTGCCAGCTGATATGAAACCTCCCCAGATAGCTGCCAAGTTAGTGTTCGTAGGAGCATTTGAATCCGAGTTCAGATTCACCCTAAGGGAGAAGAAATCTACTTCTCTGGATCAAGCTCAAACTGATGCACTAGAGGTAGAAGCTAACTTTGCATCTACAGGAAAATCGAAAGGAAGATTGAATCACAATTTCAGGCGAAGAGGTAAAGAAGAAGCCTCTTCTTCAAACCAAGATAGGGAGGTATCAGATTATAAGATTGAAGAGATGAACAAAATGATTAAGAATATGTCAAGTAAATTGGTGAAGCTCGAGCTGGAAGCAAAGAATGCCTCATCCCGGCCATCTCAGACTGCTACTAACCGGGGGTATAACCTACAATACCGAAAGCCACCGCTACAGATATTGCAGAGAGATAAAAAGGAGCAGCAAGATCACATACAGCCCCCTCTGTATTTGGAAGGGCAAATGGAAGGCCTTGCTGAAGATGGTCCTGATGGACAAGATGATCAATACCTCGCTTATTTAGAAGGTGAGGAGGTTGAGCTTTCCTTGCCAGAAGAGGAGGAGGAAGAGACAGCGAACCTTACTGCAGATCCTGACATTGATGATTATTGCAGACAGTTCGTGGATTTCATGCAAGCCCAATTTCACAAGAAGTATGACCTTCGATCTTCGAAGAAGAGGACACATACTCAAGATCAAGAAGAAGAGTCACCTCCTAAGGAGTCGACCTTCCGAAAGATTGATAACAAAGGTAAGAAACCTGTTAAAGAACCCTCAGGACAGAAAGGTATTCCCTCATCCTCATCCAAGTCGGTAGCTGATCCTCTTGCACATCCTAAATGTATGTCCACTGATGAAAATCCCCCTGTCCTCACCAAGGAACCGAAAGAGACCACTGTAGAAAAGGGGCCCACTGTGTTTAATCCCAAAAAGAGCTAGAGAAAGTTAAAATCCCTATTCCTTTAGTCGAACTCCTAAAACATCCCTCCTAAAAAGCTTAGGTCTCTCAGTTCATGCTTCCTCATGGAGTAACTCCACCCCCAGACTGTCTTAACCTTCAAGAGGAAAGGCACATGGTAGTATTTGGCCCCCATGTAGAAGAGTTGGACTCTGCAACACCACCTTTTTATGTCTCTTTAGTCATCCATGATTTGTTGCTGCACAATTGCATGTTGGATTCAGGGGGCATCACATAACCTGTTACCCTTTTCAGTCATGGAGCAACTGGGATTGCAGATCACTCGACCATACAAAGACCTCTATTCATTTGACTCCAAAAGAGTCAAATGCCTCGGGATGATTAAAGATCTGGTGGTAAACTTGGCTCAGATCCCAGCCAAGAGTGTTGTCATGGACATAGTGGTTGTCGATATTCCTGCCCGGTTCGGGATGCTTTTGTCCAGATCATGGGGAACTAAAATTGGAGAGTCGATCAAGCTTGACCTCACCTATGCAACCATTCCAGTGTTCGGGGGGCAAGAAAGAAGGGTGCATCGAGAGTCAAGATTCGTGAAAATGGTGACTAGAGCCGATGGCTCAGTAAATTCTTCGGTATACAGTAAAGAGGGAGAATTTTTTTGTTTAATGCTCGAGGAAGACCAAGAGTTCTTGCAGGATCCAGCATTCAATTTACTGAAGCCGGAACAGTCGTCAAGTGATGATGAAAGGGGAATGTGGACTCTGCACTTTGATGGAGAGAATTCAAGGGAAGGAAATGGAGCAGGAGTGCTTTTGATCTCCCCTACTGGACAATTGGTCCCTTTCTCCTTTAAATTGGAATATGAGGCCACTAATAATGTGGTTGAATACGAGGCACTACTTCTCGGCTTAAAAACTGCTAAGAACATGAACATTCGGAGTCTTAACATTTTTGGAGACTCAGAGTTGGGTGGTGAGACAGATTAAAAATCAATGCCAAACCAAACATCCTCGGCTAAGAGCATACAAAAACGAAGTATGGGACCCGGTGGAGAACTTTTTCCTAGCATTTAACATACATTTTATGCTGAGAGATCAGAACAGGATGGCTGATTCACTGGCTGTTGCAGCAAGTAATTTTCGTCCACCTCAGAACCCACTTTCTGAGATATGAAGTGGAGGTGCGTTATCGCCCTTCTATCCCAGACAACGTCAAACACTGGCAGGTGTTTGAAGATGAAGAGCAGATGAAACGCCTCATGGAAACTATCGGAGAGTTCTCAAACTTGGTCATTGAGACCGGCGAAGAAGGAGAAACCGAGGAACAACCCCAAAATAAATGGCAAGAGATGGTGGCTGGTCACAAAGTGCTGCAGCTGAAAGGAAATGTGATTCCCAAAGGTTTAGTACCTTTGGAGAGATTGTTTGATAAAAATGACGTTCCAATCAACCCTAATAAGCTGACACCGGAAGCTCAAGTAGAGGATGTCAACGTTGGAACGGAAGAGGATCCTAAGATAGTTAAATTATCTAAAGGAGTCCTGGAAGAACACAGAGAAAAATATTTACAGTTGTTCCATTCCTACAAGGACGTTTTCGCTTGGTCTTACCAAGATCTGAAAACGTTTGATATTAGTATCATCCAGCATAAGATCCCACTGAGAGCAGATGCCAAGCCACATAAGCAGAAGCTAAGGCAAATTAACCCTTTGCTGCTTCCCGCCATCGAGAAAGAAATCAAGAAGTTGCTGAAGGCTAAGATCATTGTGCCTCTGAGATATTCGGAATGGGTGGCCAACCTGGTACCGGTCCGAAAGAAGAATGGAGAAATAAGGTTATGTGTAGACTTTTGGAACTTGAACAGGGCATCCCTTAAAGATAACTATCCCCTCCCCAAAATGGATCACATATTGCAGAAAGTGGTTGGATCCTCTCAAATGTCCATGATGGATGGATTCTCTGGATATAATCAAGTGGCAATTCTTCCCGAAGATCAAAAGAAGACAGCATTCACCACTCCATGGGGCACTTTCATGTATGCCAGAATGCCTTTCGGTTTGATAAATGTTGGAGCCACTTTCCAGAGGGCGATGGACATCGCATTTATAGGAGAGCAAGACAAGTTCGTGGTGGTATACCTAGAAAGAGTGGAGGTAATCAACGGCATATCCTTGCCCTGTAACAAGAAGGAAGTTCAGGTATTCCTCAGACGCATAAATTTTTTGAGAAGGTTCATCCCGAACTACGCGGAAATAGTTCGGCATATCACCGAAATGCTTAAGAAAAGCAATGATGTGAAATGGACAAATGAATCAAGAGAAGCATTCAATAGAATCAAGAGTGCCTTTGCAAATGCCCCAGTACTAGCAGGACCAGATTACGGTAAGCCATTCATGATCTTCTCATTTGCCTCCCCGCATACTGTAGCCGCAGTATTATTACAGAAAAATGAGGACGGGTATGAACATCCCATCGCCTTCTTTAGTCAGGTACTTCGAGATGTCGAACTAAAATATAACATTTTAGAGAAACAGGCGTATGCTTTGGTGAAGTCCTTAAAAGCTTTCCGAATGTACGTGCTACAGTCATCCATCACCGCTTTTGTGCCTACTGCTGTGGTTAAAGATATTCTGATTCAAGGGGATAGCGAGGGCAAAAGAGGCAAATGGATCGCTAAGATCCAAGAATATGAATTAGACATTCGCCCCACAAAGCCTATCAAGGGACAGGGTTTGGCTAAAATTTTGTCTGAATCTAACTGTCAAGCTCTAGGAATAAATTTATCCATGGGAGTTGGGGAGTTACCTGAAGGTACGGAGGAATAGCCCGGGATAGAAACAGCTATGCAGAAAACACACATGAAGTATCTGGTCTGTGTTTGGTATAAGGATATTGTAGAATACCTTTTAACTCTCAGGTGTCCACCGAACTTCGATAAGGCTAAATATCGAACGTTGAGGTTGAAATCCCAGAAGTATATTGTTGCAAATGGTCGATTATATTGGAAGGATCCTTTAGGAATCCTGCTCTTGTGCCTCACAAAATCTGAAGTAGAGGAAGTTATAGCTGAATTCCATGAAGGCATTTGTGGAGGCCACTACAGTTGGCAGTCTACAGCCCACAAGATATTGAAAGCGGGTTTCTTCTAGCCCAAATTGTTTGGAGATGTACATGCTCGAGTCAGAGCCTGTGAAAAATGTCAGAGGTTTGCTGAAAAACAAAAATTTGCGCCCTTACCTATGATCCCAGTACATATAGAAGAGCCTTTTCAGCAATGGGGGATAGACTTCATTGGGAAAATCCACCCAGCATCCAGTGGCCAGCATAAGTGGATTCTAACCGCCACTGACTACTTCACCAAGTGGGTAGAGGTTATACCAGAAAGGAACGCTACTTATGTAGTCGTGATCAAGTTCTTGGAAGAAAATATCATATCCAGATTTGGCTGCCCGGCTAAGATTGTGACAGATAATGCGCAGGCTTTCAAGTCTGTAAAATTTACCAATTTCTATTAGCAATACAATATCACCCTAGGGCACTCCACAGCCTATTATCCCTAGGGGAATGGACTGGCTGAGCCTTCCAATAAGACATTAGTAAGAGCGTTAAAGAAAACTATAAACGAAAGTCAGAAAAATTGGGATTCTCGGTTGAAATTCGCACTATGGGCGAACAGAATCACAAATAAAAGGTCGACAAGCAAGTCCCCATATGAACTAGTCTATGGTCGAACGGCAGTCTTCCCAATTCAGCTCGCTTTGCCTGTGGCCAGGTTCCTTCAAGATAGCCAAGAAGAGCCCAACAATCTTATCAGAAGAATGAACCAACTAGTCGAGTTAAAGGAGACTCAGAGCCAAGTAAATGATTGGTTAGCAAATTACCAAGAGAAAATGAAGGGTCTGTTTGATCAACATGCCAAAGACAAGGAAATGCAATTAGGGGATTTAGTACTAAGATGGGACATGAGGACAGCCGACAAGGGTAAGCATGGAAAGTTTGATCCACTGTGGTTTGGACCTTTCAAAATTGTCGAGGTCAAAGGCAATAACACCTTGACACTGGAGAATTTGGAAGGTGATGTGATCGAGACGCCCGTAAATGGACAGTTCTTGAAGCCCTATTTTCAAAACTAATCCGGATCCCAAAGGCCGCTATATTATAGTGTATATATTTGTTGTTTCTACTTTCACAGTTGATGTTTGTTTCACCATAAGAATGTTTAAAACTTTTTGGAGAGGCTCTGGCTTTCAAAGCATGGGCTACAAATGGTCTGCAAAGTTCTCGATACGTCTGAGGATGAACATGCCGTCCCCAGGTGGAGCCAATGTTGTTATGTTAGCCCTCACCTTATAGGCGCAAAGGAAAAACTCAAGGTAAATGAAGAAAATCCATTGGAGGTGTGAGCGGGCTAAGTAAATATAAGGGAAGTATGGTATGCAAACCCTCCCCTCATGGTAAGAGCGTGGACAAAGGAGTCGATGGTGCTTCACAGCTAAGCAAAGGCGGGGTCGCGGGCCATACGTTGGACAGTCAAAGAAAAGGCGCCACGTGGAGGGATTCCGGAGGTACCAAGGATGGTATGAAGAGGGCGGAGCTCTACCCCCCGGAATGCATGACGTCACAGGTTGGCAGAGCAAGTCTTAACTGTTCCGTGGGGTGATGGAGCGTCACGAGAGGGCTTCACAGGCCCCCGCCGAAACCATTAAGTGGACCCCTCAAGAATAACAGGTGGCGTTATTTAAAACAAAGGTAAGGTAAGTTAGGAAAGCCAGTACATGACCAGTACCGGTATTAACCCTGCGCGTGGCTCACACCTACCCGGCTCCTGGTAGCCAACAGCCTAATGCCACGTGCCCCATTGTCGACGTCCTTATGACGTCGGCCATACAGTTGGCACCCTAACCTCGTTTTCCGCAAATCCAGGCCTGTTTAACCTTGTTTTACGCCCACTTTGGTAAAATACTCGTTTTTTACGAATCTGTCGTGCAACGAAGCTTGAACTCTAGTACTAGGTCGCTTTCAACCCCCTGCATCACTTTCCCTCTTGGGTTTTCCTCACTGATTACAGGTATTTAATCGTTCTTTCACCTCACAATTTTCCTTCTGTTTTACTTTTCAAAAATGGTCATGGGGAAAGCCAAGCCCAGAAAGTCTGAACCTGAAACCCCACAAGCCCGCGAGGTCAAGGCGGTTCCTGGACCTGAACCTTTCATTGACACTCAAGCTCGTATTCGTGATCCTTTATACCCTTTTAGTGTCTCCTGTGTCAGACCTGACTTGTTGAAAAGCCATGTAAAGGGCCAGGACCGGTTCAGAGTCGTTGAGTCAGGTTTATACTACCAAATTGCTCCGCCCACCTATCCAATCATTGAGTTTATATGCTGGCTCAAAGATGCTTATGACGAGCGCCGAGATTTATTTTTCTCGGCTCAAGGAAACAAGATTTTCCAAATATCCCCTGAGCTCATAAAGGAAGCCCTCTGTTTCCCCCGCACCCAGAACTATGTCGAATTCACTGAGTTATCTCTTTCCCGTTAGTTTTCCAAGTTGCCCTGGAGACAGCAATGTGAATTCCTCCGTTTTATTTCAGATTCTCGTCTTACGGTTATCCCGTCCTCGAATATGATGCCCTTGTCCACATTCAGAGACAATATCCCATCCTCGGATATGATGCCCTTGTCCACATTCAGAGAAAATGTCCAGCCTATCCTTGCCTTCATTTCAGAGTTACTAGGTCTCAGGGAGGTCGAACGGGTGTCAAAAGAATGCATAGCTCTCCTCTGGCTCATGTCGCAACAGGGCGTTGTTTTAGATATTCCTACTTTGTTGGCCTTGGCCATTCAAACCCAGTTCCAAGAGTTACCCTCTTCGGGGGCTTTCTGGTTTTATTCATTAGTGTTTTATCTTTTCCTATTTCAACATGCTAACAAGTTTGATACCCTAGGCCTCGAAAAGCTTTCGAGAGCGAACGCCCAGCCAAAGATCGTCTTCGAGTGGAATGTCTCTGTTCGTCAACAGCCTAACGAGAGGGGCTACACTCAGTTCTTGAATGAATTCATGACCATAGCCTACACCATAATCCACGACAACCCTCCTCCCAGGATTTTTCCCGAGCAGAAGGACTGGCTGCAACTCGACAACGAAGAGAGCACAGAGGACTGGTACCTGTTTGATGACTACACTGAGATCAGGTTCTATGGTGCAGACGTACCCCCCTACTGTCTACCGGTGTTTCCTGCTATGCAGATGTTTGCCCTTGAGTACATCCGTCAAACCTTGAAGGCAAACCAATTCCACTTCGTCCCAGCGAAGAAAGGGTATATTCTAAAGCTCCTTACCACTATCGGCCCCTTCACCGTAAATTCAAGACACGCCCTCTCCACAGTGGAAATGCTGCTTCAGGGGATGGATCTGATACAGGGGAAAGCTTGGCCCTGTGACCCGAAAGGGATCCTTTCTAATAGGAAAAGGAAAATAAAGCCAACTGCTTATGTACATGAGACTAGGCCCTTCCTTGAGTGGAGAGCTAACCTTGATACATGGTCTTTGGCTTCACAGATGGAAGCCGAATCTTCAGTTGGAGAAGGAAGGGGTGACACTACTTCTGCGGGCACAGAGAGAAGAGGGCAGACCGACGAGGCCAATGCATTAGGAGGACAAGAATATATGGATATGGGCGAGGGATCTCATTCCTTCAAGAAGCAAAGAACGGATGATGTGGAAATTATCTGGGAAGAACCCCCACAAGAAGAATCGATCCGATACGGGGAGCCCGACAAGAGCAAGGCCGATTTCACAGTCAATTATGATGGTGCCTCTTCTTCTGAGCTCTCGGGACTATCTCAGGCCGTCTCAGTTAACAGAGCGAAAGTAAGGGAAGAGATCAGACATAGAAACAGGACTGTACAGGAGAAGCTCCGAGCAGAATTAGCTGGATTTGTGAATAAGTATCATACTCGGCTTACTATCGAGCTTGATATGGATAAAGAGCAGTTAATAATAGCCATTACAGAGGCAGTGCTGGATCTTGCAGCTGAAGGGACTAGCTACCGAGCTTTGGAAGTCGCTCTGAATCTGTCCAAGGTCCCTTTAATAGACAAGCTTGGTCTGCATCAATGCATTGGGGACATGTTGAGGGACGAGGCAGTAAAGCTCGCGCTTTCACTGAGGAAGCTGGAAGATAAGTACAGCGAAGTGCTGGAGAACCAGAGGAAAGAAAGGGCTAGTGCCAGAGGCATAGCCAACAACCTGCACAATCTCAGGAGGATAGTAAGGGAAAAAGGGAGCGACAAGGATGGGGTCAGAAAGTAGCTCATTATGGAGTTAGAGGTTGAGAACTCCGAGTTAAGAAAAGACTACACATTCCCCGCGGACAACATATACAAACAGAGGAGTTAGCTCAGATGGAAAAGGAGAAATCAGCTCTTGCAGATTCACTGGTCAAAGAACAGGAGGGGAATGCTAAAAGGATCGCGGAATTGGATGCCCTCAGACAGAAAATGGCAAAGTTGCAGGGAAAATGGGACAACCACGTCTGCGTAACCCCAACCTCCGATGTGCCTGGCACCACTCCAGAGCAGCTGACTAAAGCTCTGCCGAATTTACGGGTTTCAGAAAATGAAGCTCGTACAGCATGCCAGAGGATACAGGAACTGGAAACTACGCTGGAAACGAACGATAAGGAGGTAGCAGCCCTGCAGGAAGAGGTAGAGAAAGCAAGAAGGGAAAAGTTGCAACAGGAAAAAACCATCAAGGAATTGACCAACCAGATGAAGGGAAATGCGACCCTCCTAGAGCTAGATGCCTCATCTAGACCGACATAATATCAGAGGTAAAACAACATTGGAAATATATTACTTTGGTTGTAGATAGAAAGATTGTGGTCCAATTATTCAAAGAAAATTTGCAGGAAGTTTTAGCGGAAGCAGCAAGAAAAGTAACCATGGCTAAAAGGTATATCACTTACCTGAATGGATTAGACTCTGAAGAGCTACTCGTCTAGGAGATTGAAGATTGTTTCAAGGGAGTGATGGAAGTCAGAAGGGTAGTCGAGAAGGAGATTGCGCGTGCAAACGCATGGAGTGGTTTAGAGCAGGTTGCTAAGGGAGTGGAACGGTTTGATCAAGAGTGGGACGAGTTGGTAAAGGCAGGCCTCCCATCATGCTGGGAGCCTGTAACGGCTGCGTTTACAGGACTAGCAAAGTATGAACAGAAGTTGACAGCCGTTATGAACCAGACCGATTTACCCTTTGAGAAAACTACTCGCCTAAAAGCGGAAACCATAATTGCCGCCCTAAGCAAGGATATCTCCCTTCTCTGCCAGATTAAGCAGCACTTGGCCGTCCGAGTAGATTACACTGAATTGACTAATATTCAGGCTTTGGTAGAGGTTTTCGCCACTATGCCTCCGCCAGGGGCGACCATATGGCAAAAATGCAATGAATGCGCCAGCACCCCTGCCTCCACATCATCCCACAAGTCCCTGCCTCCTCTCAGACACAAAGTTGTTTTGTCCACATCAGTAGTGCCTCCGAGTCAACCGGCAGCAGCCATGCCTCTTCGTTCAAAAAAGTGATACTCATGATCAGGCCCAAGCGGCCCTTTTTATTTTTATTTCTTTTACTTTGTAATATCGGGTGAAATCTTCATTTCACCCTATGCACTTTATTTTCTGTTAAGTTGTTATGTTTGTAGTTAGCACCTTCGTTAAGGCCATTAGGAAGTTGATGTGAGGCAGTTTTCTGCATCATTGATTTTTGATTTTGCTAGACCCCAAACAGAAAGAGATCAGGGGGAATATTTTGGTCTACGAAATATCTTTTGCAAAGGCCCAGTTGAAGCCTAAAAAAGAAAGAATCAAAAGTTGAGGCAGGGTTCCAGATTTTCCAGAACAGAGACTGCTAGTCATGAACGTTCCATTTTGTAAAAGTTTTAAGGCATTTTCATAGTATGCATTGAAGGATCTCGTCGAGAATTTGAAACAGATTTTTCTGTTGTGTAATGGATTCCTTATGAGATAAGTTACAGTTTGTATTCCCTCTGTTATACTTTAATACAAATGTTCGTGTCATTTCCATTACTCTCTTTATATCATAAGTTGTTGGAATGCGAGTGCTGATTAATTAGATGTGAATTTATCTGTGGAAAGGTACTCATATCTATATTCACACTTGATGTCACAGAGCCTTTCTGATTGCTCACAATAGTAGGAGAAAATCTCTTGGGAGTTATATGTACCCATTAACTGCCTGCAAGACTTCTCATATTCCATCATCCATTATTGCAACATCAGAGGGCTCTCAGGATCCGAATTATCATTATCCTTAGAGGACATGCTTTCCAACTTATGAGTCTCTTTCTCGGCACTATCCTCAAGGTACACATCAATCACTTGGTCACAATGATGTGGAGAAGGATCAAGATATTCTTCCTCAAGCCCAAAACCATATTCAATAACTTCCTCCTCTTGAAGGGCCACATCCAACATTTGGCATATGTCTTCATGAGATTGGAAAACCAACCCTTCATGCAACAAGAAGTGTGTAGTCGACATCGGAAGAGAAGGAATGCTTTTTGGTTTACATGACTCAAGTCAATTGGTAATGGCAGTAATGGATAGGACAAACAATTCCGTTTGGTCATAAGGTTGAGTTATATTTTTCTTTGAAAGAAATCTCATGAACCTTACCACGTTATTGGCTGCGAAATGTGGATCCCCATCGAACATTAGCATATTCTTCATGGATTTCGATGAGGGATATCTTGGGATCCCTATCATATCTATGGCAGGAATACATGCGATCAACATGTTGCTAGGTCCTTAATGACATGGGAGTCGCCAGGGTGAATGAAATTGCCTTGACAAATGCTTGCCTCACCCTACAAACAGTGACCTTAGGGATCAATGAAGAATCAGGGCTTCGTTCTTCCAAGTCGCCAAGAATGATATATCAATATTGTCGTATGGAGAACAAGACACGCGTCTCGTCCCCGGCAACGACGCCAGAAATGTTACCACTCAAACCAACAAGAGACCTAAAAGGGGTTCCTACGAGGGCAACTGCTAGGTTAAGGGCAACAATGGAGACTTAGCCCACTGTCACCACAGTGAAGGCTCCCTGCTCTTTACAGACTTTCACCGATGGGATGAGACCCGATGTTTTAGGAAGTCACTTATAGAGGATATATCAAAAAATATAAGAGAAGTGACCCCTTAGACACTCTCCCTAGGATAGGATGAAGAATGGAGCTTGCTTGCTCTTTAACCAAAGGCTTGCTTTTCTAGGGAGAGGGGATGAGGATTTGAGGGTTGAGGGAGAGGAATATATGGCTTGTCAAGAAATTTCCCAATCCCTAAAATCCTTTTGAAACTTGGATTCCAGGGTAGTCCTTGATAAATAGTCTTTAGTGAAGAATGGGACCACACGAGGCCAAGCGGACCCAGCCCAAGTTAGGGGATGGATTTTGGCAACCAATGATGTTCTTAACCTAGCCAAGGTGAGGGGAAAGGATCAAACAAGAATTTTCACCCAAAGATGTAAAATTGATCCTATTAGGTACTAGCATTGGGAACAACAGGGAAAAACTTGATCCTAGAGCTAGGGCTCGGGATATTCTGAGATTCCACCGTCGGATTTCCTTCAAATTCGAAGGAGAGCTAAGGGACCCACCAATGCAGTTGTACCTAGGAGATCAAAGTTTTCCTATGGTCAGTTTCTCGAGAAATTGATGCCCTAAGTGACCTAATGAGGCTAAACCTAGAAAAAAGGGGAAAAGGGTGAAAAAAGGGATTGAAATGATCACCATTTGATGGACCAATGCCTAATTTCACTTTGAGATATGGAGTCAAGGAGAATTGTGAAGACAGATTTTGTTTCATGCTTAAGGAGGCTCCAAAAGTCAACTTCGTCCAATGTTAGAGGCAAGAGAAGAAAAGTGACTTTGAAGAAATTATACTTCGTTACAAATGGTGAAGGCTTATCAAGATAACACGATCTCTAGGACATTTCATTCATCCAACATGGCCCATACATAGAATAAGCTAAATAGACACATAATTCCACATTAAACACATGCAGCAATTAGCCCTAATTATAGCGAAGTTCCAATGTATGCAGCAAAAAGGAAAATAGCGTTAAATTTGTAGTTACATGTTAGAGAGTATATCCAACCAACATCACATTTGCAATATAAGAAGCTCCAAGATAGAAAAGAACCCAATCCATACATCAAAATTCATCCATCATCCAAAAATATCCACCAAGGAAAAAATGTGAAGTTCTCTAATAAGAGAGAGATCCCAATCCAAGTGATGATACAAATGAATCCATCCAACTCCTATTTATACACCAATTAGGAGTTCGAATTATCCTATGGGCCTACATTAGCCCCTAAAAATAAAATAATGTGCAAATTAACTAGCTTTTGGTGACAAGCCCACCAAACTAGCTCTCAAATGAAATAATAAGCCTCTTAGGAGGCCAAATAATAATCTATGCATGTCATGGGGCCTTCCAAGAGGCCTGATGAGGTCCATAAGTGCCATAATGATGAATAAAATCCTCAAAAAGTGATGGACAAGGGGGTGGCCCCTTATTCTCCAAACAGTAAACCTACAGTGCTTCCACTGGGTGTGGGGGCACACCAATGACCTCATGGGTCAACATATGAGTCGAAGATGTCTGTGGACGATCTGTAATGGTTCAAATGATGGAATGAATGTTGTCATGTCATTGTACAAGTCCTGGGACACATGTCGAGTGTGTGGTGCACTTGTGGGGCAAGTTGGGCATAGTGTACCAAATGCATCTTCCTCGTCCAAAACGTGGATCACCAGCAATCTCTAAACATCTGTGGGATCCATGGAGTGTTGTCTACTATTGTGGAGGCCCATGGTTCTATACAGTCTACACACACCCTATATGTGCCAATCTAGCCTTGTTGGAAGGTTAAGACCCCATATAGGGAGACCAAACCCAAATGGACACCATCTGTAATCTTGTATAAGATCCAATGCGTCCACTAGCCTTCCATTACAAGAAGTCAATAAAGTAATTGTGTAAAAGAGTTGACAAACCATGGACAACAAGTGGACACTTCATAATGGCATGCCCTTCTGTAGTGAGTCTTGGCATGTGCTAATGTCTCCAATCTCCAAAGGGGGTTAGCCATGTACCTTATTAGGTGGTTTCTACCTTTAGAGGGGATAGTATGTCCAAGGTACATCCCTCAAATGGCGGTGGCATGTGATAAAGAGATGAAATGTAATAGGGAATGATAGGGGCAATCCTGGGCCACATATCGGGGAATAGGTTAGCTAGAGAAATGGAAGCCCACACTTGGGTGTATAATGTGTAGGAGGGAGCAATCATGGTACATGTGGTGCCCCGACCTTGAATTTTCCACCCTTCTTTATATGCTTTTTTCCTTTTATGATTTTTCTTTGATTAACTGCTCGAGGCTCAAAGGACAAGAGCATGATGTTTAAGATATCACACTGATTACCCCCTTTTGGTGGGGTGCTTCATTGCCCTCCAAGTGTTGGGACAATCATGGGTTCCTAAATGATAAAGGAGGCTCATCTAGGGCCTATGGAACCAGGGTGATGGCCATCGGTATGGGGTAGAGCTCATGTATTGGCTTTTGCCCACGTTCTAATTATATTTGTTGTGACCATCTTTTGCACTTTGTGGTACGTTTTCCTGTTGAATGTGGCCATTTGTGCTTTTACTTTTCTTTGTAGTTCCTTCAACCTCCGAGGCATTGTTCCTATTGATTTTTGGGTAGCATCGGATGTGCTCTAGATCCGAAATTTTGTGGAGGGGCTATAACACATGAGATCTCCAAGTCCCAAAAATTGTTTGGAGAAATTTCGCCCGGAGTGCATTTTATTCAAATAATTAATTATTTTTAATGGCGAGTAAGTTAAAACTTAGGAAATTAAAATAGTTAAAGTGAATTAATGTAAATGTGGGTGAGAACCTTCTAAGTGACGAGGATAAAGTTTGTTTTAATCTTAGCCATTGATTAAAGATTTGATCACGACTGTTGATTCCTTAACAGGAAAAGTATAAAGGAAGGCTCGAGGGTCAGTTGGAGAACACACACACGGAGAGCAGCACTTGAGCTAAATTGAAATTCTAGGGTGTGGTTTGCTGAGAATTTCGGAGTGAGTTCTAGTGCAAAGTGGGGCAGTTCAACAGTGGGACTTCAGTCCAAGGCCGAGAATACATTGTAGAGAGGCAGCGTAGCACCAGGGAGAGACAGCACCTGAGAGAGTGACATAGAGCCTAGAGAGGTGACACAGTCACTAAAGAGGCAGCGTTGGGGTTTCTGTGAGGGAGATCAGGCATCAATACAACAGATCGATATCTGAGTCGAAAAGGCTCATGTGTAGGGTGACGCAGTCTCAGCGCAGAGCTGGGAGCATCTGTTGCTGCGCAGCATTGGGGACAACGCAATCACCTTTGGGGTTTCATCATTCAGCTGTTGAATCAGTCAAAATATTTTTCTCTAGATAGAGGTACTTCTGCAAGGATTTTCTCTATTGGGTGAGCCAGATTTGGCACCCTAGTTGTATTCAGAAATCTGCATAATAATAAAACCCTCATATCTGCTACACTGGTTTTCCCGCATTGGGTCTTTCCAGGGATGTTTAGTCCAAAAATAGGTGTCCTTTCTGTGATTGTTTCATCTTATTTCTCAGTACTTGATCCGTATATTGGTGTAGGCTGTAGAGTATTTGCATCAATGTTTACTGAAGAATTCTGTAAATAACTTATTGATTGAAGGACACGAGTAGGAAATGCAAATCGGTTAACTGCAATAGGATTTATGTTGGTTTAGATTCAAAAATTTTCACATGATATCAAAGCAATTGCAAATCAAGGAGGACTGAAGCCATCAGCGAAAGGATAGAGGAAAATCTGTTGCAGGAAAGCAATTGTCCCAAGAGACATCGCAGTTCTGGGCCAGAGAGGCAGAGGAAGGGTGACGCAGTCACCAAGGAAGGCTCATGCAGAGCCTACGTCGGCCTACAAGGGTGATGTTGTAGTTGCAGAAGGCAGCGCAGTGATTGTTGGGCCAGCGCAGAGGCTATTGAGTCTCATTTTTCCGGTTGTCATGGCTGGAGGTGCAGTGCAGATTTTATCTAGAGTTGCAGGTGGGACACTGATTTTGTTGGTGCAGAACAATGTCTAGTGGGGCAGAAGCAAAGTAGAGGGAATCAGTTCCTCAGAATATTTCTTGCAAAGAAGTCTAGATCCAATGCTGAGCAGCAGCAAAGAGATCAGAGAGGAGTGCTTCGACATTTGTTGGCAAAAGGATTTTCGTGAAGGAAATCGAGATCAAGAGGGAGCTTGTTCCTTAGAGGATTTCTAGCGCCAAAGAAATCCAGATCCGAGTTTTGTTGGGGAAACAGTGAAAGTGGGAGAAACAAACTTGTTTGACATTCAGTTGTTCGGTAGAGATGGCAGCCAGTGGGTTGCATGACATTGAGGGAATGTCTTCCTTAGAGAATTCCGAGCCAAGGAATTCGATTTCTCACTGGAGAGCAGTAGTAGCTAGGAGCGGATCTACTTACTACAGTAGGGAGTGTGTAGAGCCAATCAACAGCTGCACAGAGGAGAGAGGAGGCATTCGACATTTTGGCGAGATCATTTACTTCTCCAGTTTTGAGTTTCCATATATTTGTAGCTCTGAAGGGATCTAGACAGCATATTGACTTCCAGTTGTCGGAAGTAGTTACCGAAGGAAGTGCGAGTTTTCTAGTGCAAGTTGCAAAGAGAGGAAGGGTCCCAACCAGGGACTAGGCTTGAAAGGGGCACCAGACCCAAGAGGAGTATAAGTTCTGGAGAACAAAAAGGGCAGGATCCTTGAGGTGCCCAAACTCTTGGATCACATACGGCTATGGGGGCCCTTAATGAAAGTAGCAGAATGACGGGAGTCAATTGGTGCGAGGTATGATGGAGCGACAGTGGCAGAGCTAGAACGCTTATTTCTGGAGCAGCACAGAGCAGAGACAGCAACAACACAGTGCATCAAAGGGTCAGTGCAGATTAGTAGTAGAGGAAGCTTCAGCGTCGAGGTGCATCTACACTAACTAGTAGGTCAAGATTTGGGATGTCATTCAGTTGCTTAACTCTCAGCAACTGAGTTGCAATGCAGTGGTTACCAATGGCAATGCTATGGGCAGCATGATACAGCATATTGAGAGGGAGTTGCAGTACAAAGGTAGCAGTGACAGTGGTAGAGTCATGGGTGTGAAAATTCTACTGCAGTGTATTGGTTTATTTCCTCCTACTTTATTTAATTAAAACAAGTTATTTTCATAAATTAGATTTAGAAAATATCGAAAATAAACACAACTACAGCCTACACATGCAGATCATTTACTGAATAATACACTCATGCAACAAAGTGACACATGGATTTTTAGACATAAGTCCCCAGAAAAAACCCAAAGCGGGAAAACCAGTGCAGCAGATACGAGGGTTTATTATTAAGTAGTTCTGAGTAGAGTAAATCTAGGTTACAAATCTGGAAAACCCGACAGAGAACAAAAGATATCAAATCTGCAACTAACCTGAAGATCAAGTGCCAAATATCTGACTGATCCACACCCTCAAACGGGATTTACAGGACTCAACCCAGATCTGACCCTAGAAACCCTCAGCGCTGCCCCTGAAGCCCCAACGTCAGTCATGCTAGCCTCAAATGCCACTGCACTACACCAGAAGGGGCTGTGTAACCCTTGGAAGGGTCGCACAGCCTAACGCTGGCCCTAAAAGACCCTCTGTGTGAATTCTGAAGCCTTCAGTGCCCCTGCGCTGACTTGCGTAGCACCTGTGTAGTTGTTGCTCTGCTTCTCTGCGTTGTCCTTGTTGATGCTCCTCTGCCTCTTACTGACTCTTGGCTTTTGGAATCAGATCATTCCCTTAGCCAATACTACCCCTCACTACAGGAAATTCCTCTAGAAATTCTTAGCAAACCTGCCCCAGATCTATTCCTTAGTTCTACCAAAAATGTGTGTCTTCAACTGACCATCAAGCCTTTCTCTTATACTTTTTCGTTGCACCCTTCAACAGGCGAGATTAAATCATCCATCAACGGTTGAGATTAAAAGACTGCTTGATCCATGTGACTTAAGGCAATTTCAGCACGTATTAATTAATTCACTTTAATTATTTTATTTTCCTAAGTTAGACTTAAGAAATCCATTAAAAATAATTAATTATTTGAATAACTTGGACACCAACTGAAATTTCTCAAATCCATTTCTGGGTCTTGTAGATCAAGTGTACTCTAGTCCCTCCACAAAATTTGGGAGCTAGAGCACAACTAATGCTACCCCAAATACACAAAATCTCAACAATGGGCAGCAGTACAGATTGCAGCAGCGTAGTGGATGAAGGGCAGAAGGTCGAGCATTAGCAGCGCAGAGGACCGATGTCCTAGATCAGGGTGATGCTTCTAGTGAGAAGTATTGCTAGAGCACATTCCTTGCTAAGAGGGAGTGTTGATGTTTGGGTAGCATCAGATGTGCTCTAACTCCAAAATTTTGTGGAGGGGCTAGAACACATGAGATCTCCAAGACCCAGAAATCGTTTGGAGAAATTCTGCCTGGAGTGCATTTTATTCAAATAATTAATTATTTTTAATGGGGCCTAAGTTAAAACTTAGGAAATGAATATAATTAAAGTGAATTAATGTAAATGTGGGTGAGAAGCTTCTAAGTGACAAGGATCAAGTATGTTTTAATCTTAGTCATTGATTAAAGATTCACGGTCATTGATTCTTGAACTAGAAAAGTATGAAGGAAGGCTTGAGGGTTAGTTCGAGAACACACTTGAGCTAGATCGAAATTTTGGGGCATGGTTTGCTGAGAATTTTGGAGTGAGTTCTAGTGTAGAGAGGGGCAGTTCGGTAGTGGGACTTCAGTCCAAGGCCAAGAATACATCGTAGAGCAGCAGCGCAGCACCAAGGAGAGACAACACAACATATGAGAGAGTGACGCAGAGCCTTGTGAGGTGACACAATCACTGAAGAGGCAGCGCTGGGGTTTCTGTGAGGCAGATTGGGCATCAATTCAGCAGATCGATTTCTGAGCCGAAAAGGCTCACATGCAGGATAACGCAGCTCCTAGAGAGGGTGATGCAGTCTCAGCGCAGAGCTGGGAGCAGTTTTTGCTGTGCGGCACTGGAGACAGCGCAGTCACCTTTGAGGTTTGATCATTCAGTTGTTGAACCAACCAAAATATCTGTCTACAGATAGAGGTACTTCAGTCGAGATTTTATTTGTTGGGTGAGCCAGATTTGGCACCCTAGGTGTATTCAGAAATCTACTTAATAATAAAACCCTCATATCTGTTGCACTGGTTTTCCCACATTGGGTTTTTTTGGGGACGTTTAGTCCAAAAATAAGTGTGTCCTTTGTGTGATTGTCTCATCTCATTTTTCAGTACTTGATCTATATAATTGTGTAGGCTGCAAAGTATTTTCATTAAAGTTTACTGAAGAATTCTATAAATAACTTGTTGATTGAAGAACACAAGTTGGAAATGCAAATTAGTTAACTGCAGTAGGATTTTTGTTGGTTTAGATTCAGAAATTTTCACAATTCCAAGCTTGAACACATGAACACAATTTCACAGAACACAATTTCTCCAGCTTCAGATTCACATGTGTGAGGGATAGAAGCCTCTACTAGGTTGTACAAACCAATCAGATCACAAGAAGAATGTGTGATGAGATGATGATGAAATGAGCATCATCTCTCTCCTATTTATATCCATCAATAAGGGTGTATGACACATCTGTTGGGGCTTGAGAGCCTACATTACAAATCTGGTCGACCTTGTCAATTTGCACATGTGGAAAATAAAATCAAAACATAAGTGTTGCTCATCCAAACAAGATGATCTTTAGATCAATCTTGCACCTCTCCAAAAGAGGAATCCAACAAAATTATAATCATCATCATATGAGCAGTGCAACATGGAGTTTGGACCTAGTTGCCCAAAATTAACACTCCCTCTCAACTAGGGAGAAGCCCATCTGTCCACATGTGCCATCCTATCATCCAATACCATCATGTACTATCATCATTGTAAATTTATGTAGATGTTCTATGCTTGATGCAGCTTTACTTATCACTACAGAAATCACATAAACAATCAAGTAAAATGTTGATAGAACATACCAGTGGATCTACAGAAGATAAACCAGAAACAGAAAAATGTGGTGATGCGTTACGACAGTCAACAGGATGCTTCAACCAGCAAAGTCTCCTTGGTTAGCCAACCCAGCATGTGTCACAACAACCCTCAAAACAGCCACACGATCAACTCAAAGTCAACCCCAGAAAAGTCAACATTGCCCCAATGGCAGCAACGACAGCAACACCAGCAGCAACACCAGCGGCAACAATTCAAAGTCAACACAGAACAGTCTACGGTAAACCTTTGACCTCGATTCTTGTGCCAAAATGTACGTCCTTCCAAAATCTAAGTCTCCACCAAAAATTAGCTCCTTTGGACCATGCGTTGACCAAAGTCAACGTTGGTCAAACTTGCGTGGAAACCCTAGCTACAACAAGTTCCTCTTCGTCCTTCTTTCCCATGTGTGAACTGAAACTGCCTCCAAGGAGCTCGAACCAATCAGAAGAGGAGAGATGATGTGTGAGGATGAGATGATTGAAATGTCCTCCAATGTTGACTCAATTTATATCAATCACAGAGGTGTGTGACACATTTGCTGGGGGTGTAAAACCTCAAGGCCGACCTGCACATATTTTGGAAGTATTAAAAATAAATTCAAAATAAATGTTTTGCTCATCGGATCAAGATGATCTTTAGATCGATCTTGCACCTCTTTGAAAGAGGAACCCAATAAAAATATTGGTGTCTTCATCTGAGCATCACAACATGGAGAGTTTGGACCTAGTTGTCCAATTTTAACACTCCCTCTCAACTAGGGAGAACTCCATCCACCAGTGCAATCAAACATCAAGCGTCATCTCACCGTAACTTGCTTTGCTGGCCTCTTTATTTCATAACAGAAGTGGGTCAGTCACAAAGACATCATTCTCGGCTAACAGATTCAGCCCAGAGGTCTAAAACCTCTATAGGACTCATAAAGAGTCTCATACCAACCCGAAGTTGGTTATCTGACCCGAAGTCAGTAGAAGGTTCGAAACCTCACTAGGACTCAAGAGAGTCATATAGTAACCCGAAGTCAGTTGGAGGTCCGAAACCTCACTAGGACTCAAGAGAGTCATATACTAAGCCGAAGTTAGTTGGAGGTTCGAAACCTCACTAGGACTTGATCCCAGATCAAGTGGTTGGACCGTGGCATCCTAGATAGAGAGTACGGCAATCTCAAATGCGTCCATCAGTCTTTGCTACTATTCTCTACCTTTTCCCACCTCATTGGCCAAATGAGAGGTACTTCCCATGAGTCTGAAACTCAAATGGGTAGTATGCATACGGGGCACAGATCATGAGAGGCGAACCAACTCAATCATCATAACGGTGGGGCCCAAGCACACCAACAAGGTTCGACAAGCTTAGCCCTATGGTTGCTTATAGCTCCGAGAAGCTATCCCCAAAGCCCCCCAAAGCTTCCAGAGCTCATCGTCCAACAGGACCCTCAGAATAGGGTCATTCCACGATACCAAGATTCTCACGGAAGGTTAGGAACATGACCTTCCCCAAGGACATTGTGAGAATATCCGCGACCTGCTCATCAGTTACTATATGATCGAGCCTTACGGCGCCTTGCTGTACCATATCCCGGATAAAGTGGTACCAACCATCAACATGCTTGGATCGATCATGGAACCCAGGATTCTATGTCAAACGAATCCCCTTCTAGTTATCACAAAGGATAACAGTGGCATCTAGCACATGCTCGAACAGCTCACTCAAGAGCTTTCGCAACCAAGAGACTTCACAACAGGCCATACATGCTACAATGTATTCGGCCTCAGTGGTGCTCAAGGCTACCGACTTTCGTTTCCTACCCGAAGCAGATCTACCTGTGAAGCAGCATCCAGATGTGCTCTTGCGATCCACCACACTGTCAGCCCAATCAGCATCAGTATATCCAAGGAGTGTCATGCTCCCGGCAATGTATCTCAGCCCATGGTCTATCGTGCCCCAGAGATATCTCAAGGGTTTCTTGGCACCAACCCAGTGAATGTTAAGATCAACCATGTGTTGACTCAAAGTGTTCACTGCACAACATACGTCCGAATGGGTGTTCACTAAGAACATCAGGGCCGCTACGAGTTGATGATACTCAGTAGAATTTGATAACACGGGCCCATCAGTGCTGCCACTCAACTTCTTAATGTTGAGCTCCATCGGTGTCGACATGGACTTACAGTTCACCATACTAAATCTTTCCAGAAGCTTCATAATGTATTTTCCTTGAGAAAGGAAAATCTCGCCAAGTTTCTGCTAGACCTCCAGGCCTAGGAAGTAGTGCATCAGTCCTAGGTCCTTCATCTCGAACTCAGCAGTGAGCTCCCTCTTGATATGATGAATAAGAGGTTCAACACCTATCAGGAAGAGGTCGTCCACATATAGCACCAAAATGAGAGGCTTCTCCCTATCAACCTTGAAGTAAAGGTTCGGATCAGCATTACTATAAGTGAAGCCCAGCTTCATTAGGTAGCTATCTATCTACTGGTACCAAGCTCTGGGTGCTTCCTTCAACCCATAGAGGGTTTTCTTCAACCTGCAGACATGGTTGTCATGATCCTGGACTTCGAACCCCAGAGGTTGCTCCACATACACCTCTTCCTTTATCGCACTATGCAAAAATGCGGTCTTCACATCCATCTGATGAAGACTCTATCCTTGCGTAGCAACAAGGGCTATGATAGATCGGATGATGGTCACAAGTGCAAATATGTCATCATAGTCTACGCCTTCTTTTTCAGAGAAGCCATGGGCAACGAATCTTGCCTTGAACTTTTCAGCACTTTCATCATATCCATGCTTGATCTTGTAGAGCCATTTCAAGGTAACAACTGCTTTGTCCTCCAGTCTTGGAACCACATCCTAGACATCATTCTTCATTATGGACTCATACTCTTCGTGCATAGCATCCTTCCAGACTTGATGCTTTACAGCTTCCTCAAAAGACCCAGGCTCAAATTGTTCAATAGTACTCATGGCTACTAGATACCCTTGGTATCTACTCGGCTTCTTGCTTTCACGGAATGTCCCCCTTGGGGCCATATGTCCCTCAGCATCCTCGAGAGTGTCCCTAAGCCATGATGGCCTCTTTCCCAATGAAGGAGGTGGATCAATCGGGTCCATCGGTCCTTCAATATCAGGCATCGTCTCATCCTTCGGTTCCTCTTGATTTCCAGGCCTTGCTTCATGATCTTCCTCAGACCTCAGAAGATTGACTACTTTCCTCAGGGAAGCATCTTCATCAAAGGTGACATTGTGGCATATCTCCACTTCCCTTTGACCGGGCACATAGAATCTATAGGCCTTCGAAGTTTCACTGTAGCCCACAAACATTGTGGTCTCCCTCTTAATGCTAGCTCCTCTGCAAAAGTTCTTGAACTCGTTCGACTCATATTCAATGCCATTATCGGTCTGTCGAATAGCATCAATTCTAGACCCAAACGTGATAGCTTCCTTGAAGCTCTTCTTCCACATGTGCACCTTTCCATCAGTGAATGCCACATTGAAACCTTTGTCTTCCATGGTCAATATAGACACAAGGTTCTTCTTCAAATTAGGTACATAGAGTACATCCTGCAAGCGAAGGACTTGATGTTGAGACAAGTGGAGGGTCACAGTCCCTGTCCCTTTCACAAGATATGTGGCATTATCTCCAAGGATAATTTCCAGATTAGTATCCTTCTCAACCATATCAGAGAGTGCTTCCTTGAACCTAGTGATGTGCCTTAAGGCACCACTATCTATCAACCAGACATCCATAGTGTCGGGTGGAGATGCAGCAGAGAGGGCAGATACAAGAATGAATTCATTTTTTTTTATCAACAACATTTGATTCCTCATACCTGGAATTTCTTGACCTTTTGAAAGGTTGATCATTTCCGTCGAAGGGAGCCTTCCTCTTTCCCTGGAACCTGTTGTTCCTTGATTGCCATCCCTCAGGTTGTTGTTGTTGCCATCATTATCAGGAGAATCCTTCTTGAAAGGGCATTCTCTAGCATAGTGACCTAGCCTATGACAAGTGTAACACTTGCCCTTCTTTCCTTGTGCCCCTGCTCTTCCTTTGTTCTTTGGAACACCAAAGTTCTTTCTAGAATGAGCAGCGTAGGCAACATTCCCTTCATTTTCATACTCCTTCATTCTTGTCTCTTCTTGAACGCATCTCGACAGTACCTCGTCAAAGTCAGGTATCACATTATTATTGAGAATGGTAGTGTTGAACACATGCCATTCGAATGGGAGCCCTCCAAGTGTGGTGAGTACCATCTCTCGATCAACTATTGTCTCTCCAATAGCCAGCAAATTGTTCCTGATCTCGGTCAACTTCAGAAAGTATGATTAGACAGACTCATCCCTGCCTTTCTTCAGATTCTTCAATTGATTCTTGAAGAATAGCGCTTGATTTGCATTGTTGGCCTTGAACATGAGGACCAACTTATCATACATCTCTTTGGATGTGCCTAGCTCAGAGACGTAGGCCACCAGACTCTTGTGAATGGATTCCCTGATCATCAGCTTTGCTTCGATATCCCCCTTTTTGTACTTTGTTTTGGCAGCAGCAGTAGCAGTGGATGGAGGTTCTTAGATTTTACCCTGCACATAGTCCATGACATCTTGGTCTTCCAATTTGAGATCCAATATCATCTTCCAAGCATGGAAGTCACCCTTCCCAGTCAATTTGTCATCCTCCTTGAAGTCATAGGTTGTGGAACCCATTTTCTTCTTTGGTGATTGCTACGAATAGGGCTTGTCCTCACCTCAGCTCAGATACCATGTAAATTTATGTAGATGTTCTATGCTTGATGCAACTTTACTTATCACTACAGCAATCACATAAACAATCAAGTTAAATGTTGATAGAACATACCAGTGGATCTACAGAAAACAAACCAGAAACAGAAAAATGTGGTTGTGCGTTACGACAGTCAACAGGATGCGTCAACCAGCGAAGTCTCCTTGGTTAGCCAACCTAGCATATGTCACAACAACCCTCAAAACATCCACACGGTCAACTCAAAGTCAACCCCAGAAAAGTCAACGTTGCCCCAACGGCAGCAACACCAGCAGCAACACCAGCAACACCAGCAGCACCAGCAACACCAGCAGCACTGACAGCAATAGCAACAGCAAGAAGTAAAAGTCAACGCAGCACCGTCAACAGTCAACCTTTGACCTCGGTTCTTGTGCCAAAATGTACGGCCTTCCAAAATCAAAGTCTCCACTAAAAATAAGCTCCTTTGGACCATGCGTTGACCAAAGTCAACGCTGGTCAAACTTGCATGGAAACCCTCGCTGCAGCAGCTTCCACTTCGTCCTTCTTTCCCACATGTGAACTGAAACTGCCTCCAAGGAGCTCGAACCAATTAGAAGAGAGATGATGTGTGAGGATGAGATGATTGAAATGTCCTCCAACGTTGACTCTATTTATATCAATCACCTAGGTGTGTGACACATTTGCTGGGGGTGTAAAACCTTAAGGCCGACCTACACATATTTTGAAAGTATTAAAAATAAATTCAAAATAAATGTTCTGCTCATCGGATCAAGATGATCTTTAGATCGATCTTGCACCTCTTCGAAAGAGGAACCCAATAAAAATATTGGTGTCTTCATCGGAGCATCACAACATGGAGTTTGGACCTAGTTGTCCAATTTTAACAATCATCATCACCATGCAATCTTGTGTCATCCTGTTGTAACATGCTTTGCTAGCTCTGGTGGCAAACAAACGAGAACGAGTCACAAAGACATCACACTTCGTTGACCCGAAGTCAGCTTAGAGGTTAAAACCTCAATCGGACTCAAGATAGTCACATACTAACCTGAAGTTAGTTTACTGACCCGAATTCAGTTTAGAGGTAAGAACCTCATCAAACTTGATCCCAGATCAAGGTGTTGGACACATCCCATCCTAGACATAGAGAGTACGGCAATCCCCGATGCATCCATCGGTCATGCTATCGGTCTCTATCCACATTTCCCACCTCATTGGCCAAATGAGAGGTACTTCCCATGAGTCTGAAACTCCATGGGTAGGATGCATGCGGGGCATAGATCAAAGAGAGGGTGAACCAGCTCAATATCACAACAGTGGGGAAGAAGCACACCACAAGGTTTGGCGAACCTCGCCCTGTGGTTGCTTATAGCTCCAAGAATTTATCCCCAAGCCCCCTGGAGCTCCTAGAGCTCATTTTCCAACTCAAGCAGGACCCTCACAATAGGGTCTATCCACGATTCCAAGCTTCTCACAGAAGGTTAAGAATTTGACCTTCCCCAGGGGCTTCGTGAGAATATCCGCGACCTGCTCATCAGTCCCAATGTGATCGAGCCTTACGGCACCTCGCTATACCATATCCTGGATAAAGTGGTACCTAATATCAATATGCTTGGATCGATCATGGAACACGGGATTCTCAGAAAGACAAATCCAACTTTGGTTATCGCAAAGGATAACGGTGGTATCTAGCACATGCCCAAACAGCTCACTGAACAGCTTTCTCAACCAAACAACATCACAACAGGCCATACTCGCTGCAATGTATTTGGCCTCAACGGTGGTCAAAGCAATCGATTTCTGCTTCCTACTCATCCAAGATATCGAAGCAGAACCCAAGGTGAAGCAACATCTAGATGTGCTCTTACGATCCATCACACTGCCTACCTAATCGGAATCGGTATATCCATGGAGTCTCAAAGTCCCGGCAGTGTATCTCAACCCATGGTTGATTGTGCCCCGAAGATATCTCAACAGATTCTTAGCACCAATCCAGTGAATGTGATGAGGCTCAACCATATGTTGACTCAGAATGTTCACTGCAAAACATACGTCCAAACAAGAGTTCACTAAGAATATTAGGGCCCCTACGAGTTGTCGATACTCAGTGGGACTTCCCAGCTCAGGCCCAACAGCACTCCACGCAACTTCTTAAAGTTGAGTTCCATCGGTGTCGACACGGACTTACAGTCCACCATTCCAAATCTCTCCAGCAGCTTCACAACATATTTTCCTTGAGAAAGGAAAATCTCACTTGTCTTTTGCCAAACCTCCAAGCCTAGAAAATAGTGCATCAATCCTAGGTCCTTCATCTCGAACTCAAAAGATAGCTCCCTTTTACATTGATAAATAAGAGGGTCAGCACCTGTCAGGAAGAGATCGTCCACATAGAGAACCAAAATGAGAGGCCTTTCTTCATCAACTTTAAAATAAAGGTTTAGATCAACATCACTTCGAGTGAAGCCCAGCTTCATCAAGTAGCTATTGATCCTTGTAAACTTTTTTGAAGATGTTCTATGCTTGATGCAACTTCACTTTTATCCCCAATGTCAGACAGCAATCACATAAACAAGAAAGTAAAGTGTTGATAGAACATACCAGTAGATCGAAAGAAGACAAGCCAGAAAAATATAAGTGTGTTGGTGCGTTACGGCGGTCAACAAGATGCTTCAACCAGCAAAGTCTCAATACAGTCAACCAACCAGAAGTGTCACACACACAACCCTTAAAGACAACTCATCAAAAATCAACATAATTCAACAAAAGAATCCCACATTCAGATTTACGGCATCATATGATGATATTTTTCTGGATTTACGGCATCCATTTCCGACATCATCCAGATTTACGGCATCATCCATATTTATGGCATCCATTTCAGGCATCATCCATATTTACGGAATCATCCATATTTACAGCATCCAGATTTACGACATCCATTTCTGGCATCATCCATATTTACGGCATCATCCAAATTTATGGCATCCATTTTCAGCATCATCCATATTTACGGCATCCATTTCCGGCATCATCCATATTTACGACATCCAACTTTACTGCATCCATTTCCGGCATCATCCATATTTACTGCATCCAGATCTAGATCATGCAGATGTGTGTGATGAGATGATTGAAATTTCCTCCAACGTTGACTCTATTTATATCAATCACTGAGGGTGTGTGACACATTTGCTGGGGGTGTAAAACCTTAAGGCCGACCTGCACATATTTTGAAAGTATTAAAAATAAATTGAAAATAAATGTTCTGCTCATCAGATCAAGATGATCTTTAGACCGATCTTGCACCTCTTCGAAAGAGGAACCCAATAAAAATATTGGTGTCTTCATTTGAGCATCACAACATGGAGTTTGGACCTAGTTGTCCAATTTTAACAATCCTCTCATACCAAGCCCTAGGGACTTGCTTCAACCCATAGAGGGCTTTCTTCAACCTGCATACATATGTGTCTCTATCTTGGACTTCGAACCCCAAAGATTGCTCTACATAAACCTCTTCCTTGATTGAACCATGTAAAAAGGCAATCTTCACATCCATCTTATGGAGACTCCATCCTTGCGTTGCAGCAAGGGCAATGATCAATCGGATGATGGTATAGCAGGCAACAGGTGAAAATATATCATCATAATCTATGCCTTCCTTTTGAGAGAAGCCTCGAGCAACAAATCTTGCCTTATATTTTTAAGCACTTCCATCAGCTCCATGCTTGATCTTATAGAGCCATTTCGAGGTGACAACAGATTTGTCCTCTAGTCTCAGACCACTTCCGAGATATCATTCTTCATAATAGACTCATATTCTTCATGCATAGCATCCTTCCAAACATGATTCTTTACAGCTTCTTCAAATGATCCAAGCTCAGATTGTACAATAGTACTCATGGCTGCTAGGTACCCTTGGTACTTATTTGGCTTCTTACTTTCACAGAATGTCCCCGTTGGAGCAATATGTCTCTCAGCATCTTCGAGGGTGTCCCTAAGCCATGAGGGTCTCCTTTTATTTGAGGGAGGTGGATCTATAGGATCCATCAGACCTTCAACATCAGGCATCGGTTCATCCTTCGGTTCTTCCTGCCTTCCAACTACTTCTTCTTCTTGTTAGTATTCCTTTGAGCTAGGAAGATTCCTCACTTTCTTAAGGGCAGCATCTTCATCGAAGGTGACATCATGGCATATCTCCACTTCTCTTTGACCAGGCACAGATTCTATATGCCTTTGAAGTTTCGCTATAGCCCACAAACATTCCTTTCTTCCCAGAAGGATCCAGCTTGCTTCTCTTTTCCTTTGGCACATGAAAATAAACAAGACTTCCAAAAATTCTAAAATGGGAGACATCAGGCTTCTTACCAGAGAAGACTTCTTCGGGAGTTTTGGAGTCCAGTGCAGAATGCGGACATCTATTTTGAACGTACACAACAGTGTTCGCATCTTCTCCCCATAGAAACTTCGGAAGACCTTGGTCATTTAGCATGGCACGGGGAACTTCCACTATGGTTCTATTCTTCCTTTCAGCAAACCATTTTGCTCGAGACTATACACAGCAGTGGTCTCCCTCTTAATGCCAGCTTCCCTGCAAAAATCATTGAATTCATTTGACTCATACTCGGTCCCATTATCGGTCCTCAAAATTTTGATCTTCTTCCCTGTTTGATTTTCAACCAAGGCCTTGATGGTACAAAACCATTTGAAAGCTCAATCCTTCTTCTTCAAGAAATATATCCAAGTCTTGCAGGAGAAGTCGTCTATAAAAGTCATGTAATATGAACATCCTCCCAAGGATGTTATGGGCAGCATACCAGATAGATCAAAATGTATGAATTGCAAAATATCAGATGTCTTTGTGATACTTGAGGGGAATGGTCCCCTTGTATGCTTTCCTTCGGCACAACCCTGACATACACCTTCATGATCATCTTTGAATTCAGGCATCCCTGTCACCACCTTCCTTGCTTCGGGAAGGGCTTTGTAATGAAGGGGTGCAAACCTCCGATGCCATAGCTTGGTTTGAAGAGTTGTGTCACATGACATGGCCCCCAACGGACTTCCTCCAACCTGATGGAGTGTATCAACTCTAAAACCAATAGTAAGAGCTTCTTTGAAGTTCTTCTTCCCAATGCGTACCTTTCCATCGATGAATGCCACCTTGAATCCTTTGTCTTCCATTGCTGGAATGGACACAAGATTCTTTTTCAAATCAGGTACGTAAAACACAACTTGTAAGCGGAGGACTTGACCTTGAGATAGATGAAGGGTCACAATCCCTGTCCCTTTGACGAAATAGGTGGCATTGTCTCCAACAATAATCTCCAAATTAGTATCCTTCTCAATCAAATCAGAGAGGGCTTCTTTATATCTAGTGAGTTGCCTTGAAGCATCACTATCAATCAACCAAACATCCAGGGTGTCGAGAGGAGATGCAGCAGAGGGTAGATACAGTAATATATTCATTTTTCTTATTATCAAAAACATTGGATTCATCATACCTGGAATTCCTTGACGTCTTGAAAGGTTGGCCATTTCCACTTCGATCAGAAAGGGAGCTTTCCTCTTTCGTTTGAACTTGTTGTTCCTTTGATTGCCATTCCCCCTAAAGTTGTTGTTGTCATCATCTCTAGGAGAGTTCCTTCTATTGGGACACTCTCTTGCATAGTGACCAAACTTGTTACAAGTGTAACATCTTCCTTTTCTTCCTTTTGGCTCCACTCTTCCATGGTTTTGATTTCTTGGACCACCATTGTTCCTCTTCTTTGCATGAGTGGTAAAGGCAGTAGGGTCACCTCCATTCCCATTCGAGGAATGGTCTCTCTCCATCATCCTTGTCTCCTCTTGAGTGCATCTCGTCAACAATTCATCAAAATCAGGAATCACATTATTATTAAGAATAGTAGTGTTGAATACATACCATTCCCAAGGGAGTCCTCCAAGAGCAATGAGAACGAGCTCTCGATCAGCTACTTCTTCTCCAATAGCTAGGAGATCATTCATGATTTCAGTAAGCCTCATAAAATAGGATTGAATGGATTCTTCTTTGCCCTTCTTGATATTCTTCAACTTGTTCTTGAAGAAAGAACTTGATTAGCATTGCTAGCCCTGAACATGCTAACCAACTTATCATACATCTCTTTAGATGTGCCCAGCTAGCAACCAAGTGCTTATGTATAGAATCCCTGATAATCATCTTCGCCTTGACTTCCCCTCTTCTATATTTCGTCTTTGTGGCAGCCGGTGCATTTGATGGAGGCTCATTTATCTTCCCCTGCACATAATCCATGACATCTTGATCTTCCAATACCAAATCCAAAGCCATCTTCCAGGCATGATAGTCAAACTTATCAGTCAACTTATCATCAATATTGAAACCCTTGTAGGTTGAGGAGGCCATTTGTCCTTGATAAGACAACTTCTTCGTTGATTGCTTTTCACACTAGCTTGTGCTTTGTCTTCACCTTAGCTCGGATACCATGTTAAATTTAGATAACCATGGTATGTTCTATGCTTAATGCAGTTTTACTTCAATCTTCCTTATAGACCCAATTCAATTTAGCAATCACATAAACATGAAAGTAAAATGCTGATAGAACATAATAAAAGATCAATAGAAGATAGGCCAAATAATATATCATAATTTGTAATTCTTTTTGTCCAGCAAATATAGAGAGGAATGCTCGTTACAGCGATCAACAGGATGCACTAGCCAGCAAAGATGTTAGTTGGCCAAACCAACTTCTCCAACATACCAAATCAGCCTTTCTCCAAGTGTCACACACACCCCTCAAAGACAGCTCGAAAAAGGTCAACGCAAGTCAACAAAAAATGGTCAACGCAGAAGTAAACGTTGAGGTCAAAGTTGTGATCAACAGTCAGCAGTCAAAGTCAACGTCCAGCCTTGATTTCTGTGCCCTCCAATGCGGCCTCAAGAAATCGAAATTTTTGTACTGAAATCAAGGTCAAATCTCAAGGGTTGACCCAAAGTCAACATTGGTCAACATTGTCTAGAAAGCCCTAAAACATTACGCAATTACTCCAGCTTCAAATTCACATGTGTGAGGGATAGAAGCCTCTCCTAAGCTGTATGAACCAATCAGATCACAAGAAGAATGTGTGATGAGATGATGATGAAATGAGCATCATCTCTCTCTTATTTATATCCATCAATGAGGGTGTGTGACACCTTTGTTGGGGCTTGAGAACCTACATTTCAAATCTCGCCGACCTTGTCAATTTGCATGTGTGGAAAATAAAATTAAAATATAAGTTCTGCTCATCCAAACAAGATGATCTTTAGACCAATCTTGCACCTCTCCGAAAGAGGAATCCAACAAAAATATAATCATCATCATATGAGCAGTGTAACATGGAGTTTGGACCTAGTTGCCCAAAATTAATAGTAACAGAGCCTACAAAACAAGAATTCGGGGCTTCTATCTATGTGGATGTCTAAAGAAGAGTTTGGGGGTTCGTGCTATGAAAATTTCACCTACAAACTTATTCTGCAGCTCAGAAAATTTTGCTACGAAATTTTATTGCAATGACTGGAATTAATTCTTCTAACTATAATTTAATTATGCAGTTTATTGCTTACGACAACAACGAATTAATCACTACTGCAAACTTCACAAAAATACTGCAAAAGAAAAATACCGCTAGAAACTCAGAAAATCTAGCACACAAACACACACACACTTAAAAATGACACCATTATTTTTGGACAAATGTCCCTAGAAAAACCCAACTTGGGAAAATTGGTTCAACAACTAAGGGTTTCATTTTTATGCAGCAGTGAAAAAAACTTAGTACAATAATCTGGGTGCCGAATTTGGCAATCCTACAAAGAAAAATAATGACA
This sequence comes from Pinus albicaulis, assembly GCA_034641835.2. Taxonomy (NCBI): domain Eukaryota; kingdom Viridiplantae; phylum Streptophyta; class Pinopsida; order Pinales; family Pinaceae; genus Pinus; species Pinus albicaulis. The sequence continues at coordinate 1,123,311,668 of CM076581.1, read as the reverse complement.
AAAATCTCACCCCACAGGAAAATCTAGGCTCTGACTGCAACGCCCAATGAGTCGTCCAAACTGCCTCTGTGCAGGCATGTTTCACCCTAGCACACAACCTGAATCAGCTGCTTTTGTAGTCATCATGTTTGCCACTGGCTGAGAAACTCTCTCTGGACTTCTGGAACCCTTTCTCGGCCTCTGGAAATGAAACTCGACTTCTCTCTAGCAAAATCGAACTACCCTCTAAAGGGTTCTACGCAACCCCGACGTCAGCCTTAGTGTGTTCTTCTACCTCTCTACAAATGCACTTGCTGGATCTAGAAGACTTCCTCCAGCCTCTGCGTCCCCGCCCCTCACTGTCTCTACTTCCTCACTGAAGCTCGAACTCTCTGGTAACTGATTGCTGCTACTCTAAAAAATCGAATTCTCCAAGTGTCTGGTGTTTCTAGTGTATTCTCCAAGTGTTCGTCGACTTCTTCTTATAATTCTCTGTTGGAGCAACAACAACCAATATTAGAACTTAATCAAGGGCTAGGACCATCTTGAAGTCGATCCCTGTGAGTTTCTAGACTATTCTCACCCTGACTTAATTACTTATGATTAATTAGACATATTCCCTAGCTGCTACTGCCAATCTGCCTGGAAAAATCAAATTTTTGAGATTCGAAGTTTCCTGAGAGAAATTTTCCCTCTGTTGTGTGTGTTTTTCTCTTCCACCCGACATAGTTTCTGCTACTGCAAAAACCCTCTATGTCCAACCATGAAATTTTCTCAGCGAAAATCTGAGCTTCTCTGCCCCCTCTGCTTAATGGAAACACTATCCTGGGCAACTCGACTTTTCTGCCAACCTACAACTGAAAAACAAACCCTTGCCCCAGTAATTCAGCCTGCCTATCTGAGCATTGCGCAACCTTTGAGAATTTCGACATGCTACTCCCTATGAATAGCGAAATTTTCTATTCCGCTTTTAAGCTTCTTGGTTGACAAATGTCCCCAGAAAAACCCAACTTGAGAAAACCGGTGCGGCATCCGAGGGTTTTATTATTATGCAACAATGAGAAAATCTAAGTACAATAATTTGGATGTCAAAACTGGCAATCCTACAGAGAAAAATATTGGCAAAAATCTAGTGAGGAATTTTCCTCACCCCATAGGCAAAAATCTAGTGAGGAATTTTCCTCACCCCATAGGCAAATCTAGGCTTTGACTACAACTCCCAGTGAGTCATCCAAACTGCCTCTATGAAAGCCAACGTCACCCTAGCGCACAGCCTGAATCAGTTTCTCATGTAGTAGTCCTGTCTGCCACTGGCTGAGAAACTGTCTCTCCGGCTTTCTGAAACCCTTTCCCAACCTCTAGAACTAAAACTTGGCTTCTCTCCAGCAAAATCAAGTTGCCCTCTAGAGGCTTTTGCGCAACCCCTGCGTCAGTCTCATTGTGGTTCTTCTACCTCTCTAAAAATGCACTCGCTGGATCTGGAAGACTTTCTCTAACCTCACTGTCCCTGCCCCTCACTATCTTTGTTTCCTCACTGTCCCTGCCCCTCACTATCTTTGTTACCTCACTGAAGCTCGAACTCTTCGGCAACTGACTGCTGCTACTTGGGAAAATAGAATTCTCCAAGTGTCTCTGATGTTTTTGGTGTATTTTCCAAGTGCCCATCGACGACTTCTTATAATCCTTTGTTGGAGCACCAACTGCCAAGATTAGAACTTAATCAAGGGCTAAGATCATTTTGAAGTCGATCTGTGAGTTTCTAGACTACTATCACCTTGACTGAATTAATCTTGTTTAATTAGCCATATTCCCTAAGTTTAGAGTTACGAAATATTTAAAAATCGGCTAATAATCTAATTAAGCCATCTCTAGGTGGAATTTTCAGAAACGAATTATGAGTTTTGGAGATCTCATGTACTCTAGAGTCTATCCTCTCCACCAAGTTTCATGGCTAGAACACATCCGATGCTACAAAAACTAACACTCCCTCTTAGCGAGAATTGTGTTCTAGTGTTGCACACCCTGCCACAACACTTTATCTCTATATCATCCTCTATCATGTTGTTGATGTATGGCCTACTGCCCACCAACCACTGCGCAACTCTGATGTTGCATTCGTGTTGTTGACACTACCATACTACTACCAACTCTGCATTTGCACTATAGCTCCCTCTCATTTGTTGTTGTCGCAACTGCAACTACTGCAAGTGAGAATCATCCGAAATATTGAATCAACTGTGTTCAGTATCTGTCACCTGAGTCTCTGATTGCTACTAGCTACTACACTGTCCACTGAAGACTTTGAGTTGTTGCTGACTCTGCACTATGCCACTTTGCACTACACCCCCCAGTGTCTGACTGCTACTAGTCTGCGACTATCACTCTGGAATCTGACTGCACCTCTGACACTGATCCATCCTGCTACTGAACGTAGCCAGGTAATGATCCAAGAGGTGGACTCCTCAAGAACATTGCCCATCTCTGTAATCTTTGGGACTACAGCTCCAAGTCGCCCCACCTCACTCTTGGAGGTATGTCTACCGTCATCGCAAAGTCTTCCTCCAACCTGGAGGACAACTTGTCGATCTCAATTGATGATGTCTACTAGTCCTGCTTCTCCTGCTTGTCCTTCTTCCTGAGAGGACAATGGGTATTGTAGTGACCGAGCTCACCACATCTAAAGCACTTGACCTTTGATAGGTCCTTCTTCTTTTTCCTTTGTTCCCCCTTCCCTTGACTGGGACCCTTTGATGCGAGAGCCACATTCTCCTCCTCCTTCACACCCTTCAATCTGCTACTGTTGCTACCACTAATGGAGCTCTTTAGCAGAGCTCGCCTCAACTCTTCCTACTGCAAGTCGAACCACATCTTGTCCCATTATGGTAGTTTGTCTCTACCCAATATACTTTGGACAAAAGCTTACCACTCCTTAGAGACACTATTCAGTGCCAACCGCACTAGCTCTATTGGTTGAGGCATTGCCCCAACAGTTGCAAGCTGGTCTTAGACCTCCTAAATCCTAGTGAGGAAGGGATCTATGCCTTCCCCCTTCTGCATCCTTCTGCATCTCAACTTTTCTTCCAGGAACATCTTCTGCTGCTATGAAGTACCCTGTTATAGTTGGGCGAGAGCATCCCACATCTTTTTGGCAGTATCCTTGCCAATTATGTGTGACACTACATGGTCCTGGACTCCATCCAGGATCAACCTCTTCACCTTTGCCATTTCCTTCTTGTGTTTCTTTTAGCTAATCTGGATCCTTGGGAGCTGCCACAATACTATCTATGTAGACCTTCAGACCATATTCATCCAACAGGAAGGACATAATGGCCTTCCAGATGACATAGTTGGAAGAACCCTCCAACCTACTACACTGTCCACTGAAGACTCTGAGTTGTTGCTGACTCTGCACTATATGCCCCAATATCTAACTGCTACTAATCTGCAACTGTCACTCTGGAATCTGATTGCACCTCTGAAACTAATTCATCCTGCTACTGAACGTAGCCAGGTAATGATCCAAGAGGTGGACTCCCCAAGGACCCTGCCCAAGGACTCCTCAACCTTTATGAACAGCGAAATTCTCTCTTCCACTTTTGAGCTTCCTGGTTGATCACTTACGCTCTGAAACCATGTGAAAATTTTTATCTACGAAATTATTCTGCAGCTCATAAAATTTCGCTACGAAAGTGAAATTTTATTGTAGCGACTAGAATTAATTCTCCTACCTGTAATTTAATTATGCAGTTTATTGCTTACGACAACAACGAATTAATCACACCTGCAAACTTCACAAAAATACTGCAGAAGAAAAAGTAGTGTTGGAAACTGAGAAAATCTAGCACACACACACACATAACAATGACACCGTTATTTTTGGATAGATGTCCCCGGAAAAACCCAACTTGGGAAAATCGGTGTCGCGACTGAGGGTTTTATTATTATGCAACAGTGAGAAAATCTAAGTACAATAACTTGGATGTCGAATCTGGCAATCCTACAGAGAAAAATACTGGCAAAAATCTAGTGAGGAATTTTCCTCACCCCACAGGCAAATCCAGGCTTTGACTGCAGCTCCAGTGAGTCATCCAAATTGCCTCTACACAGGCCTGCGTCACCCTGTTATGTATATTTTATTAATTATTAGTTAGATATAGTTATATTAGGTTTTATTAAGTGAAAGGGCATGATCAAAGATCATGCCTCTTCACCAAGGGACACCATGAGGCTATATTTAAAACCTCGGTGATTCCCCATTGTAATCATATCTCATATCTCATCTTTTATCAATAATAATATATACTTATTCAAGTTTACCAGAGTTTTTACACTCCATTGGTATCTGAGCCATCGCTCTTCGGGATCTGTGTGATCACCCAGAATTAAGGAATTCCAGAATTCCAGAATTACAGTATTAGTTTTAAAAGAAATTTGCAGCCTTTCTCCTCTCATATCCGCGCCCCTCCTTAACGATCTGTCCCTCACATCCTTACTTCACCTTACGGTTCACTCCCACTCTGCGTTTTAAAAAAAATAAAAATAAAAAAATAAAAAATAAAAATTTCCCCATTACATATCCCCACTTCCCACTCGACTACGCTCCCCACTCTGCAATTATTCCTTCCATCGTGATATTATAGTGAGGAAGTGTCATTATAGAAAAATCTACGATACTTGCAACAAACAACACCGCCAACAACAGTCCATCCACTGCCACGTTAATCGTCTGTATATAAAAAAAGGTTATATAACAAAAAACAAATATATAAAAGGTTTTATATAAGTTGGATCGTTGTTGTAGAAGCCGCTTGCAGACAACGACATATCCACCAACGTTTGCATATCCACCAACGTAGAAGCCGCTTGCAGACAACGACATATCCCCGCGTCTCTTGACACCGTCGTCCTGTCAGTCGTCCCTTACTGGCTTCTCGACCCACCGCTCACCAGTTTTCTCTTTTCTTGTGCGGTTGTCTCACATTTACGGCATCCACTATTGCTGCGTCCTTCATTCGCTTCATTTGCGTAAGTTTTGCACCTGTGAAAGAGCCAACCGCATCAGTTCGAATCCTACCAAAATTAAAAGTGCTCAAACGAGTCGAAAAATTCCGAAATTGTGGACAATTTAGAGTTGTAGCACCCTAAGTTGAAGAGTGCCCAAAATTGCGGAGAGAACCTATGTTGTGAACTGCGCAAATGAAGAAGCCGAATTCAAAAAAATAAAAAAAGCGATTTTGTTACGTCCACATTTTCTATAATCGTTCATACAAATCGACAATTTGTGACATACATACAAAATTTCCAGTTGGACTAGATCGTTGTCCACAGTCGACTGCAATACACAATAGTTGCAACTTCATTCATTTGGTTGTCGTTGTGCTTTCCCCGCTGCATCGACTCCCAACCAGGCAGTAGTTTCCAACCACACAACTAGCGGCCATAACCTCACCACGACGTCGTTGCCATATTTGACTCAACTTCTCATAATTGATTCAAATAAACATAAGGGTATATCATTTCAAGACAGCTGTGGAAATGTTGTCTCTCATCCGAAACTGTGCGGTCAAACCATACAGTCACGTCCTCCCTATTACGCTGTTCCATTTCATTCGTGAAATTTCAATTATAAATAGTCGTATAAGGGATATAAATATATATTATATAGTTTTCAAATTGATCATTATATAAATATATATTATAATTATATACTTTATTTATATATTATATAGTTTTCAAATTGATAATTATATATATATATATATATATTATAATTATATAATTATTTATATATTATATAATTTCAATTAATAAATTATATATATAATAATTATATAATTTATTAAAATAAAAAAATTATTAATTTAATTAATTAATTAAAAAAAAAAAGAGGGAAAAACTGGCAGAAAAATATTCCCCACCTCATACGCGTTCAATGTCTTCATCGATGTCGATGGCTGAATTCCAGAAGAAATTGGGAGATCTTGAGAAACAAATCAATAATAATTCTGAAGAATTCGGAAAAAGATTAGTCGATCTTGAAGGTACAGTTGCAGGACACTCCAACGACATCAAAAAGGTTCATGATACAACAAATCGAATAGAAAGACAAATGTGGCTAAATCATCACGAGGCCACAGAAAAGCATAATGAAGCAATGAACAAGATGACAGAACTCTTCAATAAGCTAAATGATAAGATAGATAAGTTAAGTCAGACACAATCCCCAATATTTCCTAACATGGAACAAAATCAACAAAACAATTCCGTAGATTCAGGGAACTCAAAAGAGCATCGGGGGAAAACTGATTCCCCACATCATCAAGAAGATAGTAATGTAGCTAATTCAGATCATAATCATGAATATGACATGTTTGAAAAAGAGCAATTGAATGAGGTTGAATTGGAAATTAGCTCACATGAAAGCTATAGTGTTGAAATACCTAGAAGCAGAGACTCTAAAATCAACCATGACAGTTATAGAGCTGAGAACCCAAGAGAAGAAAATGCAACTCAATCCACTAATAAAGCCAATAATGCAGCAACAGAAGTTATTAAGAACTTTTATATAAATGAAAATCCAATGGTAGAAAAAGAAACAATGTCGATGAAGGAGCCACATAAAGAATACATCGTGACTATCACAAATGCAAAAACAGACATAATCATTGAAAATGAAAAAAACCATGAAAATACAGATGCTTATAAACAACAAAATGTTTCATCCCCAGAATTGAACAAAGCCACTGATATAGTGCCAGAAGCTGTTAAGGCCTTCGATGATGAAGCAGATATGGTTGTTAAGAAGGAAGCGTTTGATGATGAGGAGAAGTTGCATCGAAAGATAATTGTTGGTAACTTACCTCTAAATCTAAAAAGGAATCACGAAAAATTACCAGAAGAACAAGGAATAGTTAGGAAACACGAAAAAGTCTTCCAAGACCTGCCAATAAAAATACCTCCTAATAAGGAACATGAACATCCAATAGAAGTCAAGAAAGGACCTGACCCTGTCAATATCAAATATTGTCACTATCCACATCACCAAAAGATTGAACTCGAGAAGATGCTCCATGATCTTTTTAAAATGTGGGAAGCAAGAGCTCGCCACTCGAGAAACCCAGACATTCGTCAACATTGTCCATTATTACGTATGCTTTGAGGACAAAGCATCTTTAAGAGAGGGGCAATGTTATGTATATTTTATTAATTATTAATTAGATATAGTTATATTAGGTTTTATTAAGTGAAAGGGCATGATCAAAGATCATGCCTCTTCACCAAGGGACACCATGAGGCTATATTTAAAACCTCGGTGATTCCCCATTGTAATCATATCTCATATCTCATCTTTTATCAATAATAATATATACTTATTCAAGTTTACCAAAGTTTTTACACTCCACACCCTAGCGCATAGCCTGAATCAGCTGCTCCTTTAGCCGTCCTGTCTGCCACTAGCTGAGAAATCATCTCTCCGGCAGTCTGGAACCCTTTCTCGACCTCTGGAACTGAAACTTGGCTTCTCTCTAGCAAAATTGAACTTCCCTCTAGAGGCTTTTGCGCAGCCCCTGCGTTAGTCTCACTGTGGTTCTTTTGCCTCTTTGCAAATGCACTCGCTGGATCTGGAAGACTTTCTCCAGTCTCACTGTCCCTGCCCCTCACTATCTCTGTTTCCTCATTGAAGCTCGAACTCTCTGGCAACTGACTGCTACTACTTGGGAAAATAGAATTCTCCAAGTGCCCATCGACTTCTTCTTATAATCCTCTGTTGGAGCACCAACTGCCAAGATTAGAACTTAATCAAGGGCTAAGATCATTTTGAAGTCTATCCATGAGTTTCTAGACTATTCTCACCTTGACTGAATTAATTATGATTAACTAGCCATATTCCTTAAGTTTAGAGTTAGGAAATATTTAAAAATCAGCTAATAATCTAATTAAGCCATCTCTAGGTGGAATTTCCAGAAACGAATTATGCGTTTGGAGATCTCATGTACTCTATCCTCTCCACCAAGTTTTGTGGCTAGAACACATCTGATGCTACAAAAACCAACAAGTGCCTCCTACAAGTGGGTGCTTGCATAAATCCATGAAGTTGGTGCTTCGTAAGCTAATCAGGTGTTTGCTCATGAAAACCATATGATGTAAATGGAGTAGGAGCTCTTATTTTGCATAATAATAACCAAAGATTGGTTGCTTTTCCCTTTTGGGTTTCCACATTAAATCTCTATGTTCATATGAGTATGTTGTTCATGGTGTTGTTGTGTATGCTCATGTGCTAATTTCATTCGCTTCTTTACATGATATGCTAGTGGTTGCTCACATGAATGATTGTCAAGATTAAATGAAAATATAAATTGACATAAAAGTTAAAATTAACCTTAGTACTGATTCACCCCCTCCCCCTCCCCTCTCTCTCAGTGTTAATTATTTTTTCCAACATTCCCTTGTGCCAGAGAAGAGCCAACCTTAACAGAGAAAAGGAGGTATTTAGGTGACAGTGATAACTCTCTCAAGGTATCATTAAGCTTGCACCACTTTAAGACTTCATAGCTTAAGTGCAAGAATAATTCATAGCACTACATATCCAAGAATCTTGTCATTGTTGACAAAACTAGCAAATTTAGGCACAAAAATTTTAGTGTCGAGTTTGAACCTCTATTGAACAATAGGCACCTGTTGTTGATGGTTAAGAAGTTGTTGCATCATACTCAAGATAGCATACATTATTTTGGCCTAGAGCTCCTATTGCTCTCAGGCCTGATATTGTTGTTGAGAAAGGAGGCTTTCCAGCAATATGCGTTGTTGTTCCTACATTTGTTTCGCCAAGAATTGGGTGAGTTCGTAATCTTAGGAGATTCACTTGATATTTTATGGCGAGCCATGAAACTTAGGAGATGCAGGAACAAATGGGGTTTTGCACTAGCGACAACAAATGTGAGTTACAGTAAAAAATGAAGGAAATTCAAACAAAATGGGTGAAAATTGGTTGAAAAATGAAGTTTATCATTCACCAAAATTTAAGGATCACTTCGGCCCCTAGCTCCCAGGAAGGGGGTAATCTTTTCTTGAAGTGGTAGTCCCACAGCCTAGAATGATTCTGGGTATGAAGAAAATCCATAAGGAGATCAAAATGGAAAAGCTCTTGAGAAGCCCTAATATTAAAGCTTTAATACCAGTTGATATGTGCACAACGCTAGCAAACAGAAGAAAGATACTCACACAATATAGAGCAACTGTGCAAGTTTGAGGAGATTGTCAAAACTGTACACATGATGTACACTCATTTTCTTTACTACATTTAGGTATAAAATTGTGAACATAATGATCAAAGTTGACCATGTCTCCAATAAAATACAATAAAAGGGATGAACTGTTAAACACCATGTTGAAGCACACACATGGTGTATGAGAAGAAGAATGCACACACACACAAGAGACTCCACACAATGAAGGATAAGCTTGAGGCTCTCTTATTTTCCATTATACAAAGATGTACATTTATAGTACAATGGTGTGACTCTTGGTTTCATATTCCAAGGTCACTTGGACTCCATTGTGACTTTTCGCATTCCACACCTACCCATGTAGGATTAGGTGCTCCAACATCCCCCCTTAATCCGAAGGGGTATGTGTGAGTCCAAGAAAAGAGTTGTAATACAAATCTGCAAAGTATACATGGCAGCACTTGGGCTGAATCAACTCTCTGAAAATGTTGGAAAAAAGAGGTGGTTTTAGGATGACCACAAACATTGGAACGCAATACTTGTTGCAGTTCCCGGAACTCTTCCAAAACTGGCAAGAAGCTGAAGGCTTCTGCTAGAGGAATTGTCCCTCATAAAAAAGGGAGACCTTCGACCTAAAAGAAGGGAGGTCTACTACCTGTGGTGGTTTTAGGTTGTCCACCAACCAAAGATGATGGTTTTAGGTTATCCACCAACCGAAAATGATGGTTTTAGGTTATCCACCAACCAAAGATATGCTCATGGGCATCCGTATCTCTGGCTACATCTCTGAATCCGGAATGACGAATTGTGGCTCAGGCTCGCTTGAACTGCTGGCTACAACTCTGAACATGGAATGAGAGATTGTGGCTCAGGCTCGCTTGATCTATCGTCGAACCTTGTACATGACCACCATTTTCCCCCCTGTCAGGGACAAGGTGAGATGATGGCGAAAACTCAACTGCAAGTTTTCTCAATATTCTTGAACAAGTTCTAACATGTGTCGTAAACATCTTCTTGGCTACTGATGCCCATTTCCAAGAAGCAATCCATCCAATATGGAACTGGCCTGCGTGAGGTTTGTTTCGAAGCATCCGGTTCGAAGAATGAGTGCCGACCCACTAGGCTTGCATGGGATGAAGAACAAAACAAGTGATCTTTCAGTGTCCAACTCCCATCACAATGTTACATAATCTATTGTGGAAGTGGAACAAGATCTGGAATGTGCCCGGCAGTGAACTGTCATACAGGAATCCGGCACTCTGAAATATGATGGGCTTGGTGTAGTCTGGAATATGAAAGGACACATCCTTGTCATATCCAAGACCAGTTCAGTGCTTGTTGTGGACAAGCTCTTCCCAAGGTCCGATGATGGGCTTACGAAGTGCAGGCTGAGTGGCTGCATCTGCATGTAAATCTGCTCTAGTACAAGGAACTGAATGGGAATAAACTGGAACTTTACTGACTTACTGCTGATGGGAGTCTTTCACAATGTTCTGAACAGAAACAGGTTCAGAATGGTGACTCTTTTGCTGAAGTTCATCTTGCTGAAGCTGAGTTTCCAACTGCAAAAACTCAATCTTCTCTTGTGCATCTAGCAAACAACTGTGAATTTTACAAAGAGCATCCTTGCTCATTTTTATCATGTCATCAACATTTGAATGAATGAGGTTATTCAACAACATTAATGCCTCATTGATTTTAGCCATTTTAACAAATTAGACTCAAAAATTGAAAGGGTGTCGGCTACAACCGAAAATGCACCCGTTTACAATGTGATGCAACAAATACAAATGACTCCAAAGAATTCTCAAAGCACAAAATCTGCTCCTCAAATGATGGAGGGCAATCAACAACAACTCAAATACTGATTATGAATGAAGCAATATCTACTCACAATACAATGTCACCTCAATACAATATCTCTGCAAAAATGTGCAGCAAAAACAATGCGCAAGAAGCCTTTGAGGCAGCTGAAATCTCTTCTTCAAATAATTGTTTTAAATTATGAAAAACTTGTCTTCAAATGTGAAATTCTTCAAAAAAATCACCCTTCAATGCCACAAATCACAAAATGCAAATCTGCAATGTATTCAATCTATCTACTCCTCATATGCCATTTTCTTCATTATTTCTGCTGTTCATACTCTCTCTCTCTGCTGCTGTTTTCTTTTTTTTTTTTTTTTTTTTTTTTTAATGGAGAGGGAATTTAATAAATTAAAAAGGGATGGGGAGTGGAAAAACTAAGGGAAATGTTAAAGAAGGATTATTAAAAAAGGGAGGGAATTAACATGGGAGGGATTTTTTTTTTTTGAATATTTATTTATTTTAAAAGAAATTAATTAAAAAAATTGAAAAAGAATTGGGAGGGAGGGGGGATTTATTTAAAATGGGCGGAGGGGATAAAAAATTTAAAAAGTAATGGAGGGAGTTTATTGATGGAGGGAGGGGGAATTTTTAAAAAGTAAAATTAAAAATTGAATTGGGAAGAGCGCAAGGAGGAAGGCCAAAAGGCCGAGTGGGAAGCTCTGCGCGCGGAGGGAGGAGCGTTGAGGCAGTGGGGGAAGTGGTTTATTAAAAAAAATGAAAGAAAGGTGTCGAGAGTCGATGCAGGTGGTTGAAGAACCCGCATGGGAGGGGGTCAATGGAGCGTATACGCTGTGTGCAGTGGGAGAGGGTAGGGAGTTGAAGGACGGAGAGGAGGGTGCGGTTAGTTCAAGTGGAATGATGTTTGAGCGATGGGGAGAAGGCTGTAGGTTTCGATTGAAGTGCTGTGAGTGGGGTATGGCGGTAGAGTGGGAGCGCAGGGTTGAGTATGGCGGAGTATTGGCACAGAATGACGAATTATGTGGGTTTAATAAGCGGTGGCAGGGCGTAGCAGTAGGGAGAGAGGGAGCGTAGTGTCGGTAAGTGAGTGCTGTTGTAGATTAAATTCTGGGGGCCGAAAGGCCAATGCGCAGGTGGTTAAGGAGTCGATGTAGTGTGAGGCGAGTTGTATGTAGCTGGGAGGAGCGATGGGATCACTGTAGGGAGAAGGGTTTGAGCGTATAGTGAGGGGGCGTACTGCGCGTAGATACTGAGGGGCCTGAGCGTAGTGTGAGCTCAATATATGGAGAGTGAGAAAAGGGCCGCGCAGGTAGTGTAGGCCTGGAGCGATAAGGGGAAAACAAGTTGAAGGCGTATGCAAGTTGCAGGGGCAGGCCGAGAGGCCAAGAATCGATTTTTTTATTTTATTTTTTATTTTATTTTTTTTTTTAAATCAAAACAGCAGAGTAGAGCATGAACAGAAAAGATTTAGAATATAGCAGAATTTTAGGCAATAAAATATCTCAGCAGCAGAGAAATGCAGAATTGCAGAATTTTCCAGATTATTTCAACAATAAAACCCAGAAATTTTTCTCAGGAAATGTGGCATAATTTCTCCAGTAAAACACTCACAAATTTTTCTAATAAAAGCCAGAAACTTCTTCAGAAACCTCTTTAAACAGTGTTTTCCAGCAACTCTTCAATGCAGAAATTAATAGAAATTGCAGGAAAAATGAGAATGAAAACCTTCAGATGTGCTTCTTCAATACCACTGCTGCTCTTCTTCAGGATTTTGAATGCTGCTGCTTCTCAAAATCAACGCTGCTCTTCTTCAAAACACCTCTGAATGGCGGCAAAAATACTGCTACAAAAACTCTAAATGCTGCAAAAATGTCAAGAATTTTGCAGATATGCACATGCCATAGACACAAATGGCTCACTCAATTTGGAGCAGGGCCAGCAATCGCCCGCTCTGATACCATGTTAAACACCATGTTGAAGCACACACATGGTGTATGAGAAGAAGAATGCACACACACAAGAGACAACACACAATGAAAGATAAGCGTGAGGCTTTCTTATTTTCCATTATACAAAGATGTACATTTATAGTACAATGGTGTGACTCTTGGTTTCATATTCCAAGGTCACTTGGACTCCATTGTGACTTTTCATATTCCACACCTACCCATGTAGGATTAGGTGCTCCAACATGAACAATCAATTTAGATCAAATCATGCAAAAGAGACAAGCATAAGTACAAAAATAGAAAATTTTAAATATAATATATGTTCTCTAAATTAAGTCTCATCACAAACAGACAAATAGATGAAAATCCAACCAGTTTTGTAAAACAAGTACTACAAACAGTGACTATTTCAAGCCATCTGTATTACGGAATTGTTATAATGAGTGTATTACATGTTTTGTAGAATAGATATAGATTAGGGATTGGTCAAAGTGTCATCAATGAAAGCCAACTTGAATGTTCATAAAAGTGCTTTGAATTGGTTTGAATTATCACGTGCTCATTTGTTTGGAAAAGCAAGGAACCTCGGAGAAGTAATGATGACACACATCTGCCCTATTGTGGTCTAGTGGTTGAAACAAGGCATCCCACAATAATGACTCGGGTTCAAACATCAAAAGGAATAGAGACCTAATCATGTGTAGAGTTGGCTGAGTTTCTAAAAGCCTGCACATTAAAGTGGGCTAATCATGATAATGCAGAGTCTGGGTTCATAGCTCCCCAAAGATCGAAGGAAGGCACCCTTGCCGAAAAAAAAAGTACTAATGAGACACCCTAGCTTGCAGAAACATGGGAGATGCAATTCTGTAACTTAAGTGACTCTAAAAATACTTTCGCTGGTTAGGATCCACTGACTAACAAGTACAGCAATTCTTCTTTATCCTTGTGTTAAGAAAATGTTACTGTAGAACTTTGCATCATTAAACTACAGAACATTTACCACGTCATGAATGGATTACAGAAATAAAAGTGTATATGATGAATCTCTTAACAGGATGAAGCCTACGGTCAGTCAGTAATAATATATGCACTGATTATGAATCACAATTGGTCATGTGGAAAACAAATATAAACATTCCTCATACCTCAAACATTTCTTGATATTCTAAATGTCTACTGGCAGCAAAAATAAGTAAAACTCATGTAAATAAGAATGCAGTTCTTCCTACATTTTCCTCATCATGCTTTTAAACATTCATATATTACTTGCACAAGAAAGAAAATTCAACTCAAAAGATGAGATTCGAAGAGAAAATTTACATATTCCAACGGACTAGACGTAGAAGGGATGATGTTCTTTTGTGTTCCATAAGTTTTCCAATCACCTCCATAGCCATTGAGGAATTTGTTCTCCGTAAGTTCTCTCGATGCCTTTGTCTTTTTTCATTTATAGTATTTTCAACATCTATTTCCATATCATGTTGCCCTGTGTTCCCAGTCAATATCCACGGTTTTTCTGACCAACCCACTGGCAAGCCCCAATCTTCTGCCGTTGCATCAAGCAGATTGGAAATGACTGTAAATAAAAATAGCACTACAGTTTGACCAAGTTCAGACAACGGCGTGCCAAATACTTGGGAAAGTTGAAGAGCCTCATCCACAGCTTTGACAGTCCTGCCAGCAACCATCAGATAAGTGTCTCTTGCAATATGAACATTTAAGAAAAGCTAAAGTGGAAAAATATTCTCGTTCATTGAGAATTACAGGAATGGTGCACGCCTACAATTATAGGCTCAATCAGATATGATGATGGAAGAATGAAGGGGCCAAAAGAGCATAACTAACATAAACATATTTAAAATGCTCAAGGAATAATACGCAGGGAGTTAAAAAATTCTCATTCATTGAGGATTGCAGGAATGGTGCATGCCTACAATTATAGACTCAATCGGATATGATGACAGATGAATTAAGGGGTCAAATGAGCATAACTAACATAAACATATTTACAATGCTCAAGGAATAATACCCAGGGAGTTAAATTTAAATGGCAGTCAGCTCAGGTTTAGAAACACTCTGCTGGCTGAGAGCATCACACGTACAATAATATTGCTCAAAAAAGCATATATTGCTGTATCAGCACAATAAACAGATACATAATTTTGGTACAGATTAACTAACACTTGCCATTAAGTAGGAACTGTTTCAAAAAGGAAAACAACAATTGCAGGGAACAGGACTTGTGTGAGTAAGTAAGACACTGTAATGTAGCTTGAAAATCTTGCAGACCCATTGCTCTATTTAAATCTTGATGTATTATGTATATTTACAAGTTCTTAAACTGCAACAATCAATTCAGACAGCTATGCTTATCACATGAACAATCATCAACAAATATACATGAATCGTAGTTGCAGATAGTAATTGGCAAAAGATTAGGGTGGGTGTGCAGTAGCCATCCCATAAACTGGCACACAAACCATTTTATGTTATAAATATAACTTTAAATTTAAATTTTATATTGAAAAATGAAATTTTGGAAAAAAATTAGGTATACAATATACATCAATGATCATTAAAAAATCGTTTCAGTCTTCACTCTTCAGATTTCCTATTCATCTTCAGGATCAAGATTCATAATTCAATGCTTATACTCGATGGAAAAGAAAAATTTTAAAATTCCGAATTTCAAATTCTAGTTTCGATTGTCTGTTCACTGTCCACTATTACAAAAACAGCAAACAGTCAAATAGTAAACTTTGATCTTCTGGTTTGAAATCAATTTTATATTTCAGAGTTATCATTCCCAGTTTTCCCCCCTTGCCCTTAGCCATCAGACCCAGGAGACATTTGACATCATTAGCTTCATTGTCAGATATCTCCCTCTCAATCTCTCTCTCAACAGGCTCGTAAGTTATCCACTTTTCCAGTCTTGAACAAACTCACTTAGAATTTTGTATCACCATCACGGTTATATACATGTGTTTTGAGGCTGTACTACTGCAGTTTCTGTTTTGTTTTTTATGTTATTTTTGGCATTCTCTAGAATCTGTGCTTGCACTCCCATATTGTATTCGCACTGCTTGTATTCTTCAATTGCACTGACTTAATTTTGTTGTCATTCAACGGACATTAATAAAAATCTAATTTGAAATCAGATTCTAAATTTTCATTTAAGGGAATCTACTCTTTCTAGAAATTGAAAAATCTGATATCACTCAAAATCAGAAATTACATCCTATATTCAGAACAGATTCATCAATCCAGGCCCATATATTAATATTAATTATCATTTATTTCAAAATGTCAATGATGTTGAAAATCAGATGTTCTATGTTGTAACAATTACTTATGACTAAACTTCTTTATGCTGCAATATTAGTTAAGCAATTGTAAATAGAACATAAACCAAATGCACAAGTGAAGACAGCCAAGAACAAGATAAGAGACAGAATTTAGGTCCAATGACCAGAGCAAAACCCCGGGAAAACCCAACCAGATTATTCTTCTATTGGATATCAATTGTTCAACAGAGATACAAAGTACAAGAAGAGATCAAGAGAAGGAGTAAGTTCACCCAAATCTGGACAAGTTGTAGCATGAAAATCACTGGTAGCAGCAGCTAATGCAAACACTGTACCTACTACCAACCTTCAAGTTCTGCTCTTACTCTCTAAGTCTCTCTCTCTCACAATCTTCTTCTAGTCTCTCCAACCCTCTTTCTCAAGTTCGAATCCTTCTTTCACAATGCACAAGTAGTGAGAATGAGATGATATGAGATACATATATATAAGAGAAGCAAAAAATTTATGCCACAAAGGAAGAGCATGCCTTACAGTAACTTGTATGCTAAAAAGGGAAGAGTAACTTAAGCTTAACCCATTATGGAGAGAAGCAACGCACGCCTTCAATGGAGGAATCTTGCATGCCTTGAGGAGTGTAACTCATGCCCTTTTAGGAACTGTAACTCATGTCATTAAAAGATAGGAAGTAACATATGCATGAAAAGAGTGTGTAAGAGGAATCTTTTATGATATGTTTTAATGACTGTGTAAGAGGAATATGCCATACTTCTAATGAGTGTGTAAGAAAGAGTGTAAAGTATCCATTAAGTAAGAAAGAGAGAGTAGCATATGCATTAATTGAGGGGAGTTCCATATGACATGATTGAGTCCCATGATTGAGTGACTTGAATTTCTTTTTAATAATAATATAATAATATCATAAAGAGGATAATGGTAATAATAATAATAATAATATTGATGATTCAGTCAAAATTGAAGTTTGATCTATTAGGATTGATTAATGATAAGTTTCTGTGAACTATACTTGATCACCAATTCATGCAAGGTGATTTACTATTTTTTGAAAGTCATGCTTGAAATGATAGACATGACTTTCTATTTTTGGAAAGTCGCTCTAGAATTGTTAGAATTGTCACCATATATAATCGTCATCGTCATATCATCATGTGAGTCACAGTGTTATAAATCACTATCACATAAGACTGTCACATTCATAGATTCACTTCATAGTTAGGCAATAGAACTACTATCAAGTCTCCAGATCCCATAATAGTACAATATCTTGTTAATGAAGATTTCATTGAGTTATGCATCAGCACAAAGAGAGCCTCAAGCCAGTTCAGAATGAGCCGCACATAATGTGATTCTCAAGGGAAGGGGATGTCACAGTTATATGATGCACAAATCCGAATCATGGGGTATATACTTGCTATGATGTCAAGTAATGACACCAAACATTGCCACCGTAATGCAGGCCTCAAATTACAATCGAGAACCATTGTTAATAGTTACCCATAGCATTCGTGCTTTGCAAGCCACAGGATTACAGGAGATAGTGATCAAGTCGACAAAAATATAATTACTGTAGATCATTATCGTCATATCATTTTCACAAGTCTCTGAGGCATATGAACCACTTAACTCGTGTTGCAATCTTCTATCACCATAAATGCGAATCTCATAAACTTTTGAATCAAATGTGAGCGACCAATAAAACCATTATAAAAATCAACCTTACTGATGAATAATACAGAACGAGATCACATCTCTTTTTCTTCTGCTAAGCTTTCACCTTAACTCGGTTACTGTGCGTGAATTTAGAAATAGTGTGATTACGTTCATCAATGTGAGCTCTTCAGATTCAATAAATTATGATCACAGACTCAAGTTATTATGAACCACAGACATTGTGAACTGCAGAAAAATGCATCACAAATTCACATATAAGACACCATGGTACAGAGTTGAAATACACGTTACTGTAGCAATTGTGATGCCTCTAGGATATATCCTGAGCCATAAAACAAGAGGCATTGTATTTGAGTCACAGCCATCCACATATAAGCCACCAAAAGACTTAAACCATAAAGTGTGACCTTCTCAAGCCATCGAGAGATCAAAGACAAGCCAACTAAGTGATCTTCAAAACCTCATGCTTCAGTCCTTAGCTCTGATACCATGTTTGTAATCAGGAGATTTTTCAATTTTATATTAAATTTTCATTACATAATAATTACTTGTGAGTCTGTCAGCATTATTATTATTATGTATTCTTTCTTCATCAAGCAATTACTGTAAAACAAGAACATCATAGAAGACAATAGAACACAAGATATAGGCTCCAAGCAAGGGCAAAACCCCTCCAAGGGGAAAACCCAGAAAAATCTCTTCTTATAGAATCAGAGCAAATGAGATATCCAAGACCCATAATCATAGAAATTTCCACCTTTAGATGCCAAGGTAAGCCTTCCTTCCTTCCAGCAGAGTCATCAGCAAGAGACCAACAACAAGAGGCAAACCAAGACAGATCTTCCATAAACCCTTGCTCCAAGAAGAAATCCTTTCTCCCAGAGTTCGTCCTCCACTTCTTCATTGATATTTCAGACCAAATTAATCGAAGTGTGTGTCCAAATGAGCTCCATCTATCCTCTATTTATACAGTTCAAAGGGGTGTGAATAGACATGTCCATTGGGACAAGGCCGACTTAGCATCTAGAGGGGTTTCTGTCCCAAAAGTTACATTTAAAAAAATATTTTTCTTTTTCTTTTACAATAGGTCCAAAATAGGACTTTGACTCTTTGACTCAAAAACCTAGAAGCATGAAGAACATGCTTATCTAGAAAAATAATAATATTTTTTCTTTTTCTTTTCTTTTGCTTTTTACATAAAATACATAATGGTACAAATTATGAAGGCCGAAACTAGTTACATTCTCCAACAAAAGGAAGAAACAATCCATAGTTGGAGCTGCCAAGGCAATGATTCATGACCATGATCTAGATTCTACCCATGTTCCATTGGGCAGAGGCATGCAATACGGCAACGTATGTGCAAAATAAGAGACCTCATAAGGCCTTTGTTGGAAAATGCAAAGTGGTAACTATTAATTCCAATTTTCCTTAACCTTAATCCTTGCTTGTGAACTTGTTCCGAGGGGCAGCTCAATTGGTTAATCCAATGAATATGAGTTTGATGAAACTCGAAAGACCCAGGTTCAAGTCCCCCCTGTTGTGACCTTGGCTATGGGGAGGAGGACATATCATAGCCCCCAAGAGTTTTACTAGTAATTATGTGTGAGGTGGGCTGCTAGGTTCCTCTGGGTTACAAAAAAAAATAATAATACTTGCTTCTGAACTTTAATATTCTTCTTATGTTTCTTTATTAAATCTTCTTCATCAAACAAATATCAAGAGAAAAAATAATAAAAGACAGTGGATACAGAAGCTAGGCTCCAAGCCAGGGCAAAAACCCTCCAACGAGAAAAACCAAAAAACTCTTCTCTTCTTATAGAATTTGCTTCAAATGAGACAATAAAGACCCAAACCCTAGACCAAGTCCTCCTCCAAGTATCAAGTCAGTGTTGAGCATTGGGCAGCTAGATTAAGTGATTTCTCTTACTTTGATAATTGCTTGTGATGTATATTTTCTTAACTTAGTTAGCTTCTTCTTTCACTTGATTATATTTAGAATTTTTATCATCAAACAGCTACTAAATCATAAAGAACAATGAGACAAGAGGGCACAAGCTATAGGCGATCAACCAAGGCCAAAACCTCTCCTCTTGAGAGAAAAACCCACAAGAATTCATCTCTTCTTATAGAACTTCAAATGATGAATTCCAAGACCTATGACCCTTGCCCAAAATGTTGAAATTTTGATGTTCTATGTTGTTACAATCACTTCAATCAAAAAATTCTTTATGCTGCAAAATCATTTAAGTAATTGTAGATATAACATAAACCATATAAACCATACGCACAATGAAAGACAACCAAAAACTCAATGAGACACAAAGAAGTTAGGTCAATGACTAGGGCTAAACCCACAAGGGGAAAACCTTACCAAATTCTTCTTCTATTAGAAATTAATTGTTCAGCAAAGATACAAAGTACAATGAGAGAATAAAGAATTTCACCCAAATCTGAAGAATATCTTTGATAGCAGTTGTTGATGCAAACACTTAATCACTTTGGCTCTCCAAGATCTGCACTTACTCTCCCAGTCTCTCTCTCTCACAATCTCTTTCAAATCTCTCCAACTCTCTCAAGTTTGAATTCACAATGCACAAGTAAGTGAGGTGAAATGATATGAGACACATATATATAGGAGGCGCAATGAATTATTGAAACAAATGAGGAGTAATACACATGCTTTGAAGAGTTACATATGCAAAAATAGGATTGTAACTTATGCCATAAAGGAGAGGAGTGTAACTTATAAATTTAGGAGAGAAGTGTAAGAGGAATCTTTTTATGACAAGTCATTAAAGTGTGTAAGAGAGAGTAAGAGGTGCGTAAGAGCATTAAAGAGAGAGAGAAATGAATCTATTAAGAGAGAGAGAGTAGCATATGCATTGACTGAGGGGAGTTAAATATGACATGATTGAGAGAC
Source organism: Pinus albicaulis (assembly GCA_034641835.2). Lineage (NCBI taxonomy): Eukaryota > Viridiplantae > Streptophyta > Pinopsida > Pinales > Pinaceae > Pinus > Pinus albicaulis. The sequence goes on along the minus strand of CM076581.1, from coordinate 1,123,290,772 downwards.
TTGAATTTATTTTTAATAATAATATAATAAGAATAAGAATAAATAATAATAATAATAATGATAATATTGATGATTAAGTCGAAATTGAACTATTAGGATTGATTGATGATCAAAAGAGATTTTCCATCAATAATGCTTGATTACCAATTGATGCAAAGGTGATTTACTATTTTTGGAAAGTCATACTTGAGATTTTCTATTTTTACAAATTCTATTTTTTGACTTTCTATTTTTAAAAATTATGTTTTTATAAATTCATTCCCGGGTTGCTAATTTTCAACACTCCCTCTCAGCTAGGGAGAAATTTAATTCTGCAAAAAAGAACTTTGCATTCTCTGCTCATCTTTGTTCATCTCTGCTCTGTATCATCTAGAACAATGATGTCTCCCTCTAATGAAGAAGAATCATCATAGGGGAGATTCATCCATCACTCTATATCAACTTGGGGGCAATGCCACTTGCCAACATATGACAAGGATCTCGCACAACCAAGTCTCATCTCTGCTTGGGGGGATCCACTTGTCAACACATGACAAGGATCTCGCACATCCAGGTCTCACCATTTCTTGGGTGGTATCCACTTGTCAACACATGACAAGGATCTCGCACATCCAAGGCCCATCACTGCTTGGGGGGGTCCACTTGGCAACACATGACAAGTATCTCGCCTATCCAAGTCTCATTAAATTTCAAGTGGTGGAACACCTGCATCTTAGACAAGCCTCACTACACCTATTGGCCAAATAGGTGGCTCTTCCCATGTCCCAAACTGTGGGTTGGATGCATACTGAGGCCTACTCTTCTGGCACACACTACATAAGAGGTCTCTCATCCTTAGGAGCTTTATGGCATCATTCCCTAATCCTGTGAGCTCTGACAATGGGGAAAGGCATCTCAGTGTTCTCGATCAGTTGTGACTGCTTCCCGAAAGGATCACGTCCATAAGTCCAAGTTGCTTTCTAAAAACCAAGAACTTTCCTTTTGGTAAAGGCTTGGTAAGAATGTCGGTTATCTGATCATCAATCACAATATGATGGAGCCTCACTGCTCCTCTCTACACCATACCCCGGATATAGTGATATTTGATCTCAATGTGCTTGGCCTTGTCATGGAAAATAAGACGAATCCCACTCTTATTGTCACAATATATGACTATTGTGTCTAGAACTTGCTCAAATAGCTCTCCAAAGAGCTTCCTCATCCATATTAACTCACAGCTAGCCATGCTAACAGTAATGTACTCAGCTTCAGCTATACTTAGTGCAACAGAGTTTTTTGCTCATCCAAGAGATCTTGGCAGATCCCAAGCTAAAGCAGCACCTAGAAGTGCTCTTTTTATCAGCAAAGTTACCAGCCCAATCAACATTAATATATCCATGAAGTCTTGCATTTTTAGCAGTATATCTCAATCTAAGATTGATGGTCCCATGCAGGTATATCAACACATGCTTAGCAGCAATCCAATGTTCATGTGATCTCTTAATCGTATATTGGCTCAGAGTATTGACCGCAAAACACATGTTCGGTTAGTGTTCACTAAGAACATAAGTGCCCCAATCAGTTGACGATACTTAGAAGGATTGGCCAAATCAAGACCTATAGCTTCACTACATAGCTTCTTGAAATTCATTTTCATTGGAGAATTCATGGACTTACATTATGTCATACGAAATCATTCTAGTAGCTTGACAACATGTTTTCCTTGAGAAAGGAAAATATCACCGGGTCTCTGCCATACTTCAAGACCCATAAAATAGTGCATCAAATGAATATCTTTTATTTCAAATTCAGAAGCTAAGTCCCTCTTACGCTGGAGGATGAGTGGTTCACCACCAGTCATAAATAAATCATAAACATATAATACCAAAATAAAAAGGCATACCTTGGACTGTCTTGAAGTAAAGATTTGGATCAACATTACTTCTGGTAAAACCAAGCTTCATCAAGAAGCTACCAATGCGGCATACCAAGCTCTTAGACCTTGATCCAAACCATTGAGGGTTTTCTTGAGTCTGAACACATGAGTTTTTTGGTCATGTACTTTAAAGCCTTGTAGTTGCTCCACAAATACTTCTTCCTTGAGGAAGCCAAGCAGAAAAGAAATCTTCTCATTCATTTGGTGAAGGGACCATCCTTGGCTAGCAACTAGAGCCACAATAGATCAAATGGTTGTATAATGGACAACGGGTGCAAAGATTTCATCATAGTCTATTCCCTCTTTCTGAAAGAACTCTCTAGCCACAAATCTAGCTTTATATTTTTCAATACTGCCATTAGCACCATGTTTAATTTTATACAACCATTTAGAAGACACAAAAAATTTATCTTAGGGTCTTGGAACCACTTCCCATACATCATTATGAATGATGGACTCATATTCTTCAACCATTGCATCTTTCCGCAATTGAGCCTTCATAGTTTCTTCAAAAGTGCATGGTTCAACTTGAATAATATTGCTCATGGCTACAACATGTCCCTGGAATCGACATGGTTTCTTGCTTTCTCTAAAGGTTCCTCAAGGAACAACATGTCTATCAGCTTCTTGTAAAGTGTCACAAAACCATAATCATCTTTTTCTAGCACATGGAGAAGGTTCCAAGGAGTCCATGGGATCCATGGGTTCATCAGCAAAATCAAGCTCAGGCTTGGGATCTTCTTGTGCATCCAAGGCATCATCCTATCTTTCAACAATAGCAGCAGGAGTGTCTATGGCTTTTCAAAGAGTGTGTTTATGGATTTTCAAAGAATTGCATCTTCATCAAATGTTATATCTTTGCTAAACTCTATATTTCTTTGTCCAGGTACATATATTCTATAAGCTTCAGAATTTTCACAATAACCAACAATCATATCTTTCTTACTTGAAGCTTCCAACTTTGTCCTCTTTTCCTTTGGCACATGAAAGTAGACAGGGCAATCAAAGATTCTTGAGTGACCATTTTGTTTTGGGTTATATAGTACGATGGTCTCTTTCCTTAATCCAGCTTCTCTGCAGAAGTCTTGAGCTCTTGTCCACTTCATGTCCACCCAAGTCATGGGATGGCTTAACACCTTCCTCGATCTGGATACAAAGGACTTGGTTCTCACATTCATCAAATGTACTTGTTGATCCCAAAACAAGAGCAAGAGCAATAGTAACAAAGTAAATAAATATAATGAAAGTATACCTGGTGATGAGGCAGGTATTTCTTTATTTTCTAGATGTGAGACTCGCTCTTTCATTATCCTTGCACCGACTTCCTCTTGGAGTTTACTCTTCTTGCACTATTTCGTACTATGATGATCTTCAAGATCTATTTTTCTTGATCGCATTCTCATCAAAAAGTTAGTGAAAGAATCATTCAAATACTCATGCAGGAAAAATAACCAGTGATCTATATAGATAAATCTAAACAAGAACAGTGACACAAAGAAACAACATAAAACTTGAAAATATTTTGGGATTGAAGGAAGTTCTTAGCTCCCTCTTGATCCGGCCTCTATAGGTTACCATTGTCCATAAGTAATATGTCATTGATAGAAGAAATGCATCTTCTTGATCACCACTTGGAAAACTCCATCATGATCCACTCTAATCTCAGGTATTTCGGAAACCATCTTTCTCACATGAGGTAATGCTTTATAATGAAGATGAGTGAACTTTTGGTGCCACAGTTTATATTGATAATTACTAATCATGAATCAATGCATGGATAGGTCTTCCATTGATTTTATACAGATTTTCAAATCTTGATCCCAGAGTGAAGGCATGTAATAATAATTATACATATTGACTTCATTGTCTGTAATGATATTAGTTATAATCCATCTTTGACCACTGCAAAAGAGGTTAATTTAGAAAACTATCATTCCATCTTTTGCAAAAATCATGATTCTTACCTACAATTACTATTGTTAGTAAACTTTAATATCAAAATTACCAAAACCCATAAGATTATAACAATTCTCATATAATGTGAGAATGTCAAAATCCTCCTATCTTCAGTGTTTAATTTCTATCAGTTATTCTTTCATAACCTTCTATGCATTATACTTCTTTTCAAGACAACTCTCTTGCATATGCATAAACAAAAATAAAACTACTATTTACTTTTGCATGCATTAACAAGTACCAAAACCACAACTATTAAAGACATGCAACACCTTAATTACTATCTGCAAAATTACTATCATATCTTGGGTTCCTTGAAATCTTGGAAGAACAGTAGAAGTAAAATTTCAACAGTAAAATTTCAGCAGTAAATTTCACCAATAAATTTCAGCAGTATAATTTTAGCTATAAAATTCAGTAGTAAAATTTGAACTGTAAATTTCAGCAATAAAAGAGGAGATATTTCAGCAGAAAATTGACAGTAAGTAAAAGAAACAAGAAGAGATATTTCACCGAAAAAGAGCTGCAAATGGAACAAACAACAAGAGATATTTCAGCAGAAAAAAGAGTTGTCAATGGATTGGACAGCAAGAGATATTTCAGCAGAAAAAGAGTTGTAAATGGAGCAGACAGCAAGAAATATTACAACAGAAAGAGAGTTGCAAATGGAGTTTGTCTTCACCAAAGCTCTGATACCATGTTGAAATTTTGATGTTCTATGTTGTTACAATCACTTAAATCAAGAACTTCTTTATGCTGCAAAATAAGTTAAGTAATTGTATATAGAACATAAACCATATAAACCATATGCACAATGAAAGACAATCAAGAACTCAATGAGACACAGAGAAGTTAGGTCAATGACTAGGGCAAAACCCACAAGGGGAAAACCCAACCAAATTCTTCTTCTATTAGAAATCAATTGTTCAGCAGAGATATAACGTACAATGAGAGAATGAAGAAGTTCACCCAAATCTGAAGAATATCTCTGACAGTAGTAGTTGTTGTAAACACTGAATCACTTTGGCTCTCCAAGATTTGTTCTTACTCTCCAAGTCTCTCTCTCTCTCTCACTATCTCCTTTAAGTCTCTCCAACTCTCTCAAGTTTGAATTCACAATGCATAAGTAAGTGAGGTGAGATTATATGAGACACACATACATAGGAGGGGAAATGAATTATTGACATAAATTAGAAGTAATACACATGCCTTGAGGAGGAGTTACACATGCAAAAATAGGATTGTAACTTATGCCATAAAGGAGAGGAGTATAACTTATACATTTAGGAGAGAAGTGTAACTTGTTGATTTTTGTAGCGTCGGATGTGCTCTAGCCTCGAGATTTCGTGGAGAGGCTTGGACACGTGCATTCTCCAAAACCCAGAAATCCTTTTGGGAAATTCCATCCAGAGATGACTTAATTAAAATAATTAATCATTTTTAATGTATTCATAAGTCTAAACTTAGGAAATATGATTACTTAGAGTGTATTAATTAAGTCAGATGTGAATCTTCTAGATAAAGACGAGGATCGGATGCTAGTTAGTCTTAGCCTTTTATTATGTTTTAATCTTGGTCATTGATATGTCAATGAGAGATTATAAGAATGAGCTTGATGACCATTTGGAGGACACACCGAGATAGTGAGAGCAAGAGATCTAGAGATCGAATTCTCAAGAGAAGCAGCGTCGAGCTTCAGGAGAGTGTTCCAGTGAATTTCTTGTAGTGAGGGGCAGGGTTAGTTGGTCGAAGGAAGATTTTCCTAATCCAATGAGTTGCATTGCAGAGGAGGCATCGAGAGGTCTAGAGAGGCAGTGCAGTGCCACGCAGAGGCAACGCAATGCTTCAGAGGGAATCTGCAGTTTTGCTGGGGAGCAGTCAAGATTTAATGCCAAAAGTCGAGGTGTGAGACCAAAGGGCCAGAGATCTGAGTTTCAAGTCAGCAAACAATCAGCTAGAGGGGTGACACAGTTCCTAGAGGTTGTGATGCAATGACAGCGCAGTGACTGCGCAAAGACTGCACAGAGGCAGCATGGGGCAAGACATCCAGAGCCCGGATCAGTGTCGAATAGCCAGTGACAGTGTGAGATATTTTCTCACTACCTCTTTGCCAGTTTATTCTCTGTATCAGATTGCTAGTTTGGGCATCCAAAGATTTGTATTCTAGAAAACTACTACATAATAATAAAACCCTCTACTATTGCACCGATTTTCCCACATTGGATTTTTCCGAGGGCATTTGTCCAAAAATAACGGTGTACTTGTGTGTGTTTCTATCTTTCTTGCTCAGTATTTTATTTCCGCAGTATTTTATGTAGTGAAGGTTGCAGTAGATTTTATTTCAGTATTTACTGTGTAACACCATAAATAACTTAACTCAGAAATTAACAAGTAAGAATTCCGATTTAGGAATTTTCACATGGTATCAAAGCGCAGGTGAAGCAGAGAAGAGCTCCATTGTAGGCGGAAGAGGGAGTTCGAAAACACTGCATAGGCAGCATTGCGAAACCACAGAGAGGTTGCACAGTCCATTGGCCCGAAGGGCTAATTTTCGTGGAAAATTACTTCTTTGAGTGAATCAACAGAGAGTAAATTTTCCAGATCGAGATTTGTCAGAGGCAAAGGGAGCAGCGCAGAGCAGATCTTCAGCTGTGACGCAGTTTTCTGCAGCAGTCTGCTAGTGCAGAAAAGCGTCAGAAGAGGAAAGAGAGCACACACTGGGTTTTTTTGTCCTCAAAGAATCTCTAGCCAAGAGATTTCGATTTCCCACGCAGTGCAGCAGTAGTCAAGGGCAAATCTGCTTACTCCATTCGAGAGTGCATAGAGCCAGTCAGCAATTGCGCAGAGGGTTAGAGGCAGAGTTCGACATTTGATTGGCGAGATGGAATCAACTGGTTGAGAGATCAGGATTGGTTGGAGGGTGCCTCCAACTATGTGATCTGGAAGGCAAGGATCTCCTTCCTTCTAGATGAGCATGATCTTAAAACTTATATCGATAATGTGGTAGTTAAGCCCACAGATGCAGATCAGCTTAAGACTTTCAAGAAGGAGATGGCGAAGGCCAAGAGGTTGATCCTCGATGGAGTGAGAGATTGTTTTGTATCTCACATAGTAGGCAAGGGCACAGCCAAAGAAATGTGGGATGCATTGGCCACGTTATATTAGGGATCTTCCGAGCAACGGAAGACGTACTTGGAAGAGAAGATGAGATGCACAAGGAAGCAAAAAGGGGAGTGCATAGACCCCTTCCTTACAAGGCATCAGGATGTCCGGGATCAGTTGGCAGTTGTAGGGTTAGTGCCTCAGCCTACGGAGTTTGTGAGATTAGCCTTGAACATTGTCTCAGAAGAATGGCAAGTTTTCGTCCAGAGCATTCTGGGCAGAGAAAGATAGTCAAATTGGGAGAGGATATGGGTTGATCTCCAACAAGGAGAGATGAGGCGTGATTTGATGAAGAGCACCATCAGTGGCAGCAGCAGCAGTAGTAGGACGAAGGAGGTGAAGGAAGAGGAGAATGCAGCCCTCGCATAAAAGGGGCAACAGGAGCAGCGCAGGCGAAAGAAGGATATTTCGAAGATCAAGTGCTTCTGATGTGGTGAGATGGTCCACTTCAATTCTCAGTGTCCTCTTTAGAAGAAGGACAAGGAGAAGGAGCAAGACCAACAAGCTGCATCCGCAGAGATCGACAGGCTGTCATCCAGATTAGAGGAAGAGTTTTCCATGATCATCGAGATACCTCCAGGGGTGAGGTGGGGAGATTTGGTTTTGTAGGCTCAGAGAGCTACAAGATGGGCAGGATCCTTGAGGAGTCCACCTCTTGGATCAATTCCTTGCTACGGGATCCCATAGCAGTAGTAGCAGGATGGACCAGTGATAGTTAGTGCAATCAGGTGCCAGAGTGACAAATGTAGTGGCTGGTAGCGTGACACTGAGTAGCACAGTGCAGAGTTGGCAGCAGTGCAGTTGGCACAGCGCAGAGTCAGCAACAACGCAGTGGCTTCAGTGGCAGCACAGGGATCAGCAGTAGTTAGGACTCGTGTGATAGATGCATCAGACTTAACACAGTTGGTTCAGTATGATGGACATCTCTCAATTGCAACAACAACAAATAAAGGGAAGTTGTGGATGTTGCAGTGCAGATGCAGTAGTTGATAGCAGTTCAGCAGGGTCAGCAGCAGTACAAATGCGGCACAGAGTTAGAGCAACGCAGTAGTTGATGGGCAGCAGCAACCAGACATCAACAACGAAGATGGGATGGTGCAGAAGTCAGAGTGATGCTTTAGGAGGTTGTAACACTAGAGCACAGTTTTGATTTTTGTAGCATCGAGTGTACTCTAGCCTTGAGATTTTGCAGAGAGGCTAGGACACATGCATTCTCCAAAACACAAAAATTGTTTTGGAAAATTCCAACCAAAGATGGCTTAATTAAAATAATTAATCAATTTTAATGTATTCCTAAGTCTAAACTTAGGAAATGTGATTAATTAAAGTGTATTAATTAAGTCAGATGTGAATCTTCTAGATAAAGACGAGGATCGACTCCCAGTTAATCTTAGCCTTTGATTATGTTTTAATCTTGGTCATTGATATGTCAACGAGAGATTATAAGGAGCTCGATGGGCATTTGGAGAACACACCGAGATAGCAAGAGCAAGAGATCTAGAGATCGAATTCTCAAGAGAAGCAGCACTGAGCTTCAGGAGAGTGTTCAAGTGAATTTCTTGTAGTGAGGGGCAAGGATAGTTGGTCGAAGGAAGATTTTCCTGATCCGGTGAGTGCATTGCAAAGGAGGCATCAAGAGGTCAAGAGAGGCAGTGCAGTGCCACACAGAAGCAGCGCAGTGCTTCTGAGGGAATCAGCAATTTTGCTGGGGAGCAGTCGAGATCTAGTGCTGGAAGTCGAGGTGTGAGACCGAAGGGCCAGAGATCCGAGTTTCCAGTCAGCAAATGATCAGCTAGAGGAATGATGCAATTCCTGTAGGCTATGACGCAGTGATTGTGCAGAGGCAGCATGGGGCAAGACATCTAGAGCCCGGATCAGTGTCGGATCACCAGTGACAATGTGAGATATTTTCTCACTACCTCTTTGCCAGTTTATTCTCTGTATCGATTTGCCAGTTTGGGCATCCAAAAAATTGTGTTCAAAAAACTACTGCATAATAATAAAACCCTCAGCTGTTGTACCGGTTTTCCCACATTGGTTTTTTCTGGGAACATTTGTCCAAAAATAACGATGTACTTGTGTGTGTTTCTAACTTTCACGCTCAGTATTTTATGTAGTGAAGGTTGTAGTAGATTTTATTTCGATATTTGTTGTGTAACACTGTAAATAACTTGATTCGGAAATTAACAAGTAGAAGAAATTTAATCAATTGTTGCAGTAGGAATTCCGATTTAGGAATTTTCACATAACTTATACATTAAAGAGGTGTAAGAGGAATCTTTTTAATGACGAGTCATTAAAGTGTGTAGGAGAGTGTAAGAGTTGTGTAAAAGAATTAAAGAGAGAGAGGAATGAATCCATTAAGAGAGGGAGAGAGAGTAACATATGCATTAATTGAGGGAATTACATATGACATGATTGAGAGACTTGAATTTCTTTTTAATAATAATATAATAATATCATAAGAATAATAATAATAATAATAATGATAATATTGATGATTAAGTCGAAATTGAACTATTAGGAATTATTGATGATCAAAAGAGATTTTCCATCAACAATGCTTGATTACCAATTGATGCAAGGTGATTTACTATTTTTGGAAAGTCATACTTGAGACTTTCTATTTTTATAAATTCATCCCTGAGCTGCTAATTTTCAACACAAAACCCCTCCAAGACCACTTGATTACCAATTGATGCAAGGTGATTTACTATTTTTGGAAAGTCATATTTGAGACTTTCTATTTTTATAAATTCATCCCTGAGTTTCTAATTTTCAACACAAAACCCCTCCAAGACCAAGTCAAACTTCTCCTTTGAAGAACTTTCTTCTAGTAAAGTCAACCCAAGTCAATCCAGCTTCACAACTGCTACAACTCTCTGCTTCGACCTCAACTTCAAACCTACAACTGGGACTGCAATTTTCAGCTACTACAGAAACCCTAGTTTATGCACGTGTGAAAGAATAAGGTGTTTTACCCTCTTTTTCTCCTTCGCTTGGGATGGCTTCTCCTAGGAAACTCGGCTTGCAGTGGAGACTTCTTGAGAGACAAATCTCGGCTTGTGTAATTGTAATTCAGTACTTCTGCAGCAAAAGGGAGCCCTAAATATCTCGCACGTGTGAGGTGAATAGCCCACAAACAATCCTTAAGAACTTTGCTTTCCTCCTCCTTAGATTCTCCTTCCTTTCGCTAGGTATCCTTTTCTCTTCTTGTGCTTCCACGAGCTTGATTGATGTCCATTTGCAAATGAGGTTGAGTCCTATATATAATCTTCTTGTTGCATCTTGTAGGTCAACTTGTCACTATCCTTGGGCCGACTTGTCTCTTTGTGAAGGGCAACTTGTTGCTTGCACATTGACTAGGTCTTGGAGGGTTTTTGAATTTATTTTTTACTCAAATAAATTTTCTTTACAATATGTAACATGCCCAAAAGGGTCTTCCATACATGTCAATGACTCAATTAACTTGTAGACTCAATGACAAGCCCTAGAAGCATTGAATGGGTGCTTGAACTATAAAACAAATGACCTTGAGCATGAAACCCATGCCTCAAGAATAACAATAATATTTTTATTTTTCTCTTTACAACAAAGACATAAAACCATGATTGCATATGACATTATGAAGGCCGAACCCAATTACATATTTCAACACTCCCTCTTAACTAAGGAGGTATTCATAATCCATACAAGGTACTTGAACATTCTCAAACTAAAGAATTCTCATAAGAGTCGTCAGATTTGTAAGCCATCTCATAAGCTATCTTATCAGCTTATACCAGAGCATCTTATCATACCAACCAGCATTGTCACATAGCAAGGTCTTGGGCCTTGGCTAACAGCGCTCTCTCTCCACAAGATCAAAGCACAATGTTGGCAAGATCAATCACTGACTGACACCATCATCATTGTCTCTCAAGGCACATACCCCACCCAGGTGTAGGGTATGTCCTTTTAGGAAAATTCCTATCTTGGAATAACACATCCTCAAGGAATTTCCTCTTCGACTACTCTTGAATTTTGGATGCCCTACCATATCCTCAAAGAGAATTGAAATCAATCTCAGATGCTTACCCAGTCCTCCGTTCTTTCTTCACAACATGAAGACAAGAATGATGTGTCTATCTCTCCCTCTTAACTAGGGAAGATATATTCATTCCTATATAAGGAATATACCCAAGCTCCCTCTTATCTAGGGACTTGTCCAAGCTCCCTCTTTTTATAGGTACTTGTTTATCAACAGCAACTATCTATTCTTTGGTTGAGATCATGGTACTTTCAGCGGCTCGTAGGGCTCCTTCTATCAATGTCATGAATTTCATCTTCATCATTTTGGAGCCTTCCTCTTCTAGGTTTTTCTTCGTAGGGCATCAACCATTCATAACTTTCCTTCAACGAACCATATCAATCATGTCATCCTTCTCTTCATCATAAAATGATCTCCTAGTCAGATCTAGTTTTTCTTCATTCATTTACCTCTTTCAAGTCATGTTACTTTCAAGATCTTCCATCCATTCCCATGAGTGCTAGTTGTAGGTGACATCTACAACTCTTTTGGTAGCTTTGTATCAACCCAACCAAATGTTGTTCAAAAATCAAAATGATCATCAAATCAAAGTTACCTTTTACGATGTCCTTTCATCATGACATTTGTTTGCTTGCAACATCAACATCCTGCAGATTCATAAACGCATCTCCAAGACATTCAATGTCAAGAATCTCCTTCCTTTACAAACTTCATCAGATTCTTCATACCTTCTCTATAGAGACATCATAGCCAATTCTTCTAGTCATAGGATGTTGACCACTTATCTTATGTGACTATAGTTGCATCTTTCATGAACTCTTCTTCCTTTCTTCACATATTGCTTCCCAAGAACTACTATACATAGTTCCTTCATCTTTGTCAATCACCTCATATTCCATATGAGGGCATATTATGTTGATTTCATCTTGTAAATATGTGAACTAGTTCAAGACATGCCTTCATGCATCTTACCAAAGGAAGAGATTCTTTGTCTTCAATCATGCTCATGAGATAAAGAATTCGCCCATGTTATCTGCAACTAGATGATGACATGACTTAATTTATCAAACATATACATACCTCTTTTCTCCTTTTGGTCATCTAGACTTTCTTCGGCAGCTTCCTTTCTTTGCTTGAAAGTTCTTCAACCATTTTGACATGTTGCACTCCTTTGTCATCATAGCATCATCCTTGTAAATAATGGATCCCACACAAGGTGGAGTGATCAGCGAGACACTTGCTTCTGTGAAAATCTCTAAATTTACTAAACATAAATCCTACAGCAGTAATCTGATTTACTTCTCCTACTTGTTTTATTAACTTAACAAGTTATTTTTCTGAATAATACAAGAAAAACATCTAAGTAAATACACTATTGCCTACACAAATATACAGATCAAGTACTGAAGATATAAGCACATTCGGCAAAGGACACACAAGATTTTTTAGACAAATGTCCCCGGAAAAAACCAATGCGGGAAAACCAGTGCAGCAGCTCTTGAGGGCTTTATTATTATGCAGATTTCTAAATACAAACTAGGGTACCAGTAGTGGTCCCAACAGAGAAAATCCCGGTAGAAGTACCTCTATCTCTGGAGACAGATATTATGCTTAATTCAGCTCAGAATGAAAAACCCCACAGGTGCCTATGCAGTCCCCAGCAAGCTCTACACTGAGACTACGTCACCCTCTCCAATCTACTGAATACGAGCCCAATCTGGCCCACTGAAACCCCAGCATTGCCCCTTTCGGCTTTGCGTCAGCTCCTCTAGGCCGGTGTCACCCCTCTGGGCTTGCGTGAGCCACTACGCTAGCTCTGCGTGAACCTGAGTTGGGCCTGTGTCACTCCTGTTGGGCCTGCGTCACCCCTCCTGGGCCTACCCTGCTCCTCTGGTGCTGATCTTTCTCTCTGCTATTGTATTCTCGACCTTGGATCAGAAATCCCACTGCCAAAATGCCCCTCGTTGCACTACAAGCTCATTCGAAAATTCTCAGCAAACCACGCCCCAGAATTTCGCCTTAGCTCAGGTGTTGCAACTCTGTATGTGTTCTCCAACTGACCCCAAGCCTTTCTTTAATACTTTTCCTGTTGATCAATCAACGGCGGTGATCTAATCTCTAATCGATGGCTAAGATTAGAAAAGACTTGATCCTTGTCACTTAGAACATTCTCACCCACATGTTTAAATTAATTCACTTTAATTATTTAATTTCCCTAAGTTAGACTTAGGGTCTCCATTAAAATAATTAATTATTTGAATAACTTTAGCTCCAAGTGGAATTTCTCCAAGCGATTTCTAGGTCTTCGAGATCTCATGTGTTCTAGCCCCTCCACAAAGTTTCGGAGCTAGAGCACATCCGATGCTACCCAAATATCAACAGCTTCTTCCATGTAGAGGTGAACCTTCTAATGAAGATTCCAACAGAGGATCTTAATTATCCTCATCCTATAAATGCTCCTTTCTAATGATGATGATATATGATGAATTATTTTTATCTTCTATCATGCTAGATGAATTTCTTTCAATCATATATACTACTTATGCTTTCAATGAGGTTACCAAGAGCTACGTCCTTTCTATAATGACTGTTACATCCATGTACACTTCTACTTCAGCTATCCTTTCAAGCTTCTATAATGATGTCATGAGCTCTTGCTTCAATTGCATGCTTCTAATATGATGCATTCTATCATATTTACAATGCTTCTCATCCTAACAACAATCTTCAACCATAGTAGAGGTATTTTCACCTCCTACTTCTCCTTGCTATATACCTGAGAGACCTTAATAGTGAACATCTATCCCTTCCTTTTTGGATTTCTTCTCATCAGGTTCTTCTACTTCTTCGATGATATGGGCTTCATTCCTTTCATTCCTTTTCATGTTGTCCTTCTTGAGTTTTGAACAATCTCTCTTGACATGCCCATATTGCTAACAGCCATAGCATTGGATTTTTGACATATCGATCTTCTTCTTTTTCTGAGGACCAAACTTCCCAAACTTTCCTTTTCTCTTAGCCATGGCAACAAATGCTTGAACTTGTTCATTTGATCCTACATCACTTTTTGCCTTCAACATTGTTTCTTCAATTTTGCATAATGACCAAAATTCACTGAATGGAATGGCTTCCTTCTTTCCATAGATGCTTGATACAAAGTTGCCCCATTCATCAGGTAGTGCATTGAGCACCACAATGGTCATCTCTTTGTAGGATATTATTTCCCCCAACTATTGCAGTTTGTCTCTTATTTGTGACACCCTCAAAAGATATGAGGCTATCCCTTCTTCCTTTGATACCTTCATCTTATATAGCTCAGTTCTCAAAGATATAACTTCTCCTGTAGTACTTGTGGAGAATAATTCTACTAGTTGTCATAGATGTCTTTTGACTTCTCCAATTTTGCTACATAAGGGATGAGAGAATCCTTGATTGATTCTATAAGGATTCTTTGAGCCCTTATCTCCCCCTTCATATACTTCGCTAGAGCTTGAGGTTTTTCCTTTGGCAGTTTGGTGATTGAACTCTTAACATGTCCAATGACTTCATTTTCTATGAGAATCAAATCTGTCCTCTTCTTCCATGCAAGGAAATTTGACGACCCAACCAACTTATTGCTCTCCTCGCAAAATAAAGTCATTTTGATTGTAGATTCAATCATATATATAAGGATACTTACTTGTCAAGTGAAGATACTCCTTTGATGGTGATATCTTTAACTTGATGCCTTCTTGATTGTGATGATGATGTTTGCTTCCTTGAAGATGACAATGCCTCTTCTTTGATGTAGAGACTTCAAGCTGCTTCAATGTGTAGTCCTTCTTTCTTTGAGTGGAGGTGGGGTCTTTGAATCTTCTCCTCCTTGAGATGATGATGATTGTAAAATGTGTGAGCTTCCCGAGAACACTTTAAGTGTGGAACCCTTCTTTGGATGAGCTAGGGTTTTCAGGTCTTCTATGATATTCCTTAATTCCTTTCTTGATAGTTCGATATAATGCCTTAACCTTTTTGATATTCTTTTTGATGGCCCTTCTTCAAGTTTCCTTTCCTTGTCTTGTCACCTTAGCTACGATACCATGTTGAGTAATCTTGGGCAGCGAGATTAAGTGATTTCTCTTACTTTGATAATTGTTTGTGATGTTTTTTTCTCTTAACTTAGTTATCTTCTCCTTTCACTTGATTATATTTAGTGTTTTTATCATCAAACAGCTACCAAATCATAACGAACAATGAGACGAGGACACAAGATATAGGTGATCAACCAGGGCCAAAACCTCTCCTCTTGAGAGGAAAACGCACAAGAATTCTACTCTTCTTATAGAACTTCAAATGACGAATTCCAAGACCTATGACCCTTGACCAAAACCCCTCCAAGACCAATTCAAACTTTTCCTTTGAAAAACTTTCTTCTAGCAAAGTCAATCCAGCTTCACAATTGTTGCAACTCTCTACTTCGACCTCAACTTCTCACCTGCAACTAGGACTGCAATTTTCGGCTACTGCAAAAACCATAGTTTTTGCAAGTGTGGAAGAATAAGGTGTCTTTACCCTCTTTTTCTCCTTCACTTGGGATGGCTTCTTCTAATAGGAAACTCAGCTTGCAGTGGAGACTTCTTGAGAGACAAACCTCGGCTTCCATGTGTGACTTTAATTCAGTACTTCTGCAGTAGAAGGTGTCCCTAAATATCTCGCACGTCTGAGGTGAATAGCCCAAAAACAATCATTAAGAACTTCGCTTTCCTCTTCCTTAGATTCTCCTTCTCTTCGCTAGGTATCATTTTCTCTTCTTGTGCTTCCATGAACTTGATTGATGTCCATTTGCAAATGAGGTCGAATCCTATATATAGTCTTCTTGTTGCATCTTGTAGGCCAACTTGTCACTGTCCTTAGGCTGACTTGTCTCTTTGTGAAGGTCGACTTGTTTCTTGCACATTGACTAGGTCTTGGAGGGCTTTTTACTTTATTTTTGACTCAAATAAATTTTCTTTACAATACGTAATATGCCCAAAAGGGTCTTCCATACATGACAATGACTCAATTGACTTGTAGACTCAATGGAAAGCCCTAGAAGCACTCAATGGGTGTTCGACCTATAAAACAAATGACCTTGAGCATCAAACCCATGCCTCAAGAATAACAATAATAGTTTTATTTTTCTCTTAACAACAAATACACAAAATTATGATTGCATATGACATTATGAAGACCGACCTAGACACATATTTCAACAGTCAACCCTTCTAAGAAAATCATATTACCATAGCTCAATCCTGCATCACCCAACTTCTACCTGCAACTTCTACCCTACAACTTTCGTCTTGCAACTATGTCCTGCAGCTTAGGCCCTGTAGTTGCTACAGTAACCCTAATCCGGCTTATTCAAGAGATCCTTCCTTGAGCAAGACAAATCCTCCCAAGGTCAACGAGGTCAAGACAGAGTATTCCTTCTCCCAGCAACTTGATACTGCAGCTCGGTCTATTGCAACTCAAACTTGCAATTTTGGCCTCCTTTGTAGCTGCAGAAACCCTAGAACTCTACATGTGTGAGAGTGATAGAGCCCAAAAACAAGTTTCTTTGACTTCCTTAGCCTTCTAGACCTTCGCTCCACCTTTCTTGTCTCATCTAGCCTTAGATCGAACTTATTCTCTTGAGATCGCGTTTGTGAGAGACTGAGTACCAAATGAGGTCGAAACTACTTCTATATATAGCTTTTCCAGGGAGTCGAATTCCCTCCTTTAGGGCGACTTGAAGCTTCCAAGGCTGACTTGTACTTTGGAGGATTCCACGACTTTCTAGACTCAATAAATTCTTTTACAAGATATATTTTTCCCGAAAGGGTCTTATAAGCATGATGTTGACTATCCTGATTCATGAGAATAAATCATATGACCTAACAAACCCTAGAAGCATGAAGAACATGCTTTTACCTAGAAGATCATCACTAAAAAGCATGAAACCCATGCTTTAAAATAAGAACTTTTTCTTTTCTTCTTTTGTTTGTTACATAAGATACATATTGAAATGAGTACAACAAGAATTATGAAGACCGAAACTAGTTATATTTCCAACAGCCTTGGGGGACAAGACTCCTGAAGAAGCTTTCTTTGGATTGAAGATTGAGTTTGGCCGCTTTCGCATTTTCGGTTGTGCAATGCATGTCCTATACCAATAGAGAAGTTGACAAAAGTTGAGGCAACCAAGGGAGAAGAGCATATTTGTGGGTTATAGTGAGACCTCAAAGGCATATAAGGTCTTCATTATAGCACAAAAGAAGATCATGGTGAGTCGGTATGTCAAGTTTGAGGAGAGCTTGGCCTTCAAGAAGTTACATGAGCCCCTTCCAAAGACAAAAGACAAGGAGCAAGTGGATCTGAAAATTGAGGAAAGTTCATCGCCACCCACTTCAAGGACTCGGTCTTTAGGTCAGGAGGCTCCTTTCAGTTCTGTCGAAAGGAGGCCTCGATAGCTAGAACAGACATTGAGGGACACTCAGGAGCAAGTGGAGGCTCCTAGGAGTACATTTAGGAAGAGTAGGCCATCGAGGAAGTTTCCCAACTATATGGCTCCCATGAGTAACACCACTGATTCCAAGCCTACCAATTTTGAGGAAGCAACAAAGCCAGCAAGTTTGGAGGGATGTCATGATGGTGGAGTATCACTCCATTATGAAGAAGGATGAGTGGGATACAATTGTGAGACTAGAGGGAAAGTTGATGGTGAGCTCCCAGTGGATATTCAAGATCAAGCATGCGTGAATGGCAGCATTGAGAAAAACAAAGTGAGGTTTGTAGCTAAAGGGTTCTCCCAAAAGGAGGTAGTAGACTATGAGGAGACTTTTGCTCCAATTGCCAGGAATACTTCAATTTGGACTATCATATCTATTGTCATGGTCATGGGGTGGAGGATACATCAAATGGATTTCTCAAAGGAGCTAATGAGGAGGAGGTGTACATTGAGCAACATCAGGGCTTTGAGATACATGAGAGGGATTATCATGTATGCAGGCTTAAGAAGGCATTGTATCGACTCAAGCATGTGAAAAATCGGTGACCTGAATCCTATTGTAGCAACTGATGTTAATTCTTCTAATTGTTTAATTAAACAAACAATTTACTTACAGTTTCCTACGGAAAATATCGAATTAAATACATTGCAACCTTCGAAAATAAAATATTGCAGAAGAAATAAAAAAAGCTAAAAGAAATAGATGCACACACAAAATAAATTGTTATTTTTGGACAATGTCCCCAGAAAAACCCAACTCGGGAAAATCAATGTAGCAGCTAAGGGTTTTCATACTATGCAATAGTGAAAATCTAAGTACAAACTATGGATGCCCAAACCGGAAATCCAAACAGAGATAAACTTGTAAGAAATACTAGTGAGTTAAATTCCTCACTCCACAGGGTATCCAACACTGACCTCAGCTCAAATTGAGCTGCTCCCAACTGCCTCTACGCAGTCACTGCATCACTCTACGCAATCACTGTGTCCCTCCAACTCGAAATTGTGTCTCCTTTCACTGTTTCGTCAGTTGTTGTCTAGGAAACTGATTCTCCTGACCTCTGGAACCTGTCTCCAACTTCTGGCACTGAGTTTCGACTTCTCCCCAACAAAATGAAATTTGCTTCTAGAGGTCACTACGGCACTATCTGCCTCTCTGCAAATGTACTCATCAGATCTAGAATTCTTCATCTGGCTTCACTATCTTTGCCCCTCTCTCACTGTTTTGATCTCACTGAATCACTTCCGGCAACATAGTTGCTACTCTGGAAATCGATTTCCCAACAAAATTGAATGCACAATTGATTTGTTGTGTCTTCTCCAAGCCCCATTGACTTCTTCTTATAATCCTTCGTTGAGACTTCAACAGCCACGGTTAAATCTTAATCGATGGTTAGGATTTACTAGAAATCGATCCATGTACTTTTCTAGAACATTCTCACCATGACTTAATTAATTCTGATTAATTAATCATATTCCCTAAGTCTAAACTTAGGAAATATTAAAAATTGACTAATAAATCTAATTAAGTCGTCTCTTGGTGGAATTTCCAAAAACAATTTATGGGTTTTGGAGAATACATGTTTTTTGGCCTCTCTGCCAAATCTCGTGGCTAGAACACATCTGATGCTACAAAAACTAACAAAGCAGGCATCAAGGGTGTGGTACTCTAGGATTGATGGGTACTTACTAAGCATGTGCTTCACCAAGAGCGAAGTGGATCCCAACTCATATTTCATACTTGTTGAGGATGATCCATTTATTTTGGCATTGTATGTTGATGACCTATTTCTCAAATGCGAAGAAGCTCATTGCTATGTGCAAACAGGATTTGGCTTTGGAGTTTTGGATGAATGACATCAACTTCATGCATTGCTTCTTAGGGTTGGAGGTGTAGCAATAGCAAAGCGAGATCTTCCTTGGACAAGGGAAGTATGGAATTGATATTTTGAGGAGATTACGCATGGTAGACTGTAACCCTATGACCACACCTATGATCACCAATTTAAAGGAACTAAGTGCTTCATACTAAGAATCTATGGATCGTGTTACCCACCACTTCGTGGGTGATATCCCTAGGAGAAATTTTTCTCCATGATAGACCTCAGCCGGCAGCCCCTTGCAGCCTTCTTCTAGCTCATTGTGCCATTTCTCCGCCACCTAAGCTAGCCATGTGGTCCCTCACCCATCTGTGTTGATCATATGTTTGAAGGTGGGCCTCTCGAATCTAAAGGTATGTCTTGTCATTTGGTAATTGAGTATTGGGTTTACTTATCATAGATACTTCTGGGCACAAATTGATGGGGGGATTTGGCGGAAAGAGTGGGCTTAGTTTGTGCTCCTGTCCCCTTGATCTCTTTTGGGTGTTACCCTTACACCTTAATCTCGTGGGATCTCCTTTATTGACCATTTGGTTCTAGGGTGGTACTACTTGGGAAACCCCGACTTTGGGTGTGTGGTCCCGCTCATTTATCTACATATATTGCTCCCCTTCCACTCATTATACCCCCACTCATCATTTCTCCCACCTAGGTTTGTTGTTTTATGGTAGCATCGGATGTGCTCTAGCCTTGTAATTTTGAATATAGGCTAAGACACATGTATTCCATAAAACCCAGAAATGGTTTTGGAAAATTCCACTTAGAGATGATTTAATTAAATTAATTAATCATTTTTTAATATTTTCCTAAGTCTAAACTTAGGGAATTTGATTAATTAAAGTGTATTAATTAAATCAAGTGTGAATCTTCTAGATAAAATCATGGATCACCTCCAAGTTAATATTAGCCCTTGATTATGTTTTAATCTAGACCATTGAAGAGTCAATGGGAGATTATAAGAAGGAGGGTGAGGGGCCTATGGAAACACACTTGACACTTGAGCCATTGAGCATTTTCGAATTTGTGTGAGAAGACAGCTTTTGATCAAGAACAAATCACTAGGGCTAGGTTTTCTAAGTGATTTGATTTAGTGATCAGATCCAGAGAGGGGCAGAGGCAGAGATTGGTCAGGAGGGCCAAGAATACATTTCAGAGAGAGGCAGCATCAACGCAGGAGAGAGACAACGCAGTTTCTGGCTAGGGTGACGAAGTTACTGCAAAGAATCACGCAGAGCCAGTGCAGTGTCTCTTGGATTCAATCCAGAGAAAGATAGAGGTTTGGGTTCTGAGCCAGGAGGGCTAAGATCCAGCTTCAGATCAGCGAGATCAGCTATAGGAAGGGGTGACGTAGTCCCTCTAGCTTGCCTACGCAGGCTTACACAGATCTAGCATAAGAAATCATGCAGAGGAAGTGAGGGCTTCATCAGCGCTATTTTGATCGACCGGAGACTTGCTGAGTGAGGGATATCTCACATCATTTTTGCTGTCTAGATTTCTCTAAAGGGTTTGTCAGATGTTGGCACCCTAGTTGTATTCAAGATTCTACTGCTTAATAATACAAACCCTCAGATCTGCTGCACCAGTTTTCCCAAGTTGGGTTTTTCCGGGGACTTAGTCCAAAAATAACTGTGTCAATGTGGTTGTTTTTCATTGAGTTTTGTTCAAATTGTTTCAACACTTAGATTTATTCCGCAGTATTATTTGTGTAGGCTGCTTTAGTAATTACTTCAGTATTTCAATGTAATGAAATAATTATCAAATAATAGGAGAAGTAATTCAGATTTGTTGCAGTAGGAATCCAGATCTAGGATTTTTCACAGCGTCCACATAGCCTCCATGGGTCCACATAGGGTCAGCCTCCCTATCCCCTTGGCCCCACCTTAGGTCAGGCCTAGAATGATGCCCCGAAGGTTGAAGGAACTAAAAGAAAAAGAAAAAGAATAATTGGCCACATTTAACAAGAAATGGTACCACAAAATGCAAAAGATGGTCGGGACAAAAATAATTAGCACAAGAGCAAAAGCCAATACATGAGGTCTACCCCATACACATGGCCATCACCCTGGTTCCATAGGCCCTAGATGAGCCTCCTTTGTCATTCAGGAACCCATGATTGTCCCAAGACCTGGAGGGCAATGAACCGCCCTACCTTGAAGGGGTAATCACTGCTATATTTGACACATCATGCTCTTATCCTTGAGCCCCATCCAGTTAATTAAAGAAAATTCATAAAAGGCAAAAGGCATATAAAGAAGGGTGGAAAAATCAAGGTCAGGATACCTCATGTACCACGATTGCTCCATCTTACACATTATATACCCTAGTGTTGGCTTCCCCTTATCTGGCTGCCCCTATGCCCCAATATGCCCAGGATTGCCCCTCTCATTCCCTACTCCATTTCACTTATTTATCACTTGCCACCCCCATTGGAGGGATGTACCTTGGACATACTATCCCCTTTAAGGGTTGAAAACACTTAATAAGGTACTTGGATAACCCCCTTTGGAGTATGTAGACACTAGCACCTGCCAAAGCCCACTACCGAAGGGCATGCCATTGTGAAGTGCCTGCCTTGTTATCCATGATTTGTAAGCTCTTTTACACGATTACTCTAATGATTGGTTGTATTGGAACCCTAGGAGATGCATTGGATCTTATACAGGATTGCACGTGGTTTCCATTTGAGTTTGGTCTCCCTCTACGGGGTCCTAACCCCCATAGGGCTACATTGGCACATCTAGGGTGTGCATAGAGAGCCATGGGCCTCCACAGAAGTAGACGGCACTCCACGAATCCCCATCGATGTTCAGAGAATACTAGAGATCCACTGGGATGATGATGATGTGCTTGGTACACTATGCCCATCAGGCCCAACAGGAGCCCCACACTCTTAGCAGGTGCCCCAGGACTTGTACGATGTCATGGCAGCGTTAGTTCCATCACTTGAGCCCTTACATAGGATCTACAGGCATCTTCAACTCATAAGGAGACACATGGGGTCATTTATGTGCCCCCACACCCACTGCGAGCACCACAAGTCTACTATTTGGAGAACAAGGGGCCACCCCCTTGTCCATCATATTTTGAGGAGTCTATTCATCATTGTGGTACTTATGGATATTGTTAGGCCTTTGGAGGGCCCCACGACATGTACATATTATTATTTGACCTCCTGATAGGCTTATTTTTTCCATTTATGAGCTAGTTTGGCGGGCTTGTCACCAATAGGGGTTTTATTTGCATATTATTTTACTAGTAGGGGCTAATGTAGGCTCATAGGCTAATTTGAACTCCAAAAAGGGGTATAAATTGATGTTAGCTACATTCATTTGTATCATCACTTGTTTTGGGATCTCCCTCTCTTAAGAGAAACTCGCATTTTTTCCTTGGTGGATATTTTTGGATGATGGATAAATTTTGATGTATGGATTTGGGTTATTTCTATCTTGGAGCTTCTTATGTGCAAATTGATGTCGGTTGGATATACTCTCTAACATTGTAAGTGTAAATTGTTGTTGCATACTACTGGATTTCCTTATAATTAGGACTAATTACTGCATGATGGAAATGTGGAATTATGTGTCTATTTAGCTTATTCTATGTATGGGCCATTGTTAGATGAATGAAATGTCCTAGAGATCATTTTTTCTCGATAAGCTTGCATCATTTGTATGAAGTATAAATGCTTGAAGTATGAAGTATAGATGCTTGAAGGTCACTTTTCTTATATTTCCCTTAACATTGAATGAAGTTGACTTTCTAGACCTCCTTGAACAAGAAACCGAATTCTTATTCATTATCATCCTTGACTCCATATCCCCAAATGAACTAGGCACTGGTCCCTC
This sequence comes from Pinus albicaulis, assembly GCA_034641835.2. NCBI lineage: Eukaryota > Viridiplantae > Streptophyta > Pinopsida > Pinales > Pinaceae > Pinus > Pinus albicaulis. The sequence goes on along the minus strand of CM076581.1, from coordinate 1,123,267,479 downwards.
ACAAAAGAGTGGTCAATTTCCCCTATTTTTAGACTTTTTCCCATTTTTCCCAGGTCTAGCCCCATTAAGTTGCCTAGGGCATCAAATTCTCGGGAATCTAGCCACAGTGAAACTTCGATCTCCTAGAGGCCACTGCATTGGTGGGTCCCCTTGCTCTCCTCCAAATTTGGGCCAATTCCAACAGTGGAATCTCCCTATACCTCAAGCCCTAGCTCTAGGACCAAGTTTTGCCTTGTGTTTCCCAAGGCTAGCACCTGGCAAGATCAATTTGAACTTTTGAAGTAAAAGTTCTTGTTTGATCCTTCCCCCTCACCTTGTCTAGGATAGGAGCATGATCAGTTGTTATATTCCATCCCCGAACCTGGGCTGGGTCCACTTGGTCCCATGTGGTCCCATTTCTTGTTAAAGAGTGTTCATCAAGGACTATTTGGAAATCCAAGTTCTTATAGGATTTTAGGGATCGGGAAGTACCTCTACAAGTTGTAGCCTTCATCCTCGCCCTCCAATCCTCACACCTCTTCTCCTAGAAGATCAAGTCCCTTGCTTAAAAGTCATGCAGGTCTCACTCTTTATTCTATCCTAGGGAAAGGGTTCCCGAGATCACTCCATACCCCTATTCATTGACATATCCCTCATAAGTGGCTTCCTAAAACATCGGGACTCCTCCCATTGGTGAAAGTCCGTAAAGAGCAAGGAACCTTAGCTGAGGTAACAGTGGGCTAAGTCTCCATCGTTGCCCTTGACCTAGCAGTTGCCCTTATGGGAACCCCTCTTTAGGTCTCCTATTGGTTTGAGTGGTAATAGATCCCACATTGTATAGGCAATCAGTTAGTTCCTTGATGTATCTGGTCAACACTAGGTCAAATATCTGCTTTGTTGTAAACACCCTGAGCTAGTTCATGGTGGAACCAAAGGAGGTTCATTGGATTGCAGTGAAGCATATACTCGGATACTTGTATGGTATAGTAGAGCATGGGATGAGATATGTCGAGAGTGATGCAGTGAAGCTGCAAGGGTATACAAACTCAGATTGGGCTAGGAGTGCAATGGATAGGAAAAGCACCTCAAGGTGTTGCTTGAATTTGGGATCAACAACGATTTCATGGTTCAACACGAAACAGGATTTTGTGGCACTTACTTTAACAAAGGCAAAGTATATGGCTGTGAGTTTAACAAGTTGTGAGATTGTTTGACTTACCAAGTTACTTGCTAGGCTATTTAGTATTTTGTCCGAAGTTGGGAACCTACATTGATTTACTATGATAATCAAAGTTGTGTAAAACTTTTTGAGAATCGTATTTCATGAATGTTCCAAGCATATTGAGATTAGGTCACTTCATCAGAGACAAGACCCAGAGAGGAGCGGTGAAATGGTGCATAATACCTTTCTCACTAAGAGGGAGTGTTGAAGTTTAACAAAGGACAGGTGCTTCTGCAAAGGCTAGGTGTCAAGCACGCAGGAGTTGTCCCAAGGCTCACTTAGGAAACTTGCTTAATTAACCTCAATTAATTGAGTAAGTTGTTTTTTATAATTTTCCCAAGTCTAACGTAGGGAAAGCTTGTTACTTAAATTCAATTAATTGATGTTGGCTATTGAGCTAGGAAATTCTAAGGAAATGTAAGCTAATTAAATTTGTGACTTAGACTTAATCTTAACCGTTGATCTCAAATGAGGTGAGATCTAGTCTCAGTCATCAGTCACTTTAAAGACTAGGGTTAAGGGTTTAGCTCAATAAAGAATTATAGAAGGCAACCCAAGGAGAGAAGAATACACATATTTGAGAAAAGAACTTTCTCAACGAGTGAGAAAGCACAATGAGTGAAAAAGGAGTTTTGCCTGAGTATTCAGAATCAGGCCAAGGGAAGACATTACCACAGTATTTCAGCAGAGAGGAATCTTGTACAGGAGGAAATCAAAAGAAGGTTCAGTGGAAGAGTTTCCAGTCAGCAAGAAGGATGAGTTAGCATCAGCTGCACGGCTGAGCCATCCGAGCCCACTTGCGGCCATACAGAGAATTTCCAGGTTTTATCTTGTGTAAAATTCTGCTGTCAGTTGTAAATTTCTTCAGCGCCATTTTCCCAGTTAGGTAGCCATCACCGTTCTGATTAATAAAGTGAAGTTCAGTTTGAGGGTAAACTTCTGTGTGAGAGAATTATTTCCCGTGTTTGCTTCCGCTAAAAATTCCAAGTTAAAATTCCAGTGTATTTCTTATTCAGTAGATTCAGATTTAATTCTCTGGGTTAATAATCTACTAGAATACAAAATCAGATATGGAATTAGAAGTTTAACACTAAGAAGATTAACAACAATAATGGCAAACTAAATGGTTCTTTAAGAGTCACCAAAATTACCATCTGATTCTAGAGATGGAGAGAATGTGGAAAATGGTTCCAAATAAAGGAAAACATTTTCAACTCTTACATTAAGTCCTAGGACAAAAACTAATTTTCTGTTATGAGTATTCTAAAGACATTTGACAGACATGGTTTAGCTGCCCATCTAGTCTTTCTTTAAAACGTTATTTCCTATCCTTGGCATCGAAAGTTTATTTTCTCTACTGATGACTTGCTATTATTACATCAAGTGGTCGCACCTACTAAGTTAAAGCAACGGATCATACCTACTACCACAGGAAAACTCTGGGAAGTATAGTATCAAAACAGAAAAGATCATATTATACGTAGCTCAATTTCAAATCTTCTATTTCTAGGAAACATTCTAATGTAAATACTTATCTTATTGTCATCACAAGGAGAAAAAATTATAAAAACACTCACTTCTCTCAGCATGATACCACATCTAGTAAAGCAGGGGAGAATGCATATTTGTTAAGTTCAATATATATAATAGAAAAACAGAGAAGATCATATTATGCTTTATATATAGCTTAATTTTGAATCTTCTATTTCTAGGAAACATTTGAATGTTAAAATTGATATCTTATTGTCATCACATGGAGAAAATTTTATAAAAAGCACACTCACTTCTGTTGGCATGACGCCCCATCTAGTAAAGCAGGCGAAAATGCATATCTGTTAAGAAGTTCAAGATATAATCTGTAAGCTTCTGGCTGAAGCTGACGATAGGGAATTACCCTGCAAAAAATCAGATCGACATCATTTCAAACCAAAATCAACAATAAGATTATCAATAAATACATTATAAAAGTTTATATCCCTATCAACAAACTTATGGAAGGAAATGACTAGTAGTATACAGACTTATCCAGAAAAAGGATAAAGATAGTAAATTAATGAACCCGATATATATGAACCGAACAATTGTATAAAAATAAAGGGACTTCAGAAATCAAGAAAGCAACAAAAGAGTCACCAGCCATCTATAAAAATACATACTAGAATTTTCTTGCAGGTCTAACCAATGAACCTGAAAGAAAATTAAAGCTATAAACATTCCAAGGCTATCCTACAAAATAGTAACACTAGTGTCAGTTATTATGAACCAGGCAGGTTCGTAACAACAATTTGAGATGGCTAGTCTATATTGATAACCCAGTCCAAGTGAGAGGAGTATAAATATAATATATGAATGGCATTTGATTTTGTTACAAATCACAATACTGATGTCATTATTTATGTATATCCCATACCCTTCCTTCTCTTATTAACCTTAATCTCTTAATTATTACAATTGTGGCATATCACATGCCATTACATTTTGAAATTTTATATTATCAAAGTACAAGTGTAATCCACAATTCCTCCAGCATTTAGCATGATAAAATATATTAGTAGCAACAGCGTGTTGAATTAATCATGCAAATTGCAAAAGCATTAAAATCTTCCTCTTGAAATTGTTGTTGGACTTTTCTAATAATCTGTTACATTCACTATTCATATATTACGACCCAAGTTGTTCTCTACAGCACAGTTAATTCTGGCTAAGATGTTTTTGAGGAAACTTCCAGATGAAATGGAATTAACTACTCTTGATTCCCGTCACCTGAATGGGGTCTCAGAGATTTGATAGCCCTCCCGGTCTCAGAGATCTGACAGCCATCCCTAACTACACCCACCATCCATCCTATCAATCAGCTTGGAGGAGACACAAGGGAGAATAATCTAGTTAAGAGTGGAGGCTACTGTAATATCCCCAAAGGGGAATAACCAGTAATAAACAGAAATACACCAATACAGATATAGAAAATATAAGACTGAACCAGATCACTGAATCATAGCACATGGAATACCAGAAACTGAGCCATTTTATTAATCAGTAAGTACATAGAGAGGAGTACAATAAATCAGAGTAAGTGCACCTATCCTTGCCCTAGGCAAGTGGAGACCCTCTCAACAGAAAATGGCTGCAACAAGGACAGCGTCCTAGCTGCTCTGCAAGCTGAAGATGAACTGCGCTGGTACTGGGGCTGAAGACTGATAAATTTGCTGATCTCCAACTGCAAACCCTCCACAATGAAAAACGCTGTCTCTGCTAGTGACAGCGCAGAAACAGATAGAGCACCAATCACCAAATCCTCCAGACAAATAGATCAGCCTCTGAAGGCTAGAAAACGCTGTTGAGCCTGCCTCTCCCAAGTCTGCTCATCAGATTAGCGTCCTACCAAGTGGATCTGCTCCTGAACACTCAGATCTGACAGATCTGAAGCCTCCAAACCAGATCTGCGTCCTTCCCTTCCTGATCTGCGTCCTCCCCTATCAGATCTGCCACCAAACCTTCAGATCTATGCTAGATCTGACAATATCTCTTCAGATCTACAGCCTCTAGGGCTGGATCTGATGTTAACCCTTCAGATCTGGACTAGATCTGCCAATATTTCCTCAGATCTGCAGCTCCCCAAGATGGATCTAGGGCTAAACCTCCAGATCTGCAAGATACAAGACTGGATCTGCAAGTGGCTGCTCAGATCTACCCTTTCCAAGATTGGATCTAACAATAGGCCTTCAGATCTACAACCCTTCCCTTCAGAAATGGACAGCGTCCTCCCTTCCAGACTTGACAGCGTCCTCCTCCTCACTGGACAGCGTTCTCCCTTGCCAGAACTGGACTGCGTCCTTTCTAGGACAGCGTCCTCACCCTCCTGAATAAAACTGCGTCCTCTCTCTGGATGAGACAGCGTCCTCTCCTCAATGAACTGCGCAGCCACTAGAGGGCTTTCTCCTCCTCAGATTTGCTTCAGAAACTGCTGCTGCTCTGCTACTGGAACTGAAAGGTGTACTCAGAACAAACCTTACTAGGGCGGGCACTCGAAGTCCCCCTAAGCTAAGGGTGAAACCAGAAAACCTTACCAGGGTCGGCACTCGAAGTCCCCCGAGGCTAAGGGTGAGATCTCCGACCGGAGACACTCGTGCACTAAACAGTGCTGCAGACCGACTAAACAACCGGCGTGCTGAAGCCGACAAAGTCTAGCTATCAATAAGAATATCAAATCATGAATGATCAAATGAGGTGAGAGCCTCTCCTTTTATATCATCAAACTCCCTCCAAAACTTAACTCTCCCTGGATCTGCGCAGTTTACCTTGGGTTAGCCTGATGCCTCCCCCATCATATCCACGTGGACCCCCAAGGCCCCCTCTCTAAGTTACAACGTCAATCTACTAGGAAAAGGAACACTTTATTATAAAGTGAGGTGACCCCTCTTATTTCTCACTTTATTTATTATGTCTAGCTAAAGCGGCAAAATAAAGCAAAAATGAAATATTCCAATTAGCAAGGCTAATTGGGAATATTACAGTCTCCCCCGGCAAAACGTTGCTTGTCCTCGAGCAACTGAAGTGATGGATGCTGTAAAGTCTGCTCGCTCTCCCAAGTGGCATCCTCATCCGGCAAAAATTGCTTGTTCTCAAGCAATGCTTGAACAAGCCTACTTTCTAGCTGATGCTCCCTGCCGATACTGCAAAATGTGCCTGGGTCCCACTGAAACCTCTTTGTCTCCTGCATCACCCTGACATGAAGGGATATCTCAATGCCAGGATCCCAAACTGGCCTCTCATGGTACCAGCCAATCAATAGTCCTCCCGGATCCCATCGCCACTGTGGCCAATAATCGTACAAGCCCCATGGCTCGAACTGCTCACTGCCTCTAGCTATGACTGAAGACCATGACCGCTGCTGCTCTGCATCTATGGCTGTGTAAGTTGTCCCATCGACTGTGCACCAGCTCATCATCTCTCTCCCATCAAGGCATGGAGTCAAAAATATAATGAGGAATATCTCCCTCCTGTGGATCCTCCATCTCCAAGCAATCATCCAGACCAAATGAGCCACCTCCCAACAAGGCAACTCCCAAAAATCTCCTTCCACCTCAAGCTCGGGTAATGAAGGTGGGCTGAAAATATGAACTTGGCAAGCATCATAGCTTACCTCATGCTGTCCTTCTCTCCACTCATGACAAGTGTAGAGTCTATGTTGATCCTGGGCTGCAAAATCATTGCCCTCCAATGGCAAAGTGAAAAACAATCCACCATAGAAGGTTCCTCCATCAATGAAGAACAAGCTGGCCCAAAACAAACCATCCATGAAGAATATGACATGGTCATCATGGATCACCCTAATGAGATGTTTGCTGAAGGTTCTATATGAGGATACACAGTGCAAACAATCTCTCACAAGGATACAACGCAGTCTCATCCACTGCAACCTCAGAAAATCACATGGCAAGCAACGTACAAGATCCATCACATCTACTAATGGATAGTAAATGGCTGAATATGATAGCAACATAGGTCCAAACACTTGCCCATGGTTGTACAATGGATGAACATCTATCTCATGGCCCATATCAAAAGAGAACGCATACATAGTAGTGGTGGCCATGCCTCCTCCCATGCTCCCGTTAGAACATGTAGTGCAGAAAATACTCAAAGGCACATTCAGCTCATGTGTCTCTCTCATAATCAAGCCTCCCATACAAATCTGACCATATGTTGGAAGTAAGATGGCACATGGATCCATACATGAGTCCTCCATAGTGTTTTGGCATGTTATGAAGAAGAATGAACCATGTGCTGCAAGAAGATAATCCTCCTCATGCTTGGAAACCCAAGTCAAGAAGAATATGCCGTAGATGTCTCTATCATCATTACCTCCTCTTTGTGCAACAAATATGTAGTGATCCTGGGACCTATGGGTTATCGATCCACCATATCCCTGCTGCGCACACTCCATCCATAATGTTCTGCTCCAAGGTGACAACGCTGTGAGCTCATGTAAGTAAACTCTTGTTAATACAAGACTCTGTTCCTTGACATGCTCCTTGTCAAAGACTCCTCTAATAATGCTGCAACAAATATGGAATACTTCCCAAGATGGAAGTGCTTCCCAATCAAGACCATGGAGATAGTGCCATCTCCTCCTCCTGCAACATCATGCAAAGTGTGGGAGCAAATCTGCCCTTGCTCTCCCAAGCAAAGCAACAAGAAATTGTGTTGCCTCCCCATACCTCCATCATGCAACTCATGTGATGACGACACAATGAATGATATGAGTAACACATCAACACCGTGCATCCATACTCTATGCTGCTCAATGATGCAAGTATCCATCCATCTTCTCCCCATCCTCCTACTCTTAGGAAGAGTGTTTGCCAAGTGATGGCCAAACTCTTTCAAGAGTAACCAGCGCAGCCAAGCCTCCTGCTGCCTGGTGTCATAGATCTGCAAGTAGCCTCCCAGCTCCTTGCTCATCATCCCCATCCACTCAATCACTTGTGGATGCCTCCTTCTCCTCATCCTGGTACTCCTCCCATGAGGGCTACCATCCTCCCAAATCAAATTTCTGATTTTGCACTTCATGGGATTTTGAAATATAAACTTCTCAAGGATCAATGAGACCCTATCAAGACTCAAATAGGTGGTAGGCAAAAACCTCCCATCATGGTGTGTATGGCTCAAGGGATGTCCAACACAAGCATGAGAGACGTTATCCATCCGAAGATGTCCCCCATCTTCTATCTGCTCTTGTGAGAAAGGAAGAAAGTCATTGCACCCCATGGGGTGTCGAAGTGCATCTCTAGCGAGATCTCTCCTTGAGACCTCCCCTTCATCCATAGCCCGCTCCACCGAGCACCAACTCAAAACCTCTCGCCATCCAACCTCAACACGTGGCTGCTGTACCCTGTGCAACTCTGATCGTCTCATACCACTATCTAAGTCAACATCTGAGACCTGACTAGATGGCTCTGCCTCTCTCTCTCCAATGGGAAGAGATGACCCAACAACTCTGCTAGTCCCATCCATGCATACCTGAAGGGGAATGATCTGATGCTGCAATGTGCTCTCGGGTTGTACCATCAGGGAATCCAACTGCTCCCCAATGTGGACCAACTTGGCCGCCGACTTGGCACAAGTCGCTTTCATACCCTCCAGCTCCTGGTCCTGCAACAAAAGGGTCTCCCGTACTGACGCGGTCTTCTCCCTCAAAGCTCGAAGGTCCGTCCGAAGCCGATGATACCGCTGTCTGCGACCATCATCCAATATCTCTGTATCTCCTAGTGCCTCATCGATAGTGGATATATCTCCTGATACCTCACCCATCTGTCGTGTGCTGCTACCACCCGAAGACTCGAGCATGGCTCTAGTCATCTCCTCAGTGGATGGCTCTACCGGGGTAGGCTCTACCTCCTCCACTACGATATCAACCGGCACGGTCAAGGAGGTCTCCAATGATGGTGAGTCCTGTGTCACACTAGGTGTAACCTCAGGCTCCCTGCAATCCTGTGTGTCCTCTTCCTCCAAGTGTGAGGTAACCATTTTAATGGTTTCCCTCTCTGATGCTCGGTCAAGCTGGAAAGAGGTATCCAACTTGTCCACTGTGCGCTGTAGGTCCCTATCACGTGAGTGCTTGTTCCCTCTCTGAAAGTTGTGAGGTCTACTATCACGCTGGAGCTGATCATAATCTCTGCTAGCTGTGCGGTGGTGGTCTCCACCATGATGATGCCGGTGCCCCTGGTGTTGATCATGGAGTCTAATGCCATAACAGATCTGGATATATTCCTCGAAGGGGAGAGCATCCATGAATGCCTGTCCGAGAGCATGATAGTTTGCAAGAATGTCAGCCATCCGAGCCGGATCTACCTCTCGCCGTACTGTTATTCCTGTGTCCTCTGGCAAGAATGTGGGCATAGTGGGACGTGTGGGTGTACATGAATCCATATGCCGAGTGGCATCATACCGAACGATCTGAAAACCCCTAGGGAGTTCTCTCTGACTGACCTCTACGGCTGCAAATCTCTTGGTTACATCCCGCATGAATGTATCCATCTTCTCAGCCAACTTCACAATCATGTCCTCCATTGGATTCCGCTGATCTGTTTCCCTAAATCTCCTCTTATCCACATCACCTGCCATCAGCTCTTTCTGCTATGTGTCTACAGGCTCCTCAGAAACTGCACGGTTGCTGCAAAACCATACTGTTGCTTAACTTCGACCTCCGATTTACCCACTGAAAACTACTCGGAAAATTCTAGGAATTTGGGAAGGTGATCCTCACCCAAAACCCAGAAAAACCCAGAAAACGTTTTTCTTAATTCCAAATTCCAAAATTTGACCTTTTTTATTTTAGCCCTTTTTCCAACTGCGTTTCTGGAATTGCAACTGCTATTGCTCTGTATTATCTCTTTTCTGATGTTATAGACCACAGGCTGAGCCAGAATTAAGCTCTGATACCACTGTAATATCCCCAAAAGGGAATAACCAGTAACAAACAGAAATACACCAATACAGATATAGAAAATATAATACTGAACCAGATCACTGAATCATAGCACATGGAATACCAGAAACTGAGCCATTTTATTAATCAGAAAGTACATAGAGAGGAGTACCATAAATCAGAGTAAGTGCACCTATCCTTGCTCTAGGCAAGTGGAAACCCTCTCAACAGAAAATGGCTGCAACAAGGACAGCGTCCTAGCTGCTCTGCAAGCTGAAGATGAACTGCGCTGGTACTGGGGCTGAAGACTGATAAATTTGTTGATCTCCAACTGCAAACCCTCCACAATGAAAAACGCTGTCTCTGCTAGTGACAGCGCAGAAACAGATAGAGCACCAGTCACCAAATCCTCCAGACAAATAGATCAGCCTCTGAAGGCTAGAAAACACTGTTGAGCCTGTCTCTCCCAAGTCTGCTCATCAGATCAGCGTCCTACCAAGTGGATCTGCTCCTGAACACTCAGATCTGACAGATCTGAAGCCTCCAAACCAGATCTGCGTCCTTCCCTTCCTGATCTGCGTCCTCCCCTATCAGATCTGCCACCCAACCTTCAAATCTATGCTAGATCTGACAATATATCTTCAGATCTACAGCCTCTAGGGCTGGATCTGATGTTAACCCTTCAGATCTGGACTAGATCTGCCAATATTTCCTCAGATCTGCAACTCCCCAAGATGGATCTAGGGCTAAACCTCCAGATCTGCAAGATACAAGACTGGATCTGCAAGTAGCTGCTCAGATCTACCCTTTCCAAGATTGAATCTAACAATAGGCCTTCAGATCTGCAACCCTTCCCTTCAGAAATGGACAGCGTCCTCCCTTCCAGACTTGACAGCGTCCTCCTCCTCACTGGACAGCGTTCTCCCTTGCCAGAACTGGACTGCGTCCTTCCTAGGACAGCGTCCTCACCCTCCTGAATAAAACTGCGTCCTCTCTCTGGATGAGACAGCGTCCTCTCCTCAATGAACTGTGCAGCCACTAGAGGGCTTTCTCTCCCTCAGATTTGCTTCAGAAATTGCTGCTGCTCTGCTATTGGAACTGAAAGATAGAACTCAGGACAAACCTTACTAGGGCGGGCACTCGAAGTCCCCCGAAGCTAAGGGTGAAACCAGAAAACCTTACCAGGGCCGGCACTCGAAGTCCCCCGAGGCTAAGGGTGAGATCTCCGACCGGAGAAACTCGTGCACTAAACAGTGCTGCAGACCGACTAAACAACCGGCGTGCTGAAGCAGACAAAGTCCAGCTATCAATAAGAATATCAAATCATGAATGATCAAATGAGGTGAGAGCCTCTCCTTTTATAACATCAAACTCCCTCCAAAACTTAACTCTCCCCGGATCTGCGCAGTTTACCTTGGGTTAGCCTGATGCCTTCCCCATCATATCCACGTGGACCCCCAAGGCCCCCTCTCTAAGTTACAACGTCAATCTACTAGGAAAAGAACACTTTATTATAAAGTGAGGTGACTAAAGTGAGGTGACCCCTCTTATTTCTCACTTTATTTATTATGTCTAGCTAAAGCGGCAAAATAAAGCAAAAATGAAATATTCCAATTAGCAAGGCTAATTGGGAATATTACATAAGGCCACCCCCTCATTAAGTTCGTACATGCCAAGGGAGCCATGAGGAAGTTGTGTTTCATCCTCTAGCAGCACACGACCATGATGTGAGAAGCACTGATAGCACTCTGCATAATCATTGAGGGGATGGCGCAAGGATTGGAGAATCCAGTTCTTGCCATGATTAGCAAAATGGAGTTTAAAACAGAGGCCCCAGTAGCCACCCACCTTTGTAGCAAACAGTAACCTTTATATAGAGAGAAACAGAGTATGCAGATGGAAAAGACAATGGAAGTGAGTGGCAAAGTTCTGGCTCACGACACTCCATTGAACATAGAAAAGTAGGGGCAGAAAAACCATCTGCTCTTAGAGGCTGACTTTAGAACACAAAGGTAACCATGAAGCCAACCAAATCATCTCAGTGCAGGCCAAAACAAACAAATATTCAGTGGATAGCTCAGGAGTTGAGGATTGAGCAGTTAGAGCAACAGGTATCTCAGACAAAAAGGATAACCAGTTGTTCATAAATTGATGCAGCACTGCCTGAATTGTGCCAGACACTTATTTCTCCAAAAAAAATCACAATTTTTTCCATAATCTTCAACCTGTATTAGCAAACAAAGGAATTCGTAGCATGTCACTAGGAGAAACTCGAGAAAAGAAGCACTGAGGTTCTAAAAGACTATTGTGTGGAGTTAAGAAAGCTCAATGAGAAATACCACTTCCTCCTCTAGGCTATCCAAGGCTGTGAGAGGAACGCAACAGATGACACATCTTACAGAGGATAAGGAGCAGAAGATTGGAACCAACCCCCAACACCCAATCAACCTAGATGAAGAAGAGGTCTAAGATGCTTGATTTCCAGGTTCGTGTGAAGATTTCATAAAACTGAAATCCTATTGCAGCAACTGGAATTTATTTTTCTAATTGTTAAATTATTTTAACAATTTATCTGCAACAACAAATATCAAATAAATCACACTGCAACCTTCACAAATAAAACTGCGGAAATAATAGTGCTAGAAACTGAGAAAATACTAGCACACACAATAAAAATGACACTGTTATTTCTGGACAAATGTCCCCGGAAAAACCCAACTTGAGAAAACCGGTTCAGTAATGAGGGTTTTTATTATTATGCAGCAGTGAAAATCTGAGTACAATCTATTGCTGCCCAACTGGCAGTCCAAACAACAAGAAAATATGGGCAAAATTATTTTAAGGGAATTGCCCTTCTTCCGCAACCAATCCCGGCACAACTTCCTTCAGAAAACTCAACCTCCTAGACCCTCTGCGTCAGCCTCTGCACTGCTCTGCACAAACCCTATGAGTCAAATCTCTGATCAAGTCGTTCTGCCTGTCTCTGCTGAGGAAATTGCCTCTCCGGCACTCTAGACTCTCAGCACGGCCTAGAACTGAGAACAAATTTCTCTCCATCTAAATCGAACTGCTTCGCTGAAACCACTGCACAGTCCTTTGTGCTGCCTCACTGGGAATAACTCGGACCTCTTGTTGTTGCCTCTCGAGATCTGGAAAATCTCCTCCGGATCACTGTCCCTGCCCCTCACTATCTGTTGCTGCCTCACTGAAGCTCGAACTCTCCGGCAATTGACTACTGCTACTCTCGAAAATCAAATTCTCCAAGTGACTCTAGTGCATTCTCCATCACCACATCGATCTCCTCTTATAATCCACTGTTGGAGCACTAACGGCCAAGTTTAAAACTTAATCAAGGGCTACGATCATTTCTGGATCGATCTATGTGAGATTCTAGAGAATTCTCACCTTGACTTAATAATGATTACTTAGCCATATTCCCTAAGTTTGGACTTTGGAAATATTTAAAATCGGCTAATAATCTAATTAAGCCATCTCTAGGTGTAATTTCCAAAAATGATTTTTCGGTTTTGGAGATCTCATGTATTCTAACCTCTCCACCAAATTTTGTGGCTAGAACACATCTGATGCTACAAAATCTAACACTCACTCTTAGCGAGGAATGTGTTCTAGTGCCGCAAACCCTGTGACAGCACCCTATCTTTGTATCATCTATTGTCACACTGTTGATGTTTGGCCACTGTGACTTTCTGCAATTGCCCACCAACCACTGCGCAACTCTAATGCTACATATGTGCTACTACTAACCCTGCTTACTGCTGCCAACACTGCATCTACACTGCAACTCCCTCTCATCTGTTGTTGTTGCAACTGAGAAACATCCAAAATACTGAATCATTTGTGTTCAGTATGATACATCTGTCACCCAAGTCTCTGACTGCTACTAGCCTTTACATTGTCACTGAAGAATCTGCGTTGTTGTTAACTCTGCTCCATGCCAACTCTGCACTGCGCTACCCAGCAACTGACTGCTACTAGTCTCTACAACTGTCACTCTAGTATCTGACTGCATCTACTGCCACTGATCCATCCTGCTACTAAATACTGTGGGCCTCCGTAGCCAAGTCATGATCCAAGAGGTGGACTCCTCAAGGACCCTGCCCAATTTGGCTCTCTGGGGCTACAACTCCAAGTCACCCCACCTCACTCTAGGGTGTTTTCACCAGTGAGCAAAGGAGATTTCAGCAGCAAGAGAAAGAGATTTCAAAAGCAGATTTGGAGTGCGAAGTTTCCAACTACGGAATTCTTGGTTTTTGGCTCAGCTACAGCCATATTTCTCTTTTTTTTTGGCATTTTGGGGTAGCTTCAGCTACAAAAAATTAATTTGGGGAAGAAGCGTTCAATTTCTTGGTTTTTTCCCATTGTTTCGTCTATTTTTCGAGGGTTTATGCTACCAAAATTATAAAAAACGTTTTTTATTTACAATTTTTTTTTTTAATTTTTTTTGCAGTAATGGCTTCCATCCAAGGTGTTCAAACCCCAAGGCCAACCTAAGGGCTGAATATTATCCTCTTTGGAGGCATGTTGAGAAGTTGCAAAGATGTGGAGGTGGTGGCTCATGGGAATGGCAATGTAATCTTTGCAATAATTCTTACAAGGGCTCTTTCCCAAGAGTGAAGGCACATCTTTTGCATGGAGGAGGACAAGGGATTGCAGGTTGCACAAAAACATCAAACACTGTGGCGAGGAGGGAATATCAAAGAGAGCGAGATCAAGCTGATGGAATTAAAAGAAAGCATGATGATCTTAGTCAAGCGAAAAATCTAGCAAACATTGAGCCAAGAATTGTAGTTGAAGCAAGGAAGAGGAGAGGCACCCAACAACCAAAACAACCACCATCCAGAGGGGCATCCAGTACAGTTCAAGATAGCGGAATTGCTAAACTGGTGAATGTGCAAGAAAAAGAAGAAGTTGATTCCAAAGTGGCTAGGTGCATCTATGCATGTGGTATTCCATTCAATGTTGTTCGCTCTCCTTACTAGCAAGATATGATAAGGGCAGTTAACAAAGCTCCTCAAGGGTACAAGGGGCCCAACTATGAGAAAGTTAGAACTCAGCTTCTCAAAAATGAGAAGGACCTTGTGGAGGATGTCTTATCACCAATTCGTTCTTCTTGGAATAGCTCTGGGGTTACCATAGTCTCAGATGGATGGACAAATACAAGGCGTAGACCATTGATATATATCATTGCCACTTCAGCAAAAGGAGCAATGTTTTTAAAGGCGAAAGACTGCTCGAGAGAAGTAAAAGATGCACAATTCATTGTTGATGTTATTATCAAATCTATTGAACAAGTTGGTCCTAACAGGGTGGTGCAAGTTATCATGGATAATGCACTAGTATGCAAAGTTGCAGGTTTGATTATTGAGGGGAGAGGTATGACCACATCTTTTGGACACCCTACATTGTCCATAATCTGAATCTGATCTTTAGAGGAGTTCGACAATAAAGTCCCATGGATAAAGGAACTCATTGGGGAAGCAAGGGAGATTGTTAAAATCATCACCAACCACCACCAGTCTCAAGCAATATTTCGAGAGTACTCCAAATTGGAGTTGTTAAAAGTTGTTGAGACAAGATATGCCTCAAACTTCATAATGTTGTGCCGCTTTGTTGAGGCCAAGCAAGCATTAGTGTTTATGGTGGTGAGTCAAATTTGGGCTGAGTGGAGACAGGCAGATTCAGAGTGGGGATATACGGTGCGTAGATTGTGCCTTGATGAGGACTGGTGGAGCAAGATAGATTTCTTGCTAATGTTCACAACCCCTGCATTTGAGCTTCTTCAGAATGTTGACACTGGCCAACCTTTCTTAGGAGAGGTATATGATGGCATGGATTCCATGGTTGAGAAAACTATGGAAATCATTTCACAAGAGTCTCCACACCTTTTGTTTGTAGATGATCATTTTTTTGAATTAATCAAGAAAAGCAGTGTTGATAGGTGGAACAATTTCAACACTCCATGCACACTTTAGCACATGACTTGAACCCAAAATTTTATGATGAGGAACTTATTGCTCAAAGCAATGGGAAGAGGAAAGCACCCCATAAGAATAGAGAGGTGGCTAATGGGGTGAAAAAAGCCCTTATGAGAATTTTTCTAGCTCATCTACACAGGGAGGTGAAGGAAGAATTTGCCAGTTTTGCTGCAGGAATAGATGATTACTCAGATATATCATCTTTGGAGGAGAGAAGCACCATGAATCCAGTTAGGTGGTGGATTTGTCATGGAGCAAATGGTGTACATTTGCAAAACCTTGCCATTCGCCTCCTTTCACGAGTGGCAAGCTCTTCATTAGCGGAAAGGAATTGGAGCACCTATGGTTTTATTCATTCTATGAAGCACAACAGGTTGGGTTCACATAAGGCAAAGGATCTTATTTATGTGCACTCCAACCTTCGCCTTGCATCTCGTAGGGGTCCAGAATATGGAAATGGCCCTTCTAAAAAATGGGATGTGGATCCATAAAATCCTGATTTGGATCTCTCTCTTGCTGCCTTGAATATTGAGGACCAAGATCATAGAAATGGAATTGGCCAAACATCTTCTTCAGCTACACCACCCACTGCTGAGCATGCTTGTGCTGTTATATTTGATGAGGATTCTGATAATGAGTATTAGTCTTTTGACTTTATTGTACTTGCAGCCTCATATGTATAATAGAGGCTGATTTTGAGATTTTGATATATAATAAAGGCTGGTTTTGAATATTCCAATATTCTTATTTTCATTATGTGTATGTTATCATTCATGAGTAAATGTGTTGTAACTTGTAATAGTTTATGCTTTGAATTTATCATGTATGTTTTATGATTTCACATAACATTTCTTAAATGTCCTAAATTCTAATATGAATTTAAATTAATATATATATATATATATATCGTGTTTCCCCGTTTCGAAAATTTGGGGAGGTCACGTTTCGTATCGCTTCCCGTTTCGGAAACTCATTTTCATTTCCTCGTTTCGTGCAACTTAGATATTCCTCCAACCTGGAGGGTAGCCTATCTATCTCAGCATGAGTTGTCGCTTGGTCCTGCTTCTCCTCTTTGTCCTTCTTCTTGAGAGGACACTGGGTATTGTAGTGGCCAAACTCGCCACACTTGAGGCACTTATCCTTAGATGGGTCCTTCTTCTTCTTCCTTTGCTCCCCTGCCTCTGACAAGGGCCACATTCTCCTCCTCCTTCACCACCTTCGATCTGTTGCTACTATTGCCACTGATGGAGCTCTTTAACAGAGATCGTCTCAACTCCTCCTACTGCAAATTGACCCACATCCTATCCCATCTTGGTAACGTGTCTCTGCCCAATATACTTTGGACAAAGACCTGTCAATCTTGAGAGACACAGTTGAGAGCTAATCGCACTAGCTCTAAAGGTTGAGGCACTACCCCAACAACTGACAGCTACTCTCGGACCTCTTAAATCTTGGTAAGGAATAAATCTATGCCTTCCCCCTTCTACATCCTAATGCATCTCAGCTTCTCCTCTAAGAACGTCTTCTGATGCTCGGAAGTATCCTGGTACAATGTGGAGAGAACATCCCACATCTCTTTGGTTGTTCCCTTGGCTGTTATATGTGAGACTATATGGTCCCGGACTCCATCCAGGATCAACCACTTCGCCTGCGCCATCTCCTTCCTATATTCCATGAGCTAGTCTACATCCTGAGGAACTACCACTACATTATCAATGTAGGCTTTCAAGTCATATTCATCTAGAAGGAAGGACATCCTAGCCTTCCAAATGACATAGTTGGAAGCTCCATCCAACCTATCCTGATCTCTAAGCCCTGCAGTGGCCATCTCTGAAGTTGTCGAAAACTCCCTCTTTCCCTGTGCTTGGTTGCTGCTTTGCTACTCGCACACCCTTCTGGAATGCGTAGTTATGCTAGTTGCTACTTCCAATCTGCCTAGAAAAATCGAACTTCTGAGACTTGAAGTTCCCTAAGAGAAATTTTCCTACTGTTGTGTGTGCTCTTTTCTCTTCCACCTGATGTTGGTTCTGCAACTGCAAAACCCTCTGCGTCCAACCCGAAATCTGCTCAGCGAAAAATCTTAGTTGCAGTTGTTCCTTCTGACTGCTGGAATCACTAATTTGAGCAACTCGATTTTTTTTGCCACCCTGCAACTGAAAATCGAATTGTTGCCCCAGCAACTCGGCCTGCATGTCAATGGATTGTGCTGCCTCTAAAAATTTCGGCTTGTTGCTCCCTATGAGCAGTGAAATTTTCCTCTCCACTTCTAAGCTTCCTAGTTGATCACTTACGCTCTGATACCATGTGAAAATTTCATCTATCATAGCAACTGGATATTATTCTCCTAATTGTTAATTTTATTTAACAATTTATTTGCAATTTGCTACAGCAAATACCAAACAATTCACACTGTGATATTCACAAATAAAATTCTGCGAAAATAATAGCGTTGGAATCTGAGAAAATACTAGCACACACATTAATTGACACCGTTATTTTTGGACCATTGTCTCCGAAAAAACCCAACTTGGGAAAATCGGTGTAGCAATGAGAGTTTTTATTATCATGCAGCAATAAAAATCTGAGTACAATCTGGATGCCTGAAAATAGCAATGCACATCAAGAAAAATCTAGGCAAAATTATTGAAGGGAACTACCCATTCTCCACAAGAAATCCCGACACAACCTCCCTTCAAAAAACTCGGCCTCCTAGACCTTCTGCATTAGCTTTTGCACTGCTCTTTGCAGACCCTATGACGTCAAGCTTCCAACCAGTCTTTGATTAAGTCGTTTTTCTTGCCACTGCTGAGGAAATCATCTCTCCGACACTCTAGAACCTCTGCTTGGCCTCTGGAACTGAGAATGAAATTTTCCTTAGCTAAAACAAACTGCCAATCTAAAGCAATTGCATAGTCCTCGACGTTGCCTCACTGGGAATAACTCGGCCCTCTTGTTGTTGCCTCTCCGGATCCGGAAAACTTCCCTTGAATCACTATCTCAGCACCTCACAATCTTTGTTGCCTCACTGAAGCTCGAACTCTCCGACAACTGACTGTTGCTACTCTGGAAAATCGAATTCTCCAAGTGACTCTAGTGTATTCTCCATCACCACATCGATCTCCTCTTATAATCTACTGTTGGAGCACCAACGACCAAGATTAAAACTTAATCAAGGGCTAGGATCATTTCTGGATCGATCCGTGTGAGTTTCTAGAGAATTTTCACCTTGACTTAACTAATTCTGATTAATTAGCCATCTTTAGACTTAGGAAATATTTAAAAATCGGCTAATAATCTAATTAAGCCATATTTAGGTGGAATTTCCAGAAACGATTTATGGGTTTAAGAGATCTCATATATTCTAGTTTCTCCACCCAATTTCGTGGCTAGAACACATCTGATGCTACAAAAACTAACAGTATGCCCTCTTGTTAATTTTCCATACATGTTCTATGCTTAGATGCAAATACACTTTAACCGTCTAGGGCATAAATAAAGTAAGAAGCAGATAGAACATACCAATAGATCGATGGAAGACAAGCCAAAAACAGAGATATAGGATGATGGTGTTACGGCGATCAGTAGGATGCTTCAACCAGCAAAGTCTTCATAAGGTCAGCCTCCCACATGTGTCACACAACCCCAAGACTATTCATCAAGAATGCTTCACGAAGATGCTACACCAAGAAGCCCTAAACGCACAACCAAGAACATAGCTCCATCACCATCAAGAGAGAAGAAAATGCCTCCACACATTGTGTGTATCTAATGAACTCCAAGACTCTCCAATATATACGAATCATTGGGGGTGTGTGACACATCTCTTATGCATGTGGGATAAAACCATCAAGAGAGAAGAAAATGCCTCCACACATTGTATGTATCTAATGAACTCCAAGACTCTCCAATATATACGAATCATTGGGGGTGTGTGACACATCTCTTATGCATGTGGGATAAAACAGGACGACCTTGCACATGTGGAATAAATTAAAAATACATGTTCTACTCATCTGATCAAGATGATCTTTAGATCGATCTTGCACCTCTTCGAAAGAGGAACCCAATAAAAATATTGACATCATCATCTGAGCATCACATCATGGAGTTTGGACCTAGTTGTCCAAAATTAACACTCCCTCTCAACTAGGGGGAACTTCATCCACCAATGCCATCCAAACATCGTGCGTCATCCCGCCGTAACTTGCTTTGTTGGCTTCTTTATTTCAGAACAGAAGTGGGTCAGTCACCAAGACATCATTCCCGGCTAACAGATTTAGCCCAGAGGTCCGAAACCTTTATAGGAGTCACAAAGAGTCTCATACCAACCCGAAGTTGGTTTACCTGACTCGAAGTCAGTTGGAGGTCTAAAACCTCACTTGGACTCAAAGGAGTCACACACCAAACCGAAGTTGGTTTCACTGACCCGAAGTCAGTTGGAGATCCGAGACCTCTCTTGGACTCGAGAGAGTCATATACTAACCCGCAATTAAATTCACTGACCCAAAGTCAGTTGGAGGTCTGAAACCTCCTCTCTTGGACTCGAGAGAGTCATATACTAACCCGAAGTTAGTTTCACTGACCCGAAGTCAGTTGGAGGTCCGAAACCTCGCTAAACTTGATCCCAGATCAAGTGGTTGGACACGTGCCATCCTAGACATAGAGAGTATGGCAATCTCCGATGCGTCCATCGGTCTTGCTATGGTCTCTATTCACATTTCCCACCTCATTGGCCAAATGAGAGGTACTTCCCATGAGTTCAAAACTTCATGGGTAGGATGCATACGGGGCACAAATCAAAGAGAGGTAAACCAGCTCAATATCATCACGGTGGGGCGGAAGCACACCAACTAGGTTCGGCAAGCCTAGCCCTGTGGTTGCTTATAGCACCAAGAAGCTATCCCCAAAACCCCCCTGGAGCTCCCAGAGCTCATCGTCCAACAAGACCCTCCAAATAGGCTCGTTCCACAATTCCAAGATTCTCACAGAAGGTTAGGAACATGACCTTCCCCAAGGGCATTGTGAGAATATCCGCGACCTACTCATTAGTTCCTACATGATCGAGCCTTGTAGCGCCTCACTATACCATATCCCGGATAAAGTGGTACTAGCCATCAATATGCTTGGATCAATTGTGGAACCCGGGATTCTATGACAAACGAATCCCCCTGTGGTTATCAAAAAGGATAAAGGTGGCATCTAGCACATGCTCAAACAGCTCACTGAAGAGCTTTCACAACCAAGTGACTTCACAATAGGCCATACATGTTGCAATGTATTCAACCTCAGCGATGCTCAAGGCTGCCGACTTCAAATTCTTGCCTGAAGCAAATCTATGTGTGAAGCAGCATCCAGATGTGTTCTTGCAATCCACCACACTGCTAACCCAATTGGCATCGGTATATCCATGGAGTGTCATACTCCCGGCAATGTATCTCAGCCCATGGTCTATCGTGCCCCAGAGATATCTCAAGAGTTTCTTGGCACCAACCCAGTGAATGTTATGAGGATCAACAATGTGTTGACTCAAAGTGTTCACTGCACAACTTGCGTCCGAACGGATGTTCCCTAAGAACATCAGGGCCCCTACGAGTTGACGATACTCAGTAGGATTTTCTAACACGGGCCCAGCAGCACTGCCACTCAACTTCTTAAAGTTGAGCTCCATCGGTGTCGACACGGACTTACAGTCCACCATACCAAATCTTTCCAGAAGCTTCACAATATTTGTTCCTTGAGAAAGGAAAATCTCGCCAGATCTCTGCCAAACCTCCAGGCCTAGGAAGTAATGCATCAGTCCTAGGTCCTTCATCTCGAACTCAATAGCGAGCCCCCTCTTGCATTGATGAATGAGAGGCTTTTCTCTATCAACCTTGAAGTAAAGGTTCAAATCAACGTTACAACGAGTGAAGCCCAGCTTCATTAGGTAGCTATCTATCCTCTCGTACCAAGCCCTTGGGGCTAGCCAACCTGCAAACATGGGTGTCTCGATCCAGGACTTCGAATCCCAAAGGTTGCTCTTCATACACCTCTTCCTTTATCGCACCATGCAAAAAAGCAGTCTATCCATCTAATGAGGATTCTGTCCTTGCGTAGCAGCAATGGTAATAATAGATTACAGGTGCAATCATAATCAATGCCTTCCTAGAGAGAAGTCTCAGGCAACACATTTTCCCATCAAATCCATGCTTGATCTAATATCGAGGTGACAACAGCTTTGTCTTGTGGTCTAGGGACCATATCCCGGACGTCACCCTTCATAATGGACTCGAACTCTTTGTGTATCGCATCCTTCCAGACTTGATGCTTTACAGCTTCTTCAAATGATCCAGGCTCATATTGTACTCATGGCAGCTAGATACCTCTTGTATTTATATGGCTTCTTGTTTTTCTTCCAGAAATTTCCCCCTTGAAGCCATATGTCTTTGAGCCATGAGGGTCTTCTTTCTTTTAGCAATGATATTAGCTCAAGAGCATATACGGTTGTAGTCTCCCTCTTAATGCCAGCTCCTCTTGTGAGAGAATAGGAGTTTTGTACTCATGGGCCTGAATCTTATTCTCCCACTGTCAAAGCCATACAAGAATCATAGCCATACACTGTCATATAGCTGTCATGCATCTTGACTCGTATCATATACTGTCATATCATTGATTTCAGTGTTGTGATGATATTATCATATACATCATTTGTCCAAAACTTCACGGGCTTTGCTGACCACGGTTCCAAATACTTGACGGATAAAGACTCCAAAAATGTGACTGTCCAAGGCTCCAAAAACTTCACAGTTCATACTTTCAAGTTTATCATTACGCAAAGTGTAACGACTATCTTGATCTTGACTGATTGAGCCTCCACAGAGATATAACGGAGTCACTGAAGCAACTATAGTATGTGACAAGGACTTCTCCAGTATCTTGAAGACATTACAGTCCTTCATAATGTTGTATTGTTGGTCAGTCAAAATAGCAGAGATCCGATTTTGAGCCATTAGATCGGTTGTGCTGTAGATGACTACCTTCCAAGTTTAAGACTTCACCGAGATTACAAAATCCATGCTACCCACAAATCTGAGCTCCACCGAGATTATGATGCCCACAGATTCGGGCTCCAATGTGAGACTAACACTGTCACAAGCTTACTGGTGATATGAATTTCGTAAACATAGGTATGTCTATCTATGTCACTGTCATAATGACAGTGACATAGAATCACAGATTACTTTCTTAGCTCCTCAAATTTGCGGCTACAGAAATAATACACCCAGCCTCTCCACCATGAGTTGTTATAGAGATTCTGTCATCACTGTCATATCGTCATCATAGAGATACTGACACAACTATTGTGGAGAAACTGTCTAGGCATTGTCACAACAAAATAATTGTTGTTGTATGAGACGAATATTTCCATAAAGGAAAAAAACCCAGCAAACTGCTATATAATATACAGGTCGTGCAAGCCTTTGGATCTGGCTTGTTTACCAACATGTGCAAAGGGCTTAAATACAATTCACTGAAGCCCAGAAATCACCTATTATAATGTTACTTAATCATCCTCTTCTTCTGGCCTTTGTCCAAAACCTTTGGGTCCGGACTTGGCTAATTTAATTCCCTTGGGCTTTTTCTCCTTCTTTCTCTTAGTTTCCTCCTCCTTTAACATTTTTTCTCTCTCACGTTTCTCTGAAAAGTCCTTATCTGCGAGGTAGATCACCACAATGGTGAGCAAAGTGAGGGCAACGAAGGCAGCAAAGAGGAGAATTGAAATGAACTGGCTTTCAGTAGTATCGAGCACAACTTCTATCGCTATTTGAGACTGTGTTGGTTCCGTAATCTCATCCCCAGACGCTGAAGACGCCCTCCATAACAATTCAATCCAAATAGGAAATTGGATGCTCAGAATTGGATTCAATCTGGCAGATTCTTCCCTCTCGGATGAAGAATCAGCTCTCGGCTCTTTGCGCAGTGCTCTGGTTCGAATATGTCTGAGGACCAATTTGTTCTTGCCATGGAGTTGAGATGTAGTGTTACATTGTGCGAGTTCTAATAATACTACATATATTAGTCAAGGGGTGTCACTCCGATAAGCGATGCGATGTTCATTGATGCCAAGTCATAATAAAGTGACGCAATACCCAATCATGATAAAGATATGTGATGAGCCAGATATTCGAGTCAATAAATATATATATGAATGTTACTGCAAAGATAAATTTGTCTTTGCTGAAAACAAAACCCGAGCTAGAGATTGCTTGCAAGCCATGGATATGTACTATAATAAAGTTAATACACAGAACCGAGCCACTGAAATTACTGTATGATGTAGGGAACCACAAGCTACAGATCCGTCCATCACGGAGCATCGTAATCTTCGATCTATTTTCAAAGTGAGCCGCAAGCCATATATACGAGTGACAGTTGAATCGAGAGTGCCATAGATTGATAATACAACAAGACATAATAGACTGGAGGCTTTATGAACCAATTGGACCTCGGAGATAGTTAATCCATGCGAGTTAGAGAATTAGATGCAAGCCCTTGAAAGACGGATCCAACCCACTATTATGAGTTCCTGTAGAGTCACAGTGAATTAATGCCACGATGAAATATATACGGATCAATTATCCAGACATAGATCAACAATCACATCATCTGATATGTGCCATTAATGATCATATTAGGTCCTAATGCTAAACCCCTTAATCAGATCTGCTTCCAAACATCAGGAAATAAATCACTCTTGTAACCTTTAGAATTCGACCTCCACAACATAAAGACAAGAAAAGAATGGATATGTCTTTTCTCAATATTCGTGCTGGATGCATTCTGCCCTTGCTTGGGCTTGTCCTCATCTGGCTCTAATACCATGTTAATTTTCCATACATGTTCTATGCTTAGATGCAAATACACTTTAACCTTCTACGGCATAAGTAAAGTAAGATGTAGATAGAACATACCGATAGATCAATGGAAGACAAGCCAAAAACAGAGATATAGGATGGTGGTGTTACGGCGATCAGCAGGATGCTTCAACCAACAAAGTCTTCATAAGGTCAGCCTCCCACATGTGTCACACAACCCCAAGACTATTCATCAAGAATGCTTCACGAAGATGCTGCACCGAGAAGCCCTAAACACAAAACCAAGAACGCAGCTCCATCACCATCAAGAGAGAAGAAAATGCCTCCACACATTGTGTGTATCTCTCTGTTTTAAAAATCGGCCTGACCGAAACCGACTAGGCCTGGTCGACCGAGCCGGTAGGGTGGCCGGTCCGACCAGGTAGAAAACCAGCCAGGCTGGCCGGTTTATTACCGAGCCGGCCGGTTTTTGTAATGGCTCGGCCAGCTCGGTAACAAACCAGCCGACCAGGCCGAGCCCGATTCAACCAGGCCGAGCCATAACAGCTGGCCGGTGGGCCCAAAAAAGTCGGTTTTGTGGACTTGAAAATGAATTTTAATTCGCTGTTAGGGTTTTTTTAGGTTGTCTAAGGCTTTTAAATCATCTAAGGATTACCCCTAAAGCTAGCATGCATTGACTTTGAAGTGAAAAGAATCAAACAAGGTGACAGTGGCTTGTTTCCTGTAGTTATCTGGACTCCCCTTCATTTTGCAGCCAGAAATTTCATTCTGAATCCAAACAATAACAGTGGCCTGCAGAAAACGTGACCATCATTGGTCTAAAGTAAAGTATCTAAAATGTACAAACTAGTTTCATCGCAAGTCACGTAATATAGAAAAATAAATGTCCTAGAAAAGTATGACTATGTTGCTATGTGTCAATTGTAACTCAATGATACAGCTAGAGTTGTTTTAAGTGTCCTGCTCATTATCTGTAACTATAAAAACACCAACACAATTTGGATCCTATTATCTGTCAATCTAGACTGCAACCATATGTGATATCTGACAGCAAGGCCCTAAAGAACTGCTAGAGCACAAATGTCCTTACAGCAGTCAAGGCTAGAACATCTTTGTGGATGCGTAGAATCTGTGAATGAATCAGTAGCACCACCTACCTAATCTCTGTGTCGTACAATGGCTTCATTTACTCTAATGGATTTTTACGACGGAGGGATCAATAGGTTAAGTCCTCAAGGAATATTGGAAGACTCAGAAAGGCAGACAAGTGCATGCTCAATTCAGGAATAAATTGAACAAACAGAACAAATGATCACTAAAGATCACTGTAAATATACAAAAAGGAAATTCATTGACCTAAAGGCTAAGACATGTTGACAAGTAATTTATCAAATTGGAATACATGAATTAAAGCTAGTTGAAAAAAATTGAAATTGTAAATAACTTTGTTCATTGTGGCCCTAAAAAATTATGCAGCAGGGGAGAGACATCTTGGAAGGATTCTACCCTAGATAAAAATAGTTAATTTTGGATACAAAAAGTGGGGAACATAGCCAGTTGCTCTGTACAGCATTACCTGATTGATGTAGCTTAACTTTGAAACACCATCAACCAGGCCTGGAACATCATCTCCAAATTCTTGTTCTACATTTCTCAGGTTTTCTCCAGCATCATCTATGACATCATGAAGTATACCTGGCACTAAAGTATTCACAGCCTACAAACAATTCATGAGCCTACTTTTATCATATGTTGTCTTTTGTCTATATTGTAATGCTTTGTGTTTGGAAACATGAATAAAAATCTTTAAATTTATGTTTTTGTACAAAAAAATTAATATTTAATGTATTTTTTACAAAAACCGAGTCATTACCGAGTCATTGAAACCTGGTTGACCGAGTCATTACCGATTCCGAGTCATTACCAAGTCATTACCTCGACCTGGTAGCTGACCGATTCCGTTTTTTAAAACATTGGTGTATCTAATGAACTCCAAGACTCTCCAATATATAGGAATCATTGGGGGTGTGTGACACATCTCTTATGCATGTGGGATAAAACAGGTCGACCTTGCACATGTGGAATAAATTCGAAATACATGTTCTGCTCATCCGATCAAGCTGATCTTTAGATCGATCTTGCACCTCTTCGAAAGAGGAACCCAATAAAAATATTGGCATCGTCCTCTGAGCATCACATCATGGAGTTTGGACCTAGTTGTCCAAAATTAACACCTCTACATAGTTATCTTTTGGTAGTGCCTTTTAGCAAGTTTTTCCAGTAATGCTAAGATAGAAATGGAGGCAGAGTCCCTCTCTATATTGTGCTTAACTTCCAGAGACTATAGAACATTATCAACCTTTAGCCATAATAATTTAACCCACATATCCAGTTAGTTCTTCCAACTTGATATGGGAGCAATGTAGCACGACTCTTATAAGGCCTGTGAGTACGTGCGGTCTTGATGAATTCTGTAGCGAGCCGGGTAACTCGCATAGAACCCACTGTTTCTACCCATACCCGCCAAAACCGACATAAAACTCCGCTACCCACATTGAACCCATGAAGAACCACATATGAACCGTATAGGACCCACATAAGACTTGTGGAGACCCTCAAAATTCGATTTTTTTTAATTAATTTATTTATTTTTGGAGATCATGCGAAGGCAAAATTTTGTTGAGTCTTATACAGGTCGCCGAGTCAATAGCTAGACGAGTCTTGTACAAGTTGTGCAAAATTGTATGGGAGAAAGCATGTATATTTAAATTATTTATGGAAAGAGAATAAACACATTGCTTGTTTACAAAAAAAACTACTAACTCCCTTAATCATGAACATTTTGTTACCATCGAATCTAGCAGGGGTCCTAGGAGGGGCAGCAATGTGACAAAGACCCATTGTCACCTCAGTCAATGTCACCTACTCTTTACGAACTTTCACCGATGGGAGGAGTCCCGGTAAAAGGGAAATCACTATGAATCGTATATCAATGATGGAAAGATAGTGATTTCAAGAGCCCATTCATAGGAGAGACTGAAATGATAGAGCTTACTTGCTCAAGAAGCATGGTGGACAGCTCTCCAAGAAAGGCTTAAAAGGAATCCTAGATCTAGGGTTTCGAGATATCACTTGATAAGAGATGCCCTAGACCTACGATCCTTAAGGGAGAAGGGTTTCTAAAGTGCTCTTGTGAAATAGGAATGATGAGGTGTGGGACCACAAAGAAGCCTAAATGGACCCAATCAAGGTCTAGGGTTTCGGGT
This sequence comes from Pinus albicaulis, assembly GCA_034641835.2. Lineage (NCBI taxonomy): Eukaryota > Viridiplantae > Streptophyta > Pinopsida > Pinales > Pinaceae > Pinus > Pinus albicaulis. Next base: position 1,123,239,730 of record CM076581.1, on the reverse strand, counting down.
GAAACTTCAAACAAAAGATCTAGACCAAGCGAGAGAGGAGAAAAGGATCAATGAAATTAGATTTGGCTTGATTTGTGATGCAATGATCCTTAATGAACCACTAACCAAGGAAACCTAGGGTCAAGAACAAAGTTGGAGCTAGGGCTTCAGATAATTCCAAATCTAGTCATGAAACGTCCTTCAAATTTTCTGAGGGCCTAGAGGACAGCCCAGCACAGTTGTAGCCTAACTCGCTCTTGAAATGGATGGCTATAATGGATTTCGCTTGATGCCCTAGGAGACCTCTAGCGTTAGAGCTTAGGAAGGAGAAAAGGAGGTGAAAAAGATATTGTTGAGGTGATCACCAAGGATAGAATCAGTGCCTAGCCTATTGGGAGAATGGAGTCAATGTGCTTTCGAGTTTTGGAGTGCTTTCACCCAATCAAGGAGTCCTATGGCAACTTTGCATAGCCCTAGAAGCTGCTACTAGTCACCAAAGGAATTTATACTTCTTGCTGCAGCAATTTGATGACTTCTCAAGGCAGTTATGGAGATAATTTGCCCCTAGGAACATTCATTCACTATACCCAAGCATGTAACATATGCAATACCCTCACAAGATCAAAAATTGACTAATTCGCGTTAAATTAGGGCAGAATTTCAGATTTCATGAGCGAAAATTCCATATATTATACATGTATTCAAGAGAGAGAAAAATAAACCATGAAAAAGCACTTACAAGCATAGAGAGTATATCCAATCATCAAAGAGAGACAAAATAGAAGCTCCAAGACCAAGAAAGAGATCCAAACATCAAAATGCATCAATAATCATCCAATTTGTTCATCAATAGCTATGGCGAAATTCTCAAGAAGAGAGAGATACAAATCCAAGTGATGATGAGAATCAAATGATCCTCTCGTCAATACATAATTATAACATCCTCTAAGGGTCTGATTTTCCTAATTAGGCCTAATGATGCCCCTACTCATAAAATAATTTACAAAATAACATTAGGTGGGGACAAGCGTACCAAGATAGCTCCATAACATGAAAAATAAGCCTCTCAAGAGGGCCAAAATGATAGACAAGTAACTAGGAGGGTTGTTGAAAGGCCTAATGGAGTCCAACATGTGTGAAATTGAGTTGAAGGGCTCCAAATATAGTGATAAAGGGGGTGGCCCCTTGGTCTCCAAGCAAATGACCTATGGTGCTCCCAAGTGGCTATGAGGGCACAAAATCATCCTCATGGGTCTCCAAATGAATCGAACAAGCATGTATCCCATATGTAAGAGTCAGAACAATGATGCAAGCCCCTCCCTTTGTCTCCCATGGTGAGACCAAGGTTGCGGGGAAGCTTCACCCCGCCCCCTGCTCCCCCTCCCAAAACGCGCTCCTTTCGAGAGCATTTTGGGAGTGCTCAGAAACGCACTCCCGAAAATGCTTCCTGAGGGGAGCATTTTCGGGAGCGCGCTTCCAAGCCTGTAAAAACGCTCCCTGCCTTTTCGAGAGCGTTTCAGGGAGCGCTCGGGAGCGAACGCTCCCTGAGCACTTCCGGCATTAAAAAAACGCTTCGGGAACGTTTTTTAAATGTCGGAAGCAATCGAGGAGCGTTCAATCCCGACCGCTCCCCGGCAAAAAAAAGGCTCCCTGGCGGCGTGAAAAAAAATCTTCAAAAAATTCGTTTTTTTTTTAGAGGGAGAGAGGAGGGCTGGGTAAATAAAAGCCCACCCTCCCCTCATTTTGTTTTATTGTTTTAGTTGAGTGAGTGAGAGCAAGAGGAGCTTGGAGCAAGAGTTGGAGAGCGGAGCTGCGGAAGTGCCAAGGAGAGAGCAAGGAGCAAGCTACAAGAGAGCAAGAGGAGGATTGCAAGAAAGAGGTAGGTCTTCTAATCTAGTTTTGTATTTTCTAGGATGAATTTTTAAGTTGTTCAAAAATGAAAACTTGATTTTTTTTCTGAATGTTGCATTTTATTGTGTTGAAAACATAAAAATTGAATTGTTTTTTTCCTATGTTGCATTTCCTATTCCCATTTGGCATTTCTCCATTTTTTTTGCAGGCTAGAAACTTGAAACTTGAAACATCATGGCTATATGGCTAGGGATTTTCATCATGTTGGTTCCTTTCTTTGTAATAATGGTGTTAGAGAGTAAAAGAAAGAGGCACATTAGAGAAGAGGAGGATGAAGAAGTGGGTTATGGTGGAGTTGATGAAAATCCTAAAGAGGAGGAGGATTATGCTGAGGAGGAAGGGGGGAGCGGAGAACATGAGGCCATAGATACCCCAACTAGACAAGACCAAACTCAGACACCTTTGTGGAAATATGTTCAGAGGCAGGAAGGAGGGAAAGGTGGTGGAACCACTAAATTTCTTTGCCCCCATTGCAATAAAGAATACCATGGTTCATACCCCCATGCGAGAAGGCACCTTTGTGGGAAAATGCCAGCGGATGGAGACAAAAATCTAGGAATCAAAATTTGTGTTAGTGTGCCAGCAACAAAGAGAGAGAAATATATAAAGGAAGAGGAGGTTCCCCTACAGAGATCTAAAAGATCTAGAGGTTTCATTGATTCTTATACACCATCAGGTGCATCACATCATGGACAAAGAATTCCATCAACTTCCACCCATGGTAGTGGTTATGGAGGCAGTGGCACACCTGGATTAAGGCGTAGAACCATATCTGATTTCCTTGACGAAGGGTGTAGGAATGATGTGGATTCAAAAAATTTCCGGTTTCTATATGCATGTGGGGTGCCATTCAATGTTCTTCGCTCACCTTATTGGCATGAAATGGTTTCTGCCATTAATGATGCCCCCAAAGGATACAGGAGCCCTGGGTATGACAAGACCAGAACCGTGGGTCTTGATCATGAAAAAGCTAAAATAAACCATTCTTTGGCTAGAATGACAAATTCGTGGAATGAGCATGGGGTGTCCATTGTCTCTGATCGATGGACCAATGTAAAAGGAAAGCCATTGATAAGTGTTTTGGCTGTGTCGATTAGTGGTGTAATCTTCCTGTCAGCATATGATTATTCAGACAAATTCAAAACCGGCATTAACATTGCAAAACCATTACTTGAAATAATTGAAAAGACTAGGCCATACAATGTCATACAAGTCATCACTGATAATGCTGCTAACTGTAAGGCAGCAAGAGCAATTATTGAGAATAAATACCCCAACATATTTTGGTCTGGGTGTTTGGTTCACACAATGAACCTTTTGATGCATGATATCATTAAAAACAAACAACCTCAATTCAAATGGCTTAGTGATTTGTACAAGAGAGGTAAAAAAATGATAACATTTATTACAACTCATAGCAATACCCATGGGTTTTCCGTACTCACTCCAAATTGGAGTTGTTGAAGATAGCAAAGACTAGATTTGCTAGCTATTACCTCACCTTCAGGCGCCTTTTGAAGGTAAGAGAGTCATTGGCTGCAATGGTATCAAGCCCACACTGGCAGGTATTAAAGGACAGGGCAGCGACAATAGTTGACAAGCAAGGTTTTGAACACGTGGAGGAGACCGCCCTTGACCCTTTGTTTTGGGCACGTGTGAGGGAAATTTTGAATTTCACCAAGCCCATTTGTCACATGATTCGATTTGCAGATACAGATAAACCAATGATTGGGGAGGTTTATGAGCAGAAGGACAGCATGTTGGGCCAAATAAAAGATGTTGTTAAGGATAATGATCCCAACTTGTATGCTATGATTCATGACTATGTGTGTGCACCGTGGAATAAACTCAATGTTCCACTACATGCCTTGGCATATATCCTTATGCCAAAATACTACTCTCCATCTTGGTTGGGCCAACCTGCACCTGGAGGTGGGGTTAGGATCAAACCTCACACAGATCTAGAGGTACAAGAGGGGTACAAAGGCATTAGACAAGTTGGTACCCGACAAGGAGGAGTGCACTAGATTGCGCCTTCAATTAGGCAAATACTTCAGTTGCACTGCTAACTTTGGTTCTTTCCATGCAATGGAAGACAGAGACAGATTTGATGCTCTCACATGGTGAGAAGCATATGGCGGCATGGGACTTTTGCCAAAGTTGGCAAAAAAAGTTCTCTCACAGGTTGTGAATACTTCTTCTGCAGAGAGGTGTTGGAGCAACTACAACTTCATACATAATGTGAGAAAAAACAAGTTGAATGAAAACCGAGCTGAAAGCTTGGTTTATGTGCATTACAACTTGAGGTTGTTGAGCCATTACTGTGATCGGGCATATGAGGATCAATCATATAGAGTCTGGGACAACAACCCAAAGGATGATAATTTGGAGGACGGCACGGTAAATATGGAAGAATTGGAAGCAGAACTTTTTAGGGATGATGATGAAGCATCAGCAGCACCGCCACACACAGGGCCAGTGCCACCATCCAGTAGCAGTGCAAGTGCCAGTGCCAATGCCAGTTCTTGATATCCAACTATTGTTCCTTTGCGGATTCAACCTCCACCTTCTATTCATGGTCGTGGACGTGGTACTCCTGAGAGTACTAGAAGACCATCATTTCCTCGTGGCTCGCACAATTTAGACATTTCTCGTGGGCGTGGCAAGGGGCCAGCCAATAGATAAAATAGATTTGTTGTTTACTAGTCTTTTCTATTTTCTAGTAGTTTTTATCTTTTATAACTGTTGACAGTTGAACAGTTGAAACTTGACTCTTTCATATATTTAATGACAATTTAAGTTTGAAGTTTGAATTTGAAAGGTGAAACTTTGAAGTTGGCATTTATAAGTTTACAAGTCATTATGAATTATGAATATGGTGCTTCATGAAAGTTATATGGTGATCAATGAATCAATGATGATAAATGTTATATATCAATGATGATAAATTGTATATATTGAATTTTGAAATCAATGAATCAATGATGATAAATGTTATATATTGAAATTTGAAATCAATGAATCAATGATGATAAATGTTATATATTGAAATTTGAAATCAATGAATCAATGATGATAAATGTTATATATCAATGATAATAAATGTATATTGAATTTTGAAATCAATGAATCAATGATGATAAATGAATTATAATATATATCAATGATGATAAATGTTTGATATTGAAATTTGAAATCAATGATGATAAATGTTAGATATTTAAATTTGAAATCAATGACAATAAATGTTATATATCAATGACGATAAATGTTATATATTGAATTTTGAAAGCTTGAAACCTTCAGATTGATGATTTGTGAGACTCAAGAGTCAATATGTTGTATGCTTCCAACTTGTGGGCGTGGTTGATGAAGATTATAACTTCTAGATGATTGATGTTATATGATTCAATCTATGTTTTTATGTTTTTTATGTCTAATTGATCATTCTACATGCTTTTGTTGACATATATGCATCAAAATATAAAAAATATAAAATATATATATAAAAACGCTCCCCAAAACGCTCCGGACCGGGAGCTTTTGAAAATGGTGCTCCCGCTCCCGCTCCCAAGCAACCATGGGTGAGACACAACCTTATATGGGCCCTGGATCAACTCCCAAGTGTGTGGTGCAAGAGTGTAGCCGGTTGGGCAAGGAGATCTAGGTGCATCATCATCATCAAATAGGTGGAACATGAACGAGCAATGGATGGTACTGAATGATATCGTGGCATGGCTATCTACTCTCTGCTACAGTGGAGGTCAATGGCTCTCAACGCACATCCTACAAGTGTCAATACGACCCTCTGGAGGGCTTGGACCCCGTATAGGGAGACTAAACCCCAAGATGAAGACCCACCTACAATCCTGTATAAGATCCAATGTGGCCCCTCACCCTCCAGTACAACAAATCATCAGTGCAATTGAGTAAATGAGCTTACAAATCATGGAACAAGAGGACATTTCATAGTGGTATGTCGTTCCATAATGGGCTTTAAAGTGTACATGTGTCTCCAAGTTCAAGAAGCAGGGTAACCAAGGACCTATTAGGTGGTTTCAACCTCTAAGGGAGTGACAGGTCCATGGTACATCCATCAAGTGGTAGGAGTCATGTGATTTAATGATGGAATGGAGTGGGGTATCAAAGCAAGGCTCCAAGCCACATGCCACAGTACAAGGGTAGCTATGATAAGGAAAGCCCACACTTCGGTGTATAGATGTAGGAGGGAGCAATCGTGGTACATGAGTTACCTCGGCCTTTGTTTTTCCACCCTTCTTCATATGCCTTTTGCGTTTTATTGATTTTTCTTTTTATAACTGCTTGGGGCTCTAGGGAATAAGAGCGTGATGTGAATGTTATAGGAGTGAATACCCCCTTAAGGTTGGGCGGTTCATTGCCCACCAGGGGTTGGGACAATCATGGGTTCCTTAATGATGCAGGGGGGCAATATTGTTGGAATATGTAACTAGGTTTGGTCTTCATAATGTCTCATGTAGTCATGATTTTATGTATTGATCGAAAGAGAGAAAATTTAATATTGTTATTTCGTGGCATGGGTTTCATGCTCAAAGTCATTTTATTTATAGGTCAAGCACCCATTGAGTGCTTTTAGGGCTTTGTCATAAAGTCTAGCAGTCAAAGAAGTTATTGTCTTATGTAAAGACCCTATTGGACACGGTGTATCATGTAAAAGAAATTTATTTAGAGTCAAAAGAGTGAAATGTCCTCCTCCAAGACCAAGTCGGCCTACAGGAGACAAGTCGGCCTAGCCGTGACAAGTCGGCCTCATTAAGGCTACTTGACCTTCTCAAAGAAGCTTATATATTAGAGAACCTCGACCTCATTTGAGGGAGTATCAAATCAAGTTCGACTACAAGACAAGAAGCCTAATAACCAACGAAAAGGAGGAGAAACATAAAGAGAAATAAATCGAAGTTTTAGGATTGTTCTTGGGCTACATTCTCCCATACGTGCGAAGGGTCTAGGGCATCAATTGTTGCAAAAAATTCCAGTCATCAAAGGAGCTGAAATCAAGTGTCAAGAAGGATCATTTGAAAGTCGAGTTACTAAGAAAGAAGTTGCTCCCAAAGCGAAGGAAGAAAGAGACCTATTTTACCATTGTTTCCCACGTGTGAGCTAGGGTTTTTGCAAGAAGGCTGAGAATTACAGTCAGAAGTTGCAGGTCCAAAATTGTGGTCGAAGGAGAAGTTACAACTGTTGTGAAGCAAGTTTGACTTGGATTGACATTGTGAGAAGCAAGTACAATAAGGAGAAGTTTGACTTGGTCTTGCAGGAGTCTTTGTCTTGGGTCAATAGGTCTTGGAATTCATCATTTGAAGATTCTATAAGAAGAGAAGAATTCTTGTGGGTTTTCCTCTCAAGAAGAGAGGTTTTGGCCCTGGATAGCAGCCTATATTTTGGTTCATCTTGTTCTTTTGATCTTCATAATTTGGTAGTTGTTTGATCATGATGATAAGAACACTATAATAATCAAGTAAAGAAGTTAACTACAAAGTGCATTAAGTTAAGTAAAGGAACATCACAAGCAGTTATTGAAGTAAGAGAAATCACCCTAATCTAGCTGCCCTAGATTTCTCAACATGGTTTCAAAGCTAAGGTGACAAGAAGAAGAGGCATCTTGAAGATCACTCTATTGAAGAAGGATACATAAGGGTCGAGCATAAGAGGAGCATCAAGTCAAATCATCAAGAAGAGCTAAGTGCATCAAGGACTAGTGTGCACATCATCTTGATGGAAGGAACAATTGAAAGAAGAACTCAAGGACCCCACCTCCACTCAAAAGACTCTACACACTTGAAGTATTCTTGAAAGCATTCTCATTCTATCCAAAGAAAGTAAGAAGAGCACTTCATCATCAAATCAAAATGATCTCCCTCTCATTGAAGAAAGGATCACATCTCAAACATCTTTGAAGGAAGAGGAACATTTTCCTCATAAAGAAGCATTGTTTCTTTGAAGAAAGAAGATCGTCAAGAAAGCAATAATCATCAAGGAAGACATCTTCGATTGTCAACAAAAAAGTAGTGGAAGTCAACATCATCAAGAAGGCATCTGGTTGAAGATATCATCATCAAAGGAACATCTTCACTTGACAAGTAAGAATTCTATATTTTATGTCGCAATCTACAATGACTTCTTTTTGCAAGAAGAACATCAAACTTGTTGGGTAATCGAAATACCTTGCATGGAAGAAGAGAATAGATTTGATCCTCATAGAAAATGAAGTTAGTGAATATGTCATGAGCTCAATCACCAAACCTCCTCAAGAGCAATCTCAAGCACTATCAAACTATATGAAAGGAGAAGTAAGAGCTCAAAGAATCCTTATTGAGTCAATCAAGGATTCTCTCATTCCGTAAGTAGAAAAATTTAAGACATCAAAAGAGATCTATGAAAAATTGGTGGAATTATTCTTTGTAAGTACTGCAGGAGAAGTTATATCGTTAAGAACCGAACTATACAACATGAAGGTATCAGAGGAAGCAGGGGTAGCCTCATACCTTATGAGGCTATCTCAAATAAGAGATCAACTACAAGAGCTAGGAGAAGTAATGTTCGATCGAGAGATGACCACCATTGTGCTCAATGCACTACCTGATGAATGGGGCAACTTTGTATCAAGTATCTATGGAAAGAAGGAAACTACCCCATTCAATGATCTATGGTCTTTATGCAAAATTGAAGAAACCATATTGAAGGCAAAGAACAGCGTTGGATCAAGTGAACAAACTCAAGCATATCAACTATGGCAAGGAAGAAAGGGAAGTCTCAGAAAATATTTCAAAAGAAAATCGACATGTCTAAGATTCAATGCTATGAATGTAATGAATATGGGCATTTCAAAAGGAATTTTCCTAAACTCAAGAAGGACAACAAGAAGAGAAAGGAAAGAAATGAAGCCCATGTCACGGAAGAAGTAGAAGAACCTGAATAAAAAATTCAAAGAAGGAAGAAGTGAAAGACCTTTACTATGACTGAGATAACATCATATCCTTAGTTTTTTTCATTTTGTAAAAGATAGCAGTCATGATTGAAAGCATCACAAGTATGATAGGATGCATTGATTGAAATGGCATCGTAAGCAGTCATCATGATAAAAAGGAAGCAGCTCATGACATTGTTAGAAGCATAAAAGAATAATCTAAGTAACAGTTTATATGGTCAAAGCAAGTCATCTAGCAACATAGAAAGACAAGAATTTGTCACACCTCATCATCATTAAAAAGAAGCATTTGCAGAACAAGGATCATCAAGATCCTCCATTGGAATATTTGTTAGAAGATACACCTCTACTTAGAAGAAGCAACTGATAGTCTACATTCTACCTTTTGAGGGATCCACAGTTGAGAAGGATGATTCTATGTCGACAAAAACGTGCAGGATGTCAAGTTGGTTGAAGTATTTTCCTCTTCAAGCAAGGAAAGGAAGTTGTTAGAAGAAATTCTAGATGACCACATGAAGGAAGAGAAGAAACTCTTCGATAAGAATGATGCATGAAAGCATGTAGACAATGTGCCTTGAACTCTTCTACATATTGACATGATATGACCTCATGAAGAATATGAGGTGGTTGGCAACTATGGTTCCTATGATAAAAGAACTATGTGTAGAAGATCCTGAGGAAGCAATATGTGAAGAAAGGTGAAAGAAGAGTCTGTGAAAAATGTATTTATAGTCACGTAAGATAAGATAAATGATCGACATCTAATAATAAGAAGGATTAGCCATGACATCTCCATGAAGAAGGTATGAAGAATATGATATGTATGTTCGAGAAGGAGAACCTTGGTAATGTATGTCTTGGAGATGGATTTATACAGTATGCAAAAGGATGTTGATGTTGCAAGAAGCAGATGTCATGACAAAGGGCCATCATAAAGAGGTAATATTGATTTGATGTTCATTTTTAATTTTTCAAAGAAAGCATTTGGTTGGGTTGTAACAGGGCTATCGAAAGAGGGTTCTAGAAGTTCGTCTACAACTAAGATTGGATGGAAGATCCTGAAACAATCATGACTTGGAAGAGGTAGCAGCATGAAGGATAACCAGATGATGACAAGAAGGTCACTTCACGATGAAGAGAAGGATGACATGATTATTGGTTCAACCCTATGTTTCGTTAAAGGAAAGTGATGGAGAAGATGGTCGATGCCCTACGAAGAAGTTATAAAAGATGATGGCTCCATGATGAAGTTGAAGTTCATCCATGACATGATGATGCAGAAAGGAGAAGCTCTACAACCAGCTGATAGTACCATGATCTCCACCAAACAATAGATAGTTGTTGTAAACAAGTCCCTAGTTAAGAGGGAGCTTGGGCAAGTCCCTAGTTAATAGGGAACTTGGGTATGTTCCTTTTATAGGAATGAGTAGATCCTCCCTAGTTGAGAGGGAGAGATAGAAACATCATTATTTTCATTCTTGTCTTCATGCCATGAAGAAAGAATGGAGGATTGGGTAAGCATCTGAATTCTGATACTCTTTGAGGATGAGGTAGGCCATCCAATAGGTAAGAGCAGTCAAAGAGGAAACTCCATGAGGATGTGTAAATCCAAGATGGGAATGGTCCTAGGACATACCTTCTGAACATCCAGATGGGGTATGTGCCTTGAGAGACATTGATGAAGGTGTCTATAAATCATTGGTCTCCCCAACATTGTGCTCTAATCTAGTGGAGAGATAGAGATGTTAGTAAAGGGCTTGCTATGTGACAATGTTGATTGATATGATGAGATGCACAGATATAAGTTGATAAAATAGCTTATGAGATGGCTTACCGATCTTACTCTTCTTATGAGAATTCTTCAATATGAGAATGTCCAAGTACCTTGTATGTATTATGAATACCTCCCTAGCTAAGAGGGAGTGTTGAAATATGTAACTAGGGTCGGTCTTCATAATGACCTACGTAATCATGGTTTTATGTATTTGAAGTAAAGAGAGACAGAAAATTTATTATTGTTATTTTGTAGCATGGGTTTCATGCTCAAGGTCATATTATTTATAAGTGAAGCATCCATTGAGTGCTTCTAGGACTTTGTCATAAAATATAGGATTCAAAGAAGTCATTGTCTTATGTAAAGACCCTATTGGACATGTTTTATCATGTAAAAGAAATTTATTTAGAGTCAAAAGAGTGAAATGTCCTCCTCCAATACCAAGTCGGCCTACAGGAGACAAGTCAGTCTCATTAGGGATACTCGACCTTCTCAAAGAAGCCTATATATAAGAGAACCTCGACCTCATTTGAGGGAGCATCAAATCAAGTTTGACTACAAGACAAGAAGCCTAATAACCAGTGAAAAGAAGAAGAAACATAAAGAGAAAGAAATCGAAGTTTTAGGTTTGTTCTTGGGCAACATTCTCCCATACTTGCGAAGGGTCTAAGGCATCATTTGCTACAAAAAATTATAGTGATCAAAGGAGTTGAAATCAAGTGTCAAGAAGGATCACTTGAAAGTCGAGATACTAAGAAAGAAGTTGCTCCCCAAGTGAAGGAAGAAAGAGAAATATTTTACCATTTTTTCCCACACGTGAGAGCTAGGGTTTCTGCAGGAAGGCCGAAAATTACAATCAGAGGTTGCAAGTTCGAAATTGTGGTCAAAGGAGAAGTTGCAGCTGTTTTGAAGCAAGTTTGACTTGGGTTGACCTTGTGAGAAGCAAGTTCATCAAGGAGAAGTATGACTTGGTCTTGGAGGAGTCTTTATCTTGGGTCAGTAGGTCTTGGAATTCGTCATTTGAATATTATATAGGAAGAGAAGAATTCTTGTGGGTTTTCCTCTTAAGAGGAGAGGTTTTGTCCCTGTCTAGCAAGCCTATATTTTGTGTCATCTTGTTCTTTTGGTCTTCATAGTTTGGTAGTTGTTTGATGATAAGAACACTATAATAATCAAGTAAAGAATATATTAACTACAAAGTGCATTAAGTTAAGTAAAAGAACATCACAAGTAGTTATCAAAGTAAGAGATATCACCCTAATCTAGCTGCCCTAGATTTCTCAACAAATATAAGGGGCCCTAGGAACCAAGGTGATGGCCATAATGATGGGGGTAGAGTTCATGTTTGGCTTTTTCCCACTTGCTAAATTTGCATGTCCCAACCATCTTTTGCATTTTATGGTACATTTCCTGTTGAGAGTGGCCAACTTATGCTTTTTCTTTTCTTTTTAGCTGCATCAACCTCCTAGGGCATCATTCCAAGCCCAACCCAAAGTGTGGACAAGGGGAGGGGGAGGCTAACTCCTTGTGGACCCAATGGAAAAATGTGGACCCAAATGGGAAATATGTGGAAAGGGGTTATAATGAATGGAGGGGAGTGATGTATGTGGTGTTGGGAAGTGGGATCATGCAACCAAAATCGGGATTTCCCATGTAGTGCCACTCCTAAAGCCGATAGCCAATAAAGGAGATCCCACGGGACTAGGATACAAAGCTAACCACCAAGTTGGACAGAGGGGAGAAGAGTATTAACCAAGCCCATTCTTTCCACTGAATTTCCCCACTAATCCATGCCCAAAAGTGTCTATGAATAAGTAAACAAAAATACCTAACTACATAATGAAAGCCATACCTTCGAGGTTGGAAGGCCCGCCTTCAAACATACGATCATAACAGATGGGTGAGGGAGCAAAATGGTTGTCTCAGATGGCAGAGATGATTGCACATTAAACACTTTGGTGGTTGCGAGAGGTTGTTGGCTATCGACTGAGGACCATCTAAGAGAAAGATTTCTCCTATGGGTGTCACCCACAGGTGGTGGGTAACACATTCAATGCAATGAAAGATCACTCAAATCCATGATTCAGAGGCAAGTGAAGAAATAGTACCTAATTTCAATTGATGCATTCAAATTATGCTTCTGACATTTAGTTTTACGATAAAAAGGGTTGTCAGTTGTGGGGATTTTACAGTAGACAGAAGTATGTAAACGAGGTCATCCACAAAGAAGAAGTTGTGAGTTCTCTTACTAATACACTCAAGACCATGATCTACTGCATTTCCTTTTCTATGATCCATCAGGCACAGGGAAAGCTACAACAACTCTTGTAATCACGCACCATCTTTTTGGGCTTTAGGAATGATCTCATTGGATGGCATCCACCCATTCTCCACCTAAGTCTCAAAATGTTCTCTTCCTAGGTGTCAAAATGTTATCCACCTGAGTATCAATCCATTCGAGCTCTGTTAATTTTGGGCAACTAGGTCTAAACTCCATGCTGCATTGCTCATATGGTGGAGATTATATTTTTGTTCGATTCCTCTTTCGGAGAGGTGCAAGATTGATCTAAAGATCATCTTGTTTGGATGAGCAGAACTTATATTTTGAATTTATTTTCCACACGTGCAAATTGTCAAGGTCGACTAGAATTGTAATGTAGCCTCACAAGCCCCAAAAGATGTGTCACTCACCCTCAGTCATGGATATAAATTGGGGAGACATGATGCCCATTTCATCATCAACTCATCTCTCACATCTCTCTCTCATTTGATTGGTTCATATAGCCTAAGAGGCTTCTCTCTCCTCCACATGTGTGAAACAGGTAGCCGGAAATTGTGAACTATTTTAGGGCTTTTTCTGGAGCGATGACCACCGTTGACCATGGGTCAAACCCTGTTGTTTGGTTGCGTTTTTAGATCAAAAAATCTGATCTTGGAAGGCCACGGCTGTAGGCACAAATACCAAGGTCAAATGTTGACCTTTGACCGCAACATTTATTGCATCGTTGACTGCAGCGTTGATTGGTTTGACCACAGATTTTGATAGTTGATTTGACAGTTTTGTGGACTGGTTTTTGGGTTGAGTTTGACTTTGAAGGAAGGCCGAGTTTGACCATGTTTGATTGAACTTGATTGGAGGTTGAAAGGGTTGTTTTGCCCAGCAAAGTCTTCGTTGGCTAGGGCATCCTGTTGACTGTTGTAAAATACATTTCTCTCTATCTTTGCTGAATAAGAAGAATTACAAATTCTTGTCTCTTGTGTTGGCTTGTCTTCTGTCAATTTAATTTTATGTTCTATCAGCATTTACTTTCAATGGTTATGTGATTGCAAATCTGAACTGGGCTAATAAGAAAGGTTGAAGTAAAATGCACTAAGCATAGAACATACCATGGTTGTCTAAAATTAACATGGGATCAGAGAGCTAAGGTGAAGACAAAGCCCAAGCAAGAGTGAAAAGCAATCACCGAAGAAGTTGAATAATCAAGGACCGGGATCAATGGCCTCCTCATCATCAAGGGTTTCAAATCTAATGATAAGTTGACTTATAAGTCTGATTATCATGCTTGGAAAATGTCTTTGGATTTGACATTGGAAGATCAAGATGTTATGGATTATGTGCAAGGAAAGATCAATGAGCCTCCATCAATTGCATTGGATGCCATTAAGACAAAGTACAAGAAAGGGGAAGTCAAGACGAAGAAGATCATTAGGGATTCTATTCATAAGCACTTGATTGCTTATATCTCCGAGTTGGGCACATCTAAGGAGATGTTTGATAAGTTGGTTAGCATGTTCAGGGCTAGCAATGCTAATTAGATTCTATTTTTGAAGAACAAGTTGAAGGAGATCAAGAAGGGGAAAGGAGAATCCATCCAATCATATTTCATGAGGCTCACCAAAATCAAGAATGATCTCTTATCTATTGGAAAAGCCATAGTTGACCGAGAGCTCACTCTCATCGCTCTTGGAGGACTCCCCCGGGAATAGTATGTATTCAATACTACTATTCTTAATAATAATGTGATTCCTAATTTTGATGAATTGTTGACAAGATGCACTCAAGAGGAGACAAGGATGATGGAGAGAGACCATCCCTCTAATGGGAATGGAAGTGACCCTATTTCCTTCACCGCTCATGCAAAGAAGAGGAACAATGTTGGTCCGAGAAATCAAAATCATGGAAGAGCGGGTCCCAAAGGAAGAAAAGGAAGATGTTACACTTGTAACAAGTTTGATCACTATGCAAGAGAGTGCCCTAATAGAAGGGACTCTTCTGGAGATGATGACAACAACAACTTCAGGGGGAATGGAAATCAAAGGAACAACACATTCAAAGGAAAGAGGAAGGCTCCCTCTGATCGAAGTGGAAATGGTCAACCTTTCAAGAGGTCAAGAAATTCCAGGTATGAAGAATCTAATATTGTTGATAGGAAAAATGAATATATTCTTATATCTACACTCTCTGATGCATCTCCTTTCGACACCCTGGACAATTGGTTGATTGATAGTGGTGCCTCAAGGCACTTCACTGGATATAAGGAAGCCCTCTCTAATTTGATTGAAATGGATACTAATTTGGAAATTATCCTTGGAGACAATGCCACCTATCTCGTGAAAGGGACAAGGACTGTGACCCTTCATCTAAATGAAGGTCAAGTCCTCTACTTGCGAGATGTGTTGTACGTACCTAACTTAAAGAAGAATCTAGTTGTTGATTTATGGTAGCATCGGATGTACTCTAGCCTTGTAACTTTGTATATAGACTAGGACACATGTATTCCATAATACCCAGAAATGGTTTTCGAAAACTCCACTTAGAGATGGTTTAATTAAATTAATTAATCCTTTTTTAATGTTTTCCTATGTCTAAACTTAGGGAAATTGATTAAATAAAGGGTATTAATTAAACTAAGTGTGAATCTTCTAGATAAAGTCATGGATCACCTCCAAGTTAATCTCAGCCCTTGATTATGTTTTAATCTTGGTCGTTGAAGGGTCAACGAAAGAATATAAGAAGGAAGGTGAGGGGCCTATGGAAAACATATTGAGCACATTGAGCATTTGGCATTTTCGAGTTTGTGTGAGAAGACACTGCTTTCGGTCAGAATTGAATCTCTAGCGCAGGGTTTGCTAAGTGATTTTGATTCAATGATCAGATCCAGAGAGGGGCAAAAGCAGAAACTGGTCAAGAGGACCAAGAGTGCATTTTAGAGAGAGGCAACAGTGACGTAGAGAGAGGCAGCGCAGTTTTCTAAAGGGGTGGTGCAGTCCCTGCAGGGAATCACGCAGAAGTGACGCAATGTCTTCCAGAGTCAGTCCGAAGATAACTAGAGGCTGGGGTTTCTGAGCCAGGAGGGGCAAAACTCAATCTCATATCAGCTTGATCAGTTGCAAAGAGAGGTGATGTAGTTCCTTAGCTTGCCCACGCAGGGTTACGCAGTTCCAGCATAGGCAATCATGTAGAGGCAGAGAGGGGCTTCACCAGCGCTGTTTAGATCAGCGGAGGACTTGCAGAGTGAGGTATATCTCACAATTTCACCAGTTGTCTAGATTTCTCTGAAGGGTGAGCCGGATATTGGCACCCTAATAGTACTCAAGATTCTATTACTTAATAATATAAAACCCTCAGATCTACTGCACCAGTTTTCCCGAGTTGGGATTTTCCAGGGACTTAGTCCAAAAATAACTGTGTCAAATGTGGATGTTTTTCATTGTATTTTGTTCAGTTTGTTTCAACACTTAGATTCATTCTGCAGTATTATTTGTGTAGACTGCTTCAGTAATTACTTCGGTATTTCAATGTAATGAAATAATTATGTAAAATAATAGAAGTAATTCAGATTTGTTCAATAGGAATCCAGATTTAGGATTTTTCACATGGTATCAAAGCTTATTCAAGCTAAAGTGCAGGAGAAACAAGGGTGAACCAGTAGATCAGCGCAGGAGAGACTGGGATCTGCGTAAGCAGCAGTAGTCCCTCCCAAAGATTACGTTGTCCAAGCCAAGAGGGCGATCAAGCACAGAAAAGGCTCCCTCTGAGAGAGTTGACAGAGGGGTAAGCTTTTTCAGTTGCAGAAGAGGCAGTGTAGCAGACCAGCATAGCTGAAGGACGCAGTTACTACACAACAGTAAGAGTTAGTGCATAAAGCGTCAGAAAATTTCTGAAAAACACAGATTGGGGATTTCTTGATCTCAAAGAGTTTCTTACTCAAAGAAGCTCAGTTTCTCTCGTGCGGCAGCAGAAGCAGTGACTTACTCCATAAGGAGTGCGTAGAGAGTTTCTTACTCAAAGAAGCTCAGTTTCTCCCGTGAAGCAGCATTAGCAGTGACTTACTCCACAAGGAGTGCATAAGTCTAGCTGAGCAAAGGGTTAGAGAAAGAAATCGACAGTTGAGGAGATGGCCAGCAACGGACTGCGTAACCAAGATTAGATTGGAGGGTGCCTCCAACTATGTTATTTGGAAATGAAGGATTGAGTTTCTCCTTGATGAGCATGATCTAAAGGCCCTCATTGAAAGCGCAGTTGCAGAACCTTTGGATGCAGCACATCTGAGAGCATTCAAGAAGAATATGGCAAGAGCCAAGCGATTGATCCCAGATGGTGTGAAGGATCACACTGTACCTCAGATAGCAGCAAAGGGCATTGCTAGAGAAATGTGGGTAGGGCTAGAAAAGCTATACCAAGGATCTTCCAAGCAGCGGAAGATGTACTTGGAAGAGAAGATGCGTAATACCAGAATGAAGAAGGGAGAGTGTTTTGACTCTTTCCTATCTCCACAGTTGAGGAGATGGCCAGCAACAAACTGCATGACCAAGATAGATTGGAGGGTGCCTCAAACTATGTTATTTGGAAATCAAGGATTGAGTTTCTCCTTGATGAGCATGATCTAAAGGCCCTCATTGAAAGCGCAATTGCAGAACCTTTGGATCCAGCACATCTGAGAGCATTCAAGAAGAATATGGCAAGAGCCAAGCGATTGATCCTAGATAGTGTGAAGGATCACACCGTACCTCACATAGCAACAAAGGGCACTGCTAGAGAAATGTGGGTAGGGTTGGAAAAGCTATACCAAGGATCTTCCGAGCAGCGGAAGATGTACTTGGAAGAGAAGATGTGTAATACCAGAATGAAGAAGGGAGAGCGTTTTGACTCTTTCCTGTCTCGAATTCAGGAAAACCGAGACCAGCTGTCAGCAATGGGGTCAACTCCTAGAGACTCAGAGCTGGTAAGGCTCACTCTGAACTCTGTTTCAGAAGATTATCATGCCTGCATTTTGGGCAGAGAAAGACTCCTAGGATGGGAGGCAATGTGGGCAGCCTTGTAGCAAGAAGAGTTGAGGCGAGATCTCCTCAAAATCCATATTGAGGATGGCAGCAGCGGATCGAAAGTAAAGGAGGAGGAAGAAAAAACAACCCTTGCATCAAAGGAGCAACAAAGGCAGAAGAAGAAAGATTTCTCTAAGATCAAGTTCTGCAAGTGTGGAGAAATGGGGCATTATGCCACACAATGTCCTCTTAAGAAAAAGGATAAAGAGGAGAAGCAAGATCCTCAAGCCGGAGCTGCCAAGATTGAGGCAGAAGGAGATTGTGCTATGTTAGCTCATATTCCAAAAGGAGAGAAATGGGCTGACTTGGAGTTGTAGATCCAGAATCTACAAGTGGCAGGATCCTTGAGTATTTCTGAACTCTTGGATCACATGTGAGCTATGGCAGCCTAAAGACAATAGCAGGATGGACAGTTGCAGCAGAATATGAGAAGACGATGTAGTGGCTAGCAGTACTAGAGCCTGATCAGCGCAGAGAAGGAGCAGCAGCAGCGCAGCGCAGTGCAGTGCAGCGCAGCAGCAGCACAGTATATTCAGTGAGCTAGCGCAGAAGTTAGCAGCAGTCAGCCTTATTTTTCAGATGCAGATTCACTTGTCCAATTTCGGATGTTTTTCTGTTGCAATTAGCAACAGTGCAGCAGCAGCAATAGTTGAGCAGCAGCAGCAGATGAGCAGCAACAACACAGCGCACAAGTGGTGTAGCGCAGTGCAGAGTAGTGCTCACGCAGTGCAGCAGCATGGTTGCAGAATTTAGAGGGAGTTGCAGTACAGTGGCAGTTGGCAGCAGTATGCAGAGTTAGCAGCAGTACAAATGCAACGTCTTCTTGTGCAGTGTTGGTGAGCAGCATCAACAACACAACAGCAGATGTTCCAGATGTCAGAGCAGCACATTGAGTTGTTTTGCCAGAGCACTTTCCTCACTAAGAGGGAGTGTTGATTTATGGTAGCATCGGATGTGCTCTAACCTTGTAACTTTGTATATAGGCTAGGACACGTGTATTCCATACTACCCAAAAATGGTTTTGGAAAATTCCCCTTAGAAATGGTTTAATTAAATTAATTAATCGTTTTTTAATGTTTTCCTAAGTCTTTCCCTAAGTGTGAATCTTCTAGATAAAGTCATGGATAACCTCCAAGTTAATCTTAGCCCTTGATTATGTTTTAATCTTGGTTGTTGAAGGGTCAACGGAAGAATATAAGGAGGGTGAGGGGCCTATGGAAAACATAGTGAGCACATTGAGCATTTGGCATTTTCGAGTTTGTGTGAGAAGACACAGCGTTTGGTCAGAATTGAATCAGTAGGGCAGGGTTTCCTAAATGATTTTGATTCAGTGATCAGATCCAGAGAGGGGAAGAAGCAGAAACTGGTCAGGAGGACTAGGAGTGCATTTCAGAGAGAGGCAGCAGTGACGCAGAGAGAGGCAGCGCAGTTTTCTGAAGGGGTGGTGCAGTCCCTGCAGGGAATCACACAGAAGTGACGCAGTGCCTTCCAAAGTCAGTCTAGAGATAGCTAGAGGCTAGGGTTTCTGAGCCAGGAGGGCCAAAATTGAGTCTCAAATCAACTTGATCAGTTGCAGAGAGAGGTGATGCAATTCCTCAGCTTGCCCACGCAAGCTTACGTAGTTCCAGCGTAGGCAATCACACGGAGGCAGAGAGGGGCTTTGCCAGCGATGTTTAGATCAGCCGGGGACTTGCAAAGTGAGGTATATCTCACAATTTCATCAGTTGTCTAGATTTCTCTAATGGGTCAGCCGGATATTGGCACCCTAGTTGTACTCAAGATTCTGCTGCTTAATAATATAAAACCCTCAGATCTGCTGCACCGGTTTCCCCGAGTTGGGTTTTTCTAGGGACTTAGTCCAAAAATAACTGTGTCAAACATGGATGTTTTTCATTGTATTTTGTTTAGTTTGTTTCAACACTTAGATTCATTCTGCAGTATTATTTGTGTAGACTGCTTCAGTAATTACTTCGGTATTTCAATGTAATGAAATAATTATGAAAAATAATAGGAGAAGTAATTCAAATTTGTTGCAGTAGGAATCTAGATTTAGGATTTTTCACACTAGTGTTTATCTCGGCAATGGAAGACAAAGGATTCAAGGTGGCATTCATCGATGGAAACGTACGCATTTGGAAGAGGAACTTCAAAGAAGCGTTCACTCTTGGTTTTAGGGTTGATACACTCTATCAAGTTGGAGGAAGTCTGCTAGGGGTCATGACATGTGACACAACTCTTCAATTTGAGCTATGGCACCGGAGGTTTGCACACCTTCATTACAAAGCCCTTCCCGAAAAGGAAGGTGGTGACAGGGATGCCTGATTTCAAAGATGATCACTAAGGGTGTATGTCAGGGTTGTGCCGAAGGAGAGCATACAAGAGGACCATTCCCCTCAAGTGTCACGAAGACATCTTAAATTTTGCAATTGATACATTCTGATCTATTTAGTATGCTACCCGTAACATCCTTGGGTGGATGCTTATATTATATCACTTTTATAGATGACTTTTCCCGCAAAACTTGGATATACTTCTTGAAGAAGAAGGATGAAGCATTCAAGCGGTTTCGTACCTTCAAGGCCTTGGTCGAAAATCAAACAGGGAAGAAGATCAAAATTTTGAGGACCGATAATGGAACCGAGTATGAGTCGAATGAATTTAATGACTATTGCGAGGAAGCTGGCGTTAAGAGGGAGACCACCACTATGTACACTCCAGAACAAAATGGTGTTGCTGAAAGGGAGAATAGAACCATTTTGAAAGTTGTCCGTGCCATGCTTTATGACCAAGGTCTTCCGAAGTTTCTATGGGGAGAAGCTGCCAACACTGTTGTGTATGTTCAAAATAGATGCCCACATTCTGCATTGGACTCCAAAACTCTCAAAGAAATCTTCTTTGGTAAGAAGCCCGATGTCTTTCATTTTATAGTTTTCAGAAGTCCCGTTTATTTTCATGTGCCGAAAGAAAAGAGGAGCAAGTTGGATGCTTCTAGAAAGAAGGGAATGTTTGTGGGCTATAATGAAACCTCGGAGGTATATAGAATCTATGTGCCCGATCAAAGAGAAGTGGAGATATGCCATGATGTCACCTTCGATGAAAATGTTGCCCTCGGGAAGGTTACAAATCTTCGTATCTCAAAGGAAGACAAAGAAGAAGAAGAAGTTGGAAGGCAGGAAGAACCGAAGGATGAACCGATGCCCGATGTTGAAGGATTGATGGATCCTATAGATCCACCTTCTTCAAATAAAATAAGACCTTCATGGCTTAGAGACACTCTCAAAGATGCTAAGGGACATACTGCTCCAAGGGGAACATTCCGTGAAAGTAAGAAGACGAATAGGTACCAAAGGTACCTAGCAGCCATGAGTACTATTGTACAATTTGAGCCTGGAACTTTTGAAGAAGCCATAAAGCATCAAGTTTGGAAGGATGCTATGCACGAGGAATATGAGTCAATCATGAAGAATGATGTCTGGGATGTGGTCCCTAGACCAAAGGAAAACTCTGTTGTCACCTCAAAATGGCTCTACAAGATCAAGCATGGAGCTGATGGAAGTGCTAAAAAGTACAAGGCAAGATTTGTAGCCGGAGGCTTCTCTCAAAAGGAAGGCATAGATTATGATGATATATTTGCACCTGTTGCCCGCTATACCACCATCCGATCAATCATTGCCCTTGCTGCAACGCAAGGATGGAGTCTCCATTAAATGGATGTGAAGACTGCCTTCTTACATCGTTCAATAAAGGAAGAGGTCTATGTGGAACAACCTCTGGGGTTCGAAGTCCAAAATAGAGACACGTATGTATGCAAGTTGAAGAAAGCCCTCTATGGGTTGAAGCAAGCCCCCAGGGCTTGGTATTAGAGGATCGGTAGCTACTAGATGAAGTTGGGCTTTACTCGAAGTGATGTTGATACAAACCTTTATTTTAAGGTTGATAATGACAAGCCTCTCATTCTGGTTCTTTATGTGGACGATCTCTTTCTGATAAGTGTTGACACTCTCATTCATCAATGTAAGAGGAGCTAGCTTCCGAGTTCGAGATGAAGGACCTAGGACTAATGCACTATTTCCTAGGCTTGGAGGACTGGCAAAAGCCAGGTGAGGTTTTCCTTTCTCAAGGAAAATATGTTGTGAAGCTACTGGAGAGATTTGGGATGGTGGACTACAAGTTCGTGACTACTCCAATGGAACTCAACTTTAAGAATTTGTGTGGAAGTGTTGTTGGGCCTGAGTTTGGAAATCCCACCGAGTATCGTCAACTCGTGAGGACATTGATGTTCTTAGTTGACTCACGTTCGGACATATGTTTTGCAGTGAACACGTTGAGTCAATACATGGTCGAGCCTCATCACATTCACTGGACCAAGAATCTCTTGAGATATATCCGAGGCACAATCAACCATGGGTTGAGATACACTATCGAGAGTATGAAGCTCCATGGATATACTGATGCCAATTGGGCAGGCAATGTGGTGGATCATAAAAGCACATCTGGATGTTGCTTCACACTAGGTTTTGCTTCGATCTCCTGGATGAGCAAGAAGCAGAAATCATTTGCTTTGAGCACCACCGAGGCCGAATACATTGCAGCAAGTATGGCCAGTTGTGAAGTTGTTTGGTTGAGAAAGCTCTTCAGTGAGATGTTTGGGCATGTGCTAGATACCACGGTTATCCTTTGAGATAACCAAACTGGGATTCGTCTTTCAGAGAATCCCGTTTTACACGACTGATCCAAGCATATTAATATTAGGTACCACTTTGTCCGGGACATAATACATCGAGGCGCCGTAAGGCTCCATCACATTGGGACTGATGAGCAGGTCACAAATATTCTCACAAAGCCCCTGGGGAAGGTCAACTTCTTAACCTTTTGTGAGAAGCTTGGTATCGTGGACAAACCCTATTCTGAGGGTCCCGCTTGAGTTGGACTATGAGCTCTAGGAGCTCCAGGGGGCTTGGGAATAGCTTCTTGGAGCTATAAGCAACCACAAGGCGAGGTTCGCCTTACTTTGTTGGTGAGCTCCTTTCCCACCGTTATGATATTGAGCCGGTTCACCCTCTCCTTGATCTATGCCCCACATGCATCCTACCCATGGAGTCTGGGACTCATGAGAAGTACCTCTCAGTTGGGAAATAAGGATAGAGACCGATAGCAATGACCGATGGATGCATTGGGGGATCGTCGTACTTGTTGAGTCCCGAATTTGTCTCTTTTCCATACACTTTTCCATATCTCTTTCACTCACCTAAACCTCCAAAATTGTCAATATCATGTGCAAAGGGGTATCTAACATGGTTTTTAATTATGTTTGTGTGTTTTCTATTTGATTTAGATTTTGTTCATACAGCTGCGGAAACTTGTCACTTTCCGCAGCCGCTGCAACTTTCCGCAGCTATTTTGTGGAAATCAATGTTACAGGTGTCAACGAAGGAAACGAGCCACATGGGCGGGCTAGGAATGACAAGGACATGGTTCGTGCCCCTATT
This sequence comes from Pinus albicaulis, assembly GCA_034641835.2. Classification (NCBI taxonomy): domain Eukaryota; kingdom Viridiplantae; phylum Streptophyta; class Pinopsida; order Pinales; family Pinaceae; genus Pinus; species Pinus albicaulis. Next base: position 1,123,216,284 of record CM076581.1, on the reverse strand, counting down.
GGTTCAAGCAAACTCATCCAAAGCCGCGGTGGCGCATCCCATGAAGTCAACCATGGAGTTTCATGTCGGCGGACTTTGTTTCGTGTCACATGAGATTCATGCTGGTAGTTTCTAAGCCTACGGAGGATAAATCGACATCTGTACAGGTCTCCAGAGTCGAATTCAAGCATCCACCTCTCGTAGATTTACTTTCCAACACGGCCATGCTCCTATATCCGTGGACGTAGTGGTCTACGTGCTCTCCACCAGCATGAACTTTAGGAGACAGTTATAGTTTGTTGCTTTATATAATGCGTTTGCATACGCATATGAAGTTAGTCGATATTAGTGAATGTAGTCTCTGTTATCTTTTGATTAGTCTGCTCTGTAGTGATTACGCTGCACTTGTGCCATAACATTACCATTCTGTAATGACTGCTTTTTAATATGAGAAGACTCTGTTTTTCAACTTAATTCGTATTTGAGGACCTTTGCCAAGGCTGGAGTAGAGGGCCCCTGCTCAGCTACGGTTTTGTGCATTAGTGTAATTTTAATTTCATTTCATTGTGTCATAATCCATTCATATGTTCATATATTGCATTTGTTTCATTTCTGTTTATACATTTCCATAATTTCCATTTCATTTCTGTCTTTTATGTTTTATGTTGATAATCACTGATCAGTGTTCTTGTTTCAGGTTATAGATAGGCAGCCCGGGCATTTTCATAGCTTTTTGACTAGTGACATGGAACTAACATTGTTCTGCTGCTAATTTGCTTTTCATAGCTTTTGTTTAATTTTAGTATTGCTTATCTGCTTCAATAGTTAAATTTAGATATACTAATCTGCTCATAGCATCTTCAGTTACCTCCAAAAGCCACATCTGGACTGATGGTGAGGGATTGTATTATGAAATGTGTAGTTTAGTATTAGTTTCTTCTCTGCAAATCTAGATATATTAAGCTGCTCATAGCATCTTCAGTTGCCTCCGAAAGCCACAGCTGGACTGATGGTGAGGGATTGTATTGTGAAATGTGTAGTTTAGTATTAGTTTCTTTTATGCAAATTTAGATATATTAAATCATGCATGACATCTTCAGTTGCCTCCGAAAGCCACAGCTGGACTGATGGTGAGGGATTGAATCATGAGTGTATGGTTTAGTATTAGTTTACTTTCTGCAAATTAAATATCAGTTACTCAAATTGTTTATGATTACTTTCGAAAATCATAGCTGGACTAATGATGAAGGATCAGAAGATAAATTGATGTAATCTGATTTAGATTTATTTTGTTGCAATTTTGAATTTCCTTAAGCATAGTTTCTTTTATGTTTAGTTGGCAGCAAAAATAGTTTAGTTTTCATGCTCAATAGTTCATTGTTTTGATTTATTAGATTAGCAGCACCTTTTCATTTCAGCAGCACATTTTCATTTTCTTTCAAGTCTTGTCATTGTAAATTTCAATTTGCTTTTTAAAGTTTCAAGTTGGTCAATCATTATAGGGGATATCACTTCCTTAAACAAACATAACCAAACTTGTCTTCATCTTAGAATTTCCATTTCACCTTAGAAAACCAAAAACGACAAAAAGTTAAGAAATAGGTTATCTTGCACATATAGTGCGCCGCACTTCATCAGCTTACGATTCCGGGATTGACAAATTAAATGCAGCAATTTAGGACACACTAAATTGACCAAAACGAGACTCTCTATGTCTAGGATGGGATGTGTCCAACAAATTGAACTGGGATCAAATCTGGATGAGGTTCTTACCTCTAGACTGACTTCGGGTCAATATGGGACTCTCACTTGAGTCTGGTTGAGGTTTTTACCTCTAGACTAACTTCGGGTCAGTGGAAAGTGATGTCTTTGTGACTCACTCTTGTTCATCTTATTTCTTCTATAGCAGAGAAGAGCCAACAAAGCAATTACAGCAGGGTGACACTAGATTGCATGATGATTTATGATAGTACATGATGGTACTAGATGACAAAATTGCACAAGTGGATAGATGGAGTTCTCCCTAGTTGAGAGGGAGTGTTAATTTTGGGAAACTAGGTCCAAACTCCATGTTGCATTGCTCATATGATGGAGATGTTATTTTTGTTGGATTCCTCTTTCAAAGAGGTGCAAGATTGATCTAAAGATCATCTTGTTTGGATGAGCAGAACTTATATTTTGAATTTATTTTCCACACGTGCAAATTGTCAAGGTCGGCCAGAATTGTAATGTAGGCTCACAAACCCCAAAAGATGTGTCTCTCGCCCCCGGTCATGGATATAAATTGGAGAGACATGATGCTCATTTCATCATCAACTCATCTCTCACATCGCTCTCTCATCTGATTGGTTCGTACAGCCTAAGAGGCTTCTCTCTCCTCCACACGTGTGAAACAAGTCACTGGAAATTGCAGATTGTTTTAGGGCTTTTTCTGTAGCGTTGATCATGGGTCAAACCTTGTTGTTTGACTGTGTTTTTAGCTCGGAAAATCCAATATTGGAAGGCCACAACTAGAGGCACAAATACTTAGGTCAAACGTTGACCTTTGACCACACCATTTATTGCAACATTTACTGCAAAGTTGATTGGTTTGACTGCAGATTTTGACTGTTGATTTGACAGTTTTGTGGACTAGTTTTTGGGGTGAGTTTGACTTTGAAGGAAGGTCGAGTTTGACCATGTTTGACTGAACCTAATTGGAGGTTGAATGGGTTGGTTTGTCCAGCAAGTCTTTGCTAGCTAGGGCATCCTGTTGACTGCCGTAATATACATTTCTTTCTACCTTTGTTGAATAAGAAGAATTAAAAATTCTTGTCTCTTGTGTTGGCTTGTCTTTTGTCGATTTAATTTTATGTTCTATCAAAATTTACTTTCAAAGGTTATGTGATTGCAAATCTAAATTGGGCTAATAAGAAAGATTGAAGTAAACTACAGTAAGCATAGAACATACCATGGTTGTCTAAAATTAACAAACTCCATTAAAGGTTGGCCCCTGCTCAATCTGTGTGCTACATGTTTGAGCCTACACTAGCCCCCCTACTTCCACAATAGACTACCTGACCCTCTCCATCAATATTCGAGAGAAAGCCCATAGTTGAGACTACAACACCATAATTTTTTTTTATGGACCTCATATTTCATTGACTCTACAAATCGTGAGCCCAAGTTATGCATTCATCACTGATTGAAATCTCTAGCCTATACCTATTCTTCCGTCTCTCTCTGCAACAAATGGTTGCAACTCACACCCTAGGGCTCGTAGCACTTGTACATGTGCCTTCATGTGCTCTGTCTGTGACTCACTACCTCTTGCCAATCCGGTGGCCAACCTCCATCAAGAACCCCTTATAAATACTACTTTGGTGACCATCCCTTCATGCACATGCCAACTTTTTCATTTTGAAGGCAATTTCTGTTGAGATTTGCAGAGTGTTGGGGTAACTTCGGATTTGCTCTAGCTCTCAAACTTTGTGAAGGGACTAGAGTACATCAGATCTCCAAGACCCAGAAAGGGATTTGGGAAATTCCATCCAGTTTGAGAGAAAATTAATTAATTAATATTTTTAATTATGAACCCTAAGTCTAACTTAAGAAAATTAAAATATTAAAGGTAATTAATTTAAACATGTGATGGAAATGACTTAAGTCACACGGATCAAGCTTTCTTTTAATCTTAGCCGTCAAATCAAGATTAGATCACGGCCATTGGTTTCCCAACGAGAAAAGTATAAAGGAAAGGCTTGGGGTCAGTTGGAGAACACACACACAGAGGCAGAGCACTAAGACTAAGCTGGAATTCTAGGGCGGGTTTGCTAAGAATTTCCAGAAGTGTTTTAGCTGCAGCGAAGGGTAGTATTAGCTAAGGGGATGGTATGATCCCACAGCCAAGAGTGAGCAAGAGGCAGATAAGCAACAACCAAGAGCAGTGCAGAGAAGCGAAGGCTACGCAGCAGCTGCCCAGCGCAGAGGGTTTCAACCGCTACGCAGGCCCAGAAAGGGTAGCGCAGAGGCAACAGGGGGCCATCAGGGGTTACGCTGGTCCAACTAGGGCAACGTAAGGACTGTGTCACCTAGTCTGGGGTTAAGCAACCCTATCCTGAGTAACGCAGGGGCATCAGCAGTCTAGCAGGGCTGACATCGACAGCTTCAAAGCAGCGCTGGGGTTTCTAGAGGCAGAAAGGGGCTGAGTTCTATAAATCTCGTTTGAGGATGTGAATCAGTTTTCTGTCTCCGGAACAAAGGTATTGCTGCAAATCTTATATTTCTCTATCAAGTTAACTAGTAAGGTGCCCAAATTTGTTGTACTTAGATTCTACATAATAAGATAAACCCTCCAGCAACCAGAAGACTGGTTTTCCCGCATTGGGTTTTTCTGGGAACAGTTGTCTAGAAAATCTTGTGTGTCACTCTGTCTGTGTGCATGTATTCTGTTTAGATTTGAATCCATGAAATCTGTTAATGTGTTTACTTCGATGTTAATGCTGAAATTTCATATTAATAACTTGATTAAGTAGGAGAAGTATAACCAGATTTAACGGTAGAGTTTCTGCATAAGTAATATTCAGAAATTTTCATATGGTATCAAAGCGATTGCAGACCTAGTTGAATCATCAGCAAGAAGACTGAAGAATCTTTGTTGCAGGAAGTAGCACAGAAAGCAGCAGCAGCTGCAGAAAGCCGCACCAGAGAGGACAGCGCAGCAGAAGAGGGAAGCAGAGCCACGCAGAGACCAGAGTGACGTAGTCCCCACGTAGTCTCCATGCAGGCAATGTACTTACTGCACAAAGACAGCGCTGGGACTATCTGCTCATGCAAAGGCCAACTAGGGTGACGCAGTCTTGAGGCTGTGGCTAATTCAGAGTGCTGGAAGCAGTGCTTCAGAGTTTCAGTAGTTGCTGGTGGAGTTAAATTTCTAAAGATTCAAAATTTAGCCTGAGCACTAGTTGACAAAGAGCGGGAGGAGAACAGCTTCTCAGAGGATTTTCAGCCAAAGAAATCTGCAGATCGATTAGACGATTGAAGAGAGTTGATTTGTTGTGTTTTGCAGATTTCCAATGAGGAAATCAGTTGTCAAAGGGAGCAAAGGGAGCCTTTTCGCCAAGGACCCTAGATCCGAGCTTTAGTTGAGAAGTGGGGAGAGGAAGAATATGTTCCGACAGAGCAAATATGAGCAGATGGCACCTCACGGACTACGTGATCAAAATAGGTTGGACAGTTTGTCCAACTTTGCAGTCTGGAAGGTCAGAATCCTGGTGGTCATGGAGGCATACGGTCTGAGGGAGCATGCAGAAAAAGTCCTAGCCACGCCAACCGATACTCTTTTCCTAGCGAAGCATAATGAAACAGCGGCACATGCCAAGCACTTCATCATGGACGGGGTTAAGAATCATGTTGTACCACATATAACAGATAAGAAGACGGCTAATGAGATGTGGAAAGCCTTAACCGCCCTATATGCGGGTAGATATGTCCAGAGGAGAATGCTTCTGGAGAACCAGATGCGATTATTCATGATGGCCAAGGGAGAAAAAATCGAGCCCTTCCTTTCTAGATTACAGGCGATTAGGGATTAGTTGACTACCATGGGAGTGAAAGTGGAGGATGATGTGATGGTGAGGACTGCACTCAATGTGGTCATAGAGGAATGGGAAACTTTTGTCCATAGTATCTTGGGCAGAGCAGACTTTCCCAACTGGGACAGTATGTGGGCGATCCTCCGTCAAGAAGAACTCTGTCGGTTCACTAAGAGGCAACATAGCACTAGATCCAGTAAGGTGAAGAAGGAAGATGAAAAAGATGCAACCTTGGCATCAAAGAGGCAGCAAGGGAGGAAGAAGCGTGATCAATCCAAGATCAAGTGTTTCTAGAGCAGCGAACTAGGACATTTCACCAGCGATTGTCCTCAGAAGAAGAAGGACAAGGAAGCTTCTACTTCCAAAGCTGTTGTGGCGGATGATGGCTCTGAAAATGACATAGCCATGAGAGCCCATGTACCTCTAGAGAAGAGGTGGGGCGACATGGATCTGTAGAGTAGCTACAAAGTGATGGCGGGATCCTTGAGTAGCCCAACTTTGGATCGGATACGAGCTATGGGAGCCTTAAGACAATAGCGAGACAAGTGGAGCAGGTGCGTAAAATGATGATGGAGCGGAGGCGGAACTGGATGTCAGAGGGGAGCACAGAGGCAGATGCAGCAGTTAGGCCAAGAAATAAAGGTAGGGACATGTGACTTCAAGAAGGTAATGCGGTGTTGGCTTACGCGTGTATGTGAGTTAGAAAAGCGCAGTTGGCTTCGTGGAGGACAATGTAGTACAACAACCGTGGATTTCAATGATAAGGGATGCAGCCCAACCGACTTGTCCGTCAAAGATTGGGCAAGAGTTTAGCTTGGTTCTCTCGCACCGAGCTCGCAAAGGCCGCAGCTTGCCAACATCATGTTAGACGGGGGGGGGGGGGGGGGGCAAGCAGACGGCGGAGAGCAAGAAGAACGCAAAGGATGAAGGACAACAAAGCCAAGCATCGCCCCAGACCCCCACCGAGATCAAGAAATATTTCGGGGTGAACTAGTGTTGTGCTAGAGCACTTTCCTCGCTAAGAGGGAGTGTTGAGATTTGTGAAGTGTTGGGGTAGCTTTACATTTGCTCTAGCTCCCAAACTTTGTGGAGGGAGTAGAGTACATGAGATCTCCAAGACTCAGAAAGGGATTTGAGAAATTCCATCAAGTTTAAGAGAAAATTAGTTAATTAATATTTTTAATTGAGAACCCTATGTCTAACTTAGGAAAATTAAAATATTAAAGGTAATTAATTTAAACATGTGATGGAAATGAATTAAGTCACACGGATTAGGCTTTCTTTTAGTCTTAGCCGTCGAATCAAGATTAGATCACGACCGTTGGTTTTCCAACGAGAAAATATAAAGGAAAGGCTTGGGGTCAGTTGGAGAACACACACACGGAGGCAAAGCACTGAGACTTAGCTGGAATTCTAGGGTGTGGTTTGCTAAGAATTTCCAGAAGTGTTTTAGTTGCAGCGAGGGGTAGTATTGGCTAAGGGGATGATCTAGATCCAAAGCCAAGAGTCAAGAAGTGCGTAGAAGCCAAAGAACTAGAGCAAGGCTGGTAGCGCAGGTTACGCACTCAGCCTATGCATCGCGCAGGGAAAGCCGCTACGTTGCACCTACCTGGGGCAAGCGCAGAAGCAGAGGCTGCAGCAGAAGCTGCGTTGGGTCAGCGAGGGTTTTAGCCGCCACATCTCGCCCGTAAAGGGAAGCGCAGGCGTAGGGGGCCATCGTGGGTTACACCGGTCCAAAATGAAGAGGGCTGTAAGGACCGCGGGGAGGCCCGCCTCCAAGAGTGCCCCCCGAGGCGGGTGGGCACGCAAATTCAATCCAAGCAGTCACTTGTGCCTTCAAGCAAAGACGAGGGTTTGTAGAGGCAGAAAGGGGTTGAGTTCTGTAAATCCCGTTTGAGGGTGTGAATCAGTCTAGTTTTTCGTCTCTAGAACAGAGGTATTGTTGCAGATCTTATATTTCTCTGTCGGGTTAACCAGTAAGGTGCCCAGATTTGCTGTACTTAGATTCTACATAATAAGATAAACCCTCCAACAGCCAGAAGATTGGTTTTCCCACATTGGGTTTTTCTAGGAACAGTTGTCCAGAAAATCTTGTGTGTCACTTTGTCTGTGTGCATGTATTGTGTTTAGATCTGAATATGTGCAATTTGTTAATGTGTTTACTTCGATGTTAATGCTGAAATTTCAGATTAATAACTTGATTAAGTAGGAGAAATATAACCAAATTTAACAGTAGAGTTTCTACATAAGTAATATTCAGAAATTTTCACAATTTCGACTCTCGAGTCTATTTGTTGTGTTCATCTACACACTTGCAGTGGTACAAGTCACTCTTTCTAGCATAAGACATGTTATCACCAAGCCAGTCGATAAGTTCAATTCAACCCACGTAGATGATTATAACATTCATACACCACCAATAACCCAAGTAATGTGAAACCTAATAAAGGAGGTATCCCTTTAGGTTACACAAATAAAAGACCTTATAATGGTGCAATTTGAAGAGCTTTAAAATGGCAAAAAATCTAAGGCACAATCTAAAGAGCCCCAGACTTACCTCATTTAACTCATCATACAACAATTCTCTTCATGAATATTTCAACTTCACTTTGCCATCTTTTTGTGTCAATTTGCCTCCTAATACATAGTGCTTAGTTTAGAATCATGAATCAGTTCCTTTTGCTTTCACACATTTACGGATGTTTTTGGTTGGATTTGAGTGGTTTACATAAACCCAACAATTAGTGGGATGCTAATGCTTTCAATGCAAATCAATTCCTAGTCCTTATATATTCCTACTACAGAGATTTTAACATCCCAAAAGTTCTCCAAGTCAAAATGGTCAGTTTTCAGTGTTTTGTTGAGTTCTCCCAATGCAATGTTGATTTCTCTTGGTGTGTTGCCAAATTCTCCCATGTGTTATGGAAGTCAAATCCTGAAGAGAGAGGGTATTCTGGTGTGCAACAGAAAGAAGGGATCTGCTATTTTCTCGAACGAATGGGTCAAAAGCAATTCAACTCACTTCAAAGTTCATCATCCTCTTATGGCATATAGTTTGATTACAGCGTGTAATATCCCAAATGGGATATTTTAACTAAAAATGCAGAAATAGACTTGAGCAACAAAATAAATGGAAATAAACACACAGCCACCAATATAACACAATGGATGCCGATAAAATCACTAAGGCATTTTATTAATCCATGGTAAAAAGTACATCAACATAAAGGAACAGCGGAACCTAAGCTTGCCAAGCAAGCGGAGCAAAACCCAGAAAGATCTCTGGCCCAATTGATGAATGACACTGGCAATGATGTAGATGGCTCGATAAGAAGACTGCTGCAAATCGGCTACGGCAAAAACTGTCACTTAACCCACTTGAGCACAAGTTGAAGATCTGAATGATCCTCACACCAATCCCTAAAGCTCTGCGAAACTTCTGAATGAAGTCTCCTCAAGAGAGTTGGGTTTTCGTCCAACACTCACAAATCACCCGAGGGTTTCCATCTTGGGGCTACGGCTGAAGTAGAGAACCACGTCTCACACCTCTCATACAATAAAATAACATGATCCAAAGATATCTCTCAATGGCCTCCTCCCTTTCTTTTATAGATCTGTTGGAGCCTTCTAGAGCATTATTTTATTACTATTTTATTCATGGAGCACTTTTCCCTCTTATTAAAATATTCCTTTTTAATGCAAAAAAGGATAAATCAGCTACCACGCCTCCTCCAGTCACTGAAACCCATGTCTAACCATCCCACCATGTAGGTATCCTCGTCCCGGTTCCAATAAGCTATTACACTAAGGTGTTCCATCATGTATTCCTCCCGGAATGCCACTTTGAGCGTAATCAGCTGAGTTAAGCCCATAAATAACTCAAATTTCCGAAAGTTATCGGAATGCACCGGAACGAAAGCCAAACTGCTCGAATGATGGAATATATCAAGCGAATGCCTCCGGACACCATGAAAACTCCTCAAAACTCCTCCAAAAATCCCCTGAACCCACTGATAGCACCAATCTGTACCTGTGACCCGTCTGCTCCTAACTCTGAAAGTCCAACCTAACCCTGTAGTATGTGACACCAAAAAAGGAAATATTACACAGTGTGATTTCAGTGTGTGGAACCATTAGGGCAAGCATAGTCCTCCTATGTTCCACCATAAGCACGAGATACAAATATTTGTAAAAACTTGGACAATTAGGGTAAAAGAATAGTTTCTTTTATTAGTCAATTTAGCTAGTTCCTAAATTTTGGGGAGATTTCAAATAAGTCAACTGTTTGTAAAAACGATAGACATCTTTAATTAGTCAATTAAGCTGGCTCCTTGATTTTGGGGAGATTTCAATTAAGTTCCTAGATTTTACGGAGATTTCCCAAGAACAAGAAAATATTATTATAAATGTATATGGGAAAAGCCTCAGAACATTCGTTCAGTTTTTGGAAGAAAGACGATAATACAGATTCTGAATTTACAAGAATTTTTCTGTGTTTGTGTAGCGGGTAAATTATCAATGTTACGGAGCAAGGGCCCACTCCTGAAATATTATTTCTTTCTTGTAGATGCTATTTCCACTATTTTATTACTTGAAATGATTTTTCACACAATTACTCTACAAAAAGTTTGTTCAATACTGCTTTCGATCAAATCATTCCTGCAGTTGTGCTAATTTCCTATAGGTTTAATTTCATCTTGCAATTGCCTATGGGATTTATTTTGATTCCTTTGGTTTTCTTATAATTTGAACTCACAAATTAGTTTTCCTCGTTATTTCTTCTGCATGTTTAACTTAGTGATGGCCTGATTAAGATAGGTTTGATTTGTGTGTCATGCTTCCTATGCTGCTTCTCTTGCAAAGTGCTACCATAATGTGGTTTAGATCAAATTTGGATTTCAGTTATGTGCACTTGAAATATATTTCCTTCCAGCAATGTTTACTTCAGCGGTAATTTTGGATTAGTATTCATTTTCAGAAATGTGTTTCTTCCAGCAACTTGTGGCATTCAAACAACTTTAGTCTTTGCAAAAACAAGAACGAGATAACTGATTTAGGTTTTATGCTTTTTTGTAACAAATACAAGAGGTTTACTTAAAATAAATCATTAACCAACTTCCCCTAATCCATTCAGTACTCCCACATGGCAGAATTCGTGTAGTTGCATATACATTGCAGGTGTTTTTAAAGCATTACAATCTCGTTGAAAATATAAAAGTAGGCCTTCAACAATCTTGTCTGAATAACCCCAAGTATTGTTAAAACCTGTCAACCTTTGGCACCCTCCCTGCAGAAATGACAACATTACAGGATATTTTTGCCATTTGGTGAAGGAAATCCATTGCAAGAAACGAACAGGGTTGGAACTCAATCTTCAACTATGTTTTCTTACTGCTTGGTGTTGAAAATTGGGGAAGCTATGGGACAAATTTCCCCGTAGGAACCCAACTACCCCAAGGAAAATCCATCTTGCCCCAAAAGAGAATTTAATTTGGATAAAAGAAAATTATTATTTAGCACTCTTCCCCATTATTAATGTGGCAAAAATTTATTCAGGCAAGCAACATCATGGCATTTGTCAAATATATTTAAAGCAAATATAAATTTGTGTTTTCCCTCCAAGTTACAAGTCAGCCTCATCATGTTGGCCTGCCCCAATGGTTGTGACTTTTTGCTTAAGAAACAACTATAAATTGGGCACCTAATGCCTCCCATTTTGGCATATCAAATTCAGTCATTTTGAGGCTTCTTCTCTGAGGCATGCGAGGAAGTCTGAGCCTATCCTTTCTAGATTGTGCGAGTCTTCTCTGTGGTGGATTCTGCAGCCTAGTCTGGCATTTATCTGCGGCCTAGAATGGTATTTATCTGCACCTACTGAGGCATCTCTGTGGCTCTTTCCTTGCCACCTATGCAGCCTATTCTAGTCTCCATCTACGGCCTATTATAGTTAACTTTGCAGTCATCTTCTGCGGCTTTCTTTATGCATTTTCCATGGGTTATCTGAGGCATCTTTTGTGACTATCTATGGCAACTTAAGAGGCCTATCTGAGGCATCATATGCAGATATCTTCCTTCTTTTGCAGACTTCTGCATCCCTTTCTCAGGGGAATTCTGCGACCTATCTCTGATTCAATGCAGCCCATCTCAGTGAGACAAAAGTGCCCCCATTCTCTGTTTGACATAGTCGCTCTATCTCAATAAGTATGAGCAACCTTTTCTCTATGATCACGCCTTATTACATGTGGTCTGTCTTTGTAAAGAAGGGGACTTTATGGAAGGTTTCTATGGCATATCTTGAGGCAGTTCTAACCCTCTACAGTTAGGAAATTATATGTGACCTATCTAGCTTATCCAAATGGATTCTTAGTACAGTTGAGTTGGGTGGTGGTGATCAATTTGAAATGTTGAATGTTGCCTGTGGTCCAAGTTATTGTTAATTCCAAGACCATGGATTTTGGTCCATTTTTAGCAGAGATATTTTTTTCAGGGATGTTAGACCTTTGGATACTTAGTTTGACATGCAATGGCAGTGTAAAATTGCAAAGCCACTGTAAAAAATTGAAAATTTCAAGGATTGGTTGCATTTAAATATTGATGTTTGCAGCTTAAGCAGGTATTTCTGCAAAGACCTAAGTGTTTAGTCATGTAGAAGTCACCTAATAGACTCTTAACCTTAGCAATTACTTTAAGTATTAAAGTAATTCCTTTTTATAAGATAAAGTGAGTTCATCTAATGAAATGCAAAGTTATTTGCATTAGGAAATTAGATGAATCTGAACCGTCAATCTCAAGGAAGGTGAGATCTAATCTCAACTGTTGATCTCAAGTGAGGTGAGATCTAATATCAACCGTCAATCACTTTGGAGATTAGGGTTGTGGATTCAGTCATAACTCACATTTATAAAAGGAAGGCTAGGCTAAGGGAAAAAGCACAAGACAATGAGAGAATGACATCCCAATGATTAGGTGGAGAAGGACTTCCACTCAAGTGTGTCGGGTTAAAGGAAGGTGAAGCGGACAACAAGGGAAATCCAGATCAGCCAAGCAGATCGAGAGATATGTATGTATTTTCCTTAGTGGGCCATTATCGCAGGACAGCAGCCCTTGTAAGTTTTGAAATTATCTGAGTTGACAGCCATTTTGAAGGGGAAAAATGTGTGTGCATGTAATTGTGTGATTAGTTTATTTATTTTGCTTCAGTTGTTATATTTGTTAAAATTCTAGCCATGTTATATTTAGTAGGATGTGATCTGCAAAGACGTAATTAACCAGGTGGTAGGATTAGAAATTAACATGGTATCAAAGCATAACCTCTAAAACTGATCTCCAAAGTATTGCACACAAGCTAAGATTTGTATAAGAGTCGCAGGGGCCAAGTTCAACCAGTGACTGTACGAGGCAAAAACCAAAACTCTGGAGCAACAAAAGCTGTAGGCTTGTTGACTTAATTGCAAAATACACAAGAGGTATTCTTAATAATAAAATATTATATATAAAATGTATAAGTGATGATAAAATGTTACAATGAGGCCCTACTTATATACCTAGGCAGGTGGCCTTTCATGAATGGCATGTCTTTTAGACATGCCCTTTCACTAACTTAATGACTACTTACATAATCTTTATCTGACTATTAATAATTATATTTATTCTATTTATACTATTTGTTATGAATTATATTCATAACATTGCCCCTTCCTTTAAAAGCTTTGTCCTCAAAGCTTATAGTTGACACTTTTCTTCAGTTCAATCACGCCTCGTTTCCTTCATTTGCTTTCGTCATTTTTTTTATAAGCGTAACGGGTCACAATTTTTATTTATTTATTTGTTATGAATTATATTCACAACATTGCCCTTTCTTTCAGAAACCTTGTCCTCAAAGCTTTTATCGATAATAATTTTCTTCACCTTAATTGCTAACAATTTCCTTCACCTTGCTCACATCATGCTTCCATAAGCGTAATTAGTCACAAGTACACCAACATGTTTAACTCGCTCATAATACTATCTTGGAACTGGGGTTTATCTTTCTTTCTTTTTTTTTCCTTTTATCCTTTTTTAATTAATATATTTAAATGTATTAATCTAATTTTATATATATATATATATATCTAGTTGCAGTTTGTTTTTTATTAAATCCCTTCAAAACTTAAAAGGTACGAATAAAGACACACCTTGTGAATGGATGGATGCAACTCACCACTTAATTTACCATATGGTTGCGATTCCATACACTGACTCAGAGTGACAATTATTACGAACTCAAGAGAGTTAGTTTTTTCTTGGTGCCTAACAACTTGAGGTTCTAACATGCCCTTCGCTTTATATTTATCTAGTGGAAGAGAACGGTCAAGAAATCACTGTATGTATGACCATGTGCTTTAATCTGTCCGAAAACGCTTTAAACGTGTATGATGTCGAATGGAACAATGGAACATGTGCAGGAAAACAAAAAGTCATGCTTTTTGCAGTTGTTGACAATGGATGTTTGGAACGATAAACGTTGACCTTCAACCGAACCAAGCCGCTTGACGGTGGAAAAGGGCTATTTATTAAATGGGTGGAAATCCTGGTCGGTTGTCCGAGCAGGGGCACGCAACAGGACGTTCGACAGCGAAAAACTGATGCAATGTTTTTGCAGGGACGAGGGTATATGTCCCTTAAACTGTTGTTGTTGATCTCCAATTCCTTAATTTTTTTCAATTTTCCAGGCTCCACCGACACCTGTCCTTCTAAATTATTTTTTGTTACATTTAGTATATTGAGAGAAGAGCAATTACTAATCTGGGAAGTCAGGTACCCACGTAGTTTATTGACTAAAAGATCCAAAACTCCCAGATTCTCTATCCGATTACAACTGCAAGAAGGAATCCGCCCGTCAAGGTTATTCGATGCTAAATCTAGGAAAACCAAGGATTTCAGCATTGTGTAAATTCTGAAGGGGATCAGACCTATAATATTAGTGTATCCCAGGTCTAGTACTCTCAGTAAGCGGAGGAGGGCGAATGATTTTGGAATCCTTCTCTTTAACGTGTTGTTGTTCAGATGGAGCTCAGCCAAAGATGACAGATTTGCTATAGAAGATGGTGTAGAGTTGTACAAACTATTGTTTGACATGTGGAAAAGGGTTAGGATTTTCCATCTCGCTTCAAAAATCAGAGAAGTGTTTCCATATATTTTATTATTTACCAAAAATATACCTTGCAGGTGAAGGAGTTGAGAGAGACGCTCGAACATAAGAGATCTGTTGAGATTTGTGTGCGAGTTTGATTGGCCCCATGTGGGTGACGTTGTTGAGAGATTGATTCCCTTCTTAGCTAAATCAACCGCTTTATGATTGATCTCAATGGACGCTATCCTGCCTTCACTCTCAACCATTGGTTGTGAACTCGCAAATGAGTCTAATCCATGCCATGAAATAAATGGCACGTTATTTGTGTCCTTTGTACTTGCAGATGCTAAAGAAACATTAAATGGTGCATCCATATGTTGTGAGGCCATCTAGCAAGGATCCCTTTGAAAATCATGGCTAGCATCAGAAGCAAGATGCTGGGGAATAGTCACTGCTATTGATGGAAATACAACTTGGCACATTGTAGTTGGAGGTGTCATTATTTGTGATATCACAGTAAATGATGGAATTATATGAGATTGCAACGATCCCAGAATTGGAGAAGGATGTAGCATCTACTCCCCTGGTTTGTCATCTATATTAGTATGATTGCCAATCTCTTATGCAATTGCTTCCCTCTTGACTGCTTCACCCATCCTAATATTAGAAGCTTGGCCTAATGAAACCCTCTCATCAGCAATTGACTCATGGGTATCACAATCAATGCTTCTAGACTTTTTTCCATCTTGGCGAGGAATTTCTTCACCTTCAGTTAAAACATATCCTCTTTTATTTTCAATTTCATTCATGTTGCTCTGAGGGGTTCTTATTTCATCCTCATCAATGTCTTCTTCAACATCTTCTTCATCTACATCATCTTCATCCTTATCAAGATCAGCTTCATCTTTTTATGTTTCTTCAACAGTTTCCTGACTAGCAGGCTCATCTTTATTTTTAAGATCACCTTCATTCTCATAAGTTGGAATTTGCATAACCTGATCTTCTTCAGAATGTAGTGATTCTTCATGATTATCATCTGAATTCTCTGAATCAGCTGAATTGTTCTGTTGACTATGTCCAATATTCGGGAATATTGGTTCTTGCGTCAGATTTATCTTGTCCCAAATGGCGTTTATCTTCTGCATTGCTTTCTTATGATTGTCTGTGGACTCGCGATGGTTTTGCCAAATTTGTCTTTCTATCCGATTTGTCGTGTCTTGAAGTTTTGTAATGTCGTCAAAATGTCCTGTAAACTTATCCTCAAGATCGATTAATCTTTTAGGGAATTCATCGGAATTATTGATCTTACTCTCAAGATAGATCAACTTTTTGTTGAAATGGGCCATCGATATTGATGAAGACATCGAGCGGCAACAATTTCGAGGCACCGCATGTAACAGCTGAAAGCAGCCAACAGTAGCAGAAGGCAGTCACAACACGAACTCGCTCCGATACCAAATGGAGCAATAAAAGTTGTAGGCTTGTTGACTTAATTGCAAAATACACAAGAGGTATTCGTAATAATAATATATTATATATAAAATGTATAAGTGATGATAAAATGTTACAATGAGGCCCTGCTTATATACCTAGGCATGTGGCCTTTCATGAATGGGCATGTCTTTTAGACATGCCTTTTCACTAACTTAATGACTACTTACATAATCCTTATCTGACTATTAATAATTATATTTATTCTATTTATACTATTTGTTATGAATTATATTCATAACAAACTCGCCCAACGTCTAAAGAAATCGAGATCGTACGTCATACTAGAAGCATAGTCGTGGCTAAGTAAAAGTTAAACAAAAAGAAAGAAGCGAAAGAAAAAGGGGTGGGGCCATGAGTGGTCGACGGGGCTATCCACCGCCCAACGAGTCGTGAAGTGCCACAACCAAAAGCCCAACGCATAGGTACACAAAAAAGGGGGCTACCACAGGCAATGCTACCCGTCAACGACTATATCCACCAACAATCTTAGAGATCTTAGGGTGTCATCAAGGTGTGCAGCGCACAGGGTGTGAACAAGCCAACTGCAGAGAGAAAAGATCGAGTCAATAGTACAATCAACAACCACACAGCAGCCATCGCAGAAGCGCAAGTATGTCAGACATGGGTTTGGTTGTCAACAAGAAAATTGTCACAAAGGTGTAGGAGCTAGTGACAATGCAGCTGTGGGCTCGCATAATATAGCCATTGCAAAAGTGTGTCACGAAGATTGTGATTGGAAAAAGGCCAGCCGATAGCCAAGAGAATCCAGCCGCCAGCAGTGTCAAAACCGCAGCAGTTGTAAGGTACACTTTGCCCAACCGCAACAACCGGTAGCAAGTAGTTGTGACACGATTCACGGCAGTCGCTAAGGAGTCGGATTGTACGCAATAGTATGGACAATAGAGTAAAAGTTGCAGACAAGAGTTAGGTTGTACAACACATGGTGCATATGACTGCAAGAGATGTCACAGCAACTTGCAATAAGGTACAAAGTATTGTATCAGATTTGCTAGAATGATTTGCAAGGTTGACCTTCAAAGTGAGAGAGGGAGAGTCGAGACTATAACAGTTAAAGGCATGGCAAAATACTAATTTTGTGGGTGTTTTCACAAGACTGAAACATGGATCCATGTGGAGATCCTAGTGGATCTATGAAGCAGTAGCAGTTTAGTATTCTCATGGGTGCTAGAAGGAATTAGCACAAGGCTAATTATCAGATCTAGAAATGGCAACAGTCAGTCACAAGTTTGAGGATAGGTCCAATGGAGTGTCTAACTTCCTGCCCTAGAAGGAAAGTGTCACCTTGTTGTTGAAGGAACATGACCTTTGCGAGTTTGCAAAAAAGGTTGTTCCAAAACAAACAGATCTAGCAAATAAAGTGGCTCATATGAAGAGGGACATTAGAGCCGAGAGGATTATCATGGATGCCATGAAGGATCATTTGATCCCACACTTGGCAAAAAAGAAGTTGGTCTGAGAGATGTTCAAAGCTCTAGTGGACCTGTTCCAGAGTAACAACATGAACAGGAAGATGATCTTTAGAAACAATCTTAGATCCATCCAGATGTCAAAGTTTGATAACATTACTCGTCACTTTATAAGGATCACCCAAACACAAGAGCAACTTGCATTACAGCCATTACGGAGAATGTGGAGGACGTAGAGCTTGTAAAAATGGCATGGAATGGTTTTCCCAAGTCATGGGAACCATTTGTTGAGGGGATCTATGCTTGGTAGAACCTTTCCAATTGGGAGAGGCTTTGTGATGACTGCATCCAAGAATGAATTCGAGAAGAGTCTAAAGCCAGAAGTAGTGAGATGTAGAGGAGAATCTGACCCTACTCAATATGACCAAGAAGGGAAAAGGGAAGGGTTCCAAAGATAAAAGTGATGGGGAAAACTCTCATCCAAGGAAGAAGAGGGACTTGACCAAGCTCAAGTGCTTCACCTTCCACAAGAATGGGCATTATGCATCACAGTTGCCATAGAAGAAGGACAAGGGGGAGTCACAGTAGATAGCAACATCAACAAAGGTTCAACTTGATGACTTTGCAGCGAAGTTCAAGAACTTCTCATTAGTATCTTGATATTTTCCAACACCATCACAAGGAGTGCTTGTTACATGGATAGCAGTGCACCATGTCACATGAGAAAGTCTCATTAGTATCCTGATATCTGCCAACACCATCACAAGGAGTGCTATAGCTCCCACGCCTTAGTTATCGAGGGCACAGGATATGAGGCCATGTTCAGGAATGGGAAGGTGCTCATTCGTCCAAGGGAGTCTAGCCCAAACAAAGCAGTGGCCATCAGGGTTAGAGGTAGGAACTCGTACAAGTTGACACATAAACCTATTTAGGCATTGGTACATGACAGTCACAACCTGTGTGAGTTATGGCACAAGAGCTTGGGACACCTGCACAACAAGAAATTGCCAATCCTGAGGGAGATTTTCATTGTTCTTCCAAAGTTCAGCATTGAGCAGAGTGCATTGTCAAACCTAGGGAGGTTGTCACTATTCTTCCAGAGTTCAACATTGAGCATCAGGGCATGCACAAAGTCTATGCACTTGGCAAGAATGCCAAGGCTGCTTTTTCGAGCAATGAGAGTAGGTCAAAGGGGATCTTGGATCTCATTCATTGAGATGTATGTGGATTGATGTCAGTGACATCAGTACTAGGAGCACAGTATTATGCACATTTATCGATGACTATTCCAGGAAACCTAGATTGTCTTCATGAAGACCAAGGATGAGGTTTTCAGTCGATTTCAAGAATCAAGGCGTAGGTTGAGAACTAGATAGGCAAGAAGATCAAGGTCTTGAGGTCAGATAATGCGAGAGAGTACACCTCCAATGACTTCAAGGATTTCTTCAAGGAGGTGGGGATCAAGAGGGAGATGACAATCTCGTACATCCCTCAATAGAATGGGGTTACAAAGAGAAAGAATCAGTCCATCATCAGTTTCGCCAAGGCAAAGATACATGACCAAGAGTTGCCTATGTTCCTTTGGGCAGAGGCCAGTAACACTACAGTATATGTGCAAAATAGGAGTTCTCACAGGATATTAGGGGACAAGACTCCTAAAAAGGCATTCACAGAGGTAAAGCCAGAGATAGGGCACTTGTGCGTCTTTGGTTGTCCGGTATACATCCATGTTGTTGTGAAGAAGATGATGAATCTAGAGCCTTCATGATAGAAGGACATATTTGTTGGGTACAATGAGACCTCAAAGGCTTATAGGATCTTCATACCAATGCAAAGGAAGAAAATTGTGAGCAGGGTTGTCAAGTTCGAGGAAAGTTTGGCATAAAGAAGTCTTATGAGTTGCCACCAATAATGACAAAGGACAACAAGCATGAGGCTTCGAAGGTAGAGCATCATGTAAGGACTTCTAGTTCAGGGGGAGGAGTTCATAGCTCCTTCCAATTTTATCAAGAGACCCAAGTGGTTTGAGAAAACATTGAGGGATGCTCATGAGCATGTGGAGGCTCTTGGGAGCACATTCAACGAGAGCAAGCATCCAAAAAAGTTTCCAAACCACATGGCAATGACAAGCATAGTTCTTGAAGAGGAAAATGACATGGAGGTTCGGGGAAAGCCCTGGTAGAGATTGATGCATGGGAAATTGTTCCAGGACCAGAGGAACAACCGATTCCAAGTGGCTCTTTAGGAAGTACCACTTCCACTAAGAGGGAGTGTTGATGTTTGTAGCTCAAGCACGTACTTTTGCACAAACCTAAGTGTCTAGGCATGCAGAAGTCACGTAATACTCTTAACATTAGCAATTACTTTAAGTATTAAAGAAATTCCTTTTTATAAGATAAAGTGATTTAATCTATTGAAATGCAAAGGTTATTTGCATTAGCGAATTAGATGAATCTCAACCATCGATCTCAAGAGAGGTGAGATCTAATATGAACCATCAATCACTTTATAGATTAGGGTTGTGGATTCGATCATAACAAAAACTTATAAAAGGAAGGCTAGGATAAGGGAGAAAGAACGAGACATCTTTGAGCACAGGTCATTCAGAGGACATCTTAGTGATTGTGTGGAGAAGGGATTCCACTCAAGTGTGTCAAGTTCAAGGAAGGTGTGAGGGGCAGCAAGGGAGATCCAAATCAGCCAAGCAGATCGAGGGACAGATCTAGGGTTTGATCAACTAGATCAGATCCAAGTTCTTACTGTATGTATTTTCTTGAGTGGGCCATTATCCCAAAACAAAAACCCTTGTAAGTTCTAAAGTTGTTTGAATGAAGAATTGATTTGAAGGGCAGAAATCTATGTGCATATGATTGTGAGATTGGTGTACTTAATTTATTTTCGTTGTTACATTTGTTAAAATTTTAGATATGTTATTATTCAGTAGATTTGATCTACTAGGAAGTAATTAACCATGTGCTAGGGCTAGAAATTAACATTTGGCATGGTCAATAGGATACTTGGTGGACCCACATGTGACTTGTTATTTTTCAAAAATATTGGCCTTAGAAAGTCTTCATGTGATTTCACCTAGTGTGCCCTCCTTGATGAGCTTCCATGCCCTTTCATTGAGCCCTTTCAACTACTATTGTCCTAAATCCTCCTCAAACCCTTTAGGACCACTTACTTTTTTTCAATTGCTTTATTTAGTATCAAAAGGTGGTTACTATTTTGGTGTTGACTTCAGGGTGATGTTCTTCAAAAGGGAAGTGCATGGACTAAAGGAAACCTTTCATACACTTAATGAAGCCTAAACCTATTATTTTGGCCTAGGAAGCAATGCGCCTTTCTTGAGAGGGGTCATCACTATTTTTAACAACTTTTTCCTCCTAAAAATAGCCTAGCCAACCATACTAATCTTGAAACTTAGGAAGTTGTTCTAAATTCTCACCTTTTTGGCTCATTTCTAGGAGACTGCCTCTCTTGGAGCCATGTGCTCTAGTCCTTTGATACTTTGAGCATGCATAAGATATTATTATTTTAAGAGAGCTCAGTTTGGAACTTTCTATTCTACATTATGATTATTAACAGCCAAGAGAGTGCGCTCTAGAAGAAGAGTTTTTGTGGTAGTTTTGTGATTCACGAGGATAAGGCTACTATCTTAGAAGAAGGGCGCAACAAAAATTTGGCATGCTTCCTTTCCATTTTGATCATGAAGGGGGAGCATTTCATTTAGGGAGACTTTGGGACAATTTTGGGCAAAGTTCTCTACTCGTATCTACTCTCTCTTACCTCATTCTCTCATTCTTCTATATATTGTACAAGCAATGTGAGGGCAAGGGATTTCGGATTGAGTTGCTTAAGAGCAAGAGTTTGTTGATTATTTCTTGAATATTTATAAGTTTAATTACTTATATCATTCTTTTCTTGGGAGACTAAAGTTGAGAGATAGCATCAAGTACTTGTGATAGTTGGATTCTACCTTGCAGCATTGTGATTGTACCTATCCCATCTTGCAGATAAGGAATCAGTGAAGCACCACTCGTATAAGACCCGCGGGTACCCGCGGGTCTTCGCGGGTTATATAGCGAGCCGAGTCACTCGTATAGAACCCGTGCTCTCTACCTTTACCCGCGCAAACTCGCATTAAACCCGCCTACTTGCATAAGACCCGCGAGTTTCTCATAGCACCTGTATCGGACCCCTATAAGACTCGTCCCACAACAAAAAGTTTTTTTTTTTTTTTTTCCCAATTTTTTTTATTTTTCTATTTTTTTTGAAAATGAGGTGGAGGAAAAGGGAATTTTGAGGGAAAGAAATGTTTTATAAGCACCTCTCTCCCTTTCGGAGTAGCAGCACTAGCGAAGTGAGCATTGGCAGAGTAGCAGCACATAGTAATAGCAAGGCAAAGTCACAGCACAGGCAGAGTTTCAGCACAGGCGGAGTTTCAGCACAGGCAGAGTCACAGCACAGGCGGAGTTTCAGCATAGGCAAAGTCACAGCACAGGCAGAGTTTCAGCACAGGTAACTAATCAATTCAATTTTTATTTTTTTTTGTTCACTTGCAATTTGCAAATTTTTTTGGCCTTGTAGCTGAGTTTCTCAGCCACACAATGGCCCTATGTGGCTGAGAAACTCAGCCACAAGGGCCTGCAGGTTGCCTCCTCAGCGTGCAAGCCCTGTGGCTGAGTTTCTCAGCCACACAGAGTCGTTGTGTGGCTGAGAAACTCAGCCACAGGGCCTACGGTCTACCTCCTGAGCCTGCAGGCCCTGTGGCTGAGTTTCTCAGCCACACAGCGGCCCTGTGTGGCTGAGAAACTCAGCCATAGGGCCAAAAAAAATTAATAACCAAAAAACCAAAAAATAAAAATAAAAAATATGAATTAGATTTTAAAAATTTAATTTTTTTCTTCCAGATTTCGTACGAGTACGAGTCGTGCAACATTGTAAGGAATCATAAATCTTGGCTTCCCCAGGATCTTGGAGAATTATTAGGACTTGTCAAGGACTTCGATCATCCTACAATCCTTGGTAATAAAGGCATTCTAAGCATTTCTTAGCGACTATCCCTTTTGTTTCATGCGTGTAAAAATTTCTATCTTCCTTAGCCTCTTGCTAGCTTTTGATTGTGTTTTTTAATACAACTTAAGCAATAGGATTGAATAGTATCATTCACCGTAGGATTTTTTTCTTTCATTCACATTTCAACTCAATAAAGGCACTTGTTAATTCACTTAACCAATTAAATTGCTCATTTAAAAAAAAAAACAACTTAGTTATCTCGCTTTTATGTAATGTCCCTTCCTAAATTTTCCTAATGTTTGGGAAAATACATTTTTGTCAATTTTGAATTAAGTAACTTAAAGTACCTTTTTGTGGCCAACATAGGAAAAAAGAAATAAATTAAATTGCTAGTGGAGAATGGGACCCACAAGGAAAGCGTATTAGAGAAGGAAGCAATTTGAATTCCTTTGGGCAAATTGAATCGGTGGAGGGGCCCACAAGGAATGCATGCCCAACACTTATAAAAGGAAGGTTTGGGGAAAGCATTGGTATCATTTGGTTATTCGTAAAATCATATTGTCTTAGCTGCTTAGCTGAGCCAACGTTGTGCTGCTTAGCACAGGAGCTTCCCGAGGAGTGCAGCTCACCCCTTCTTCAGTGGACTTCGAGTGCCACTCAAGGAGGGTGTTTTCCATTGCTTGTGTCCGATGGAGCAAGCAATCACAGGTTCTACATTTGTAGGTGGAGCTGTGACGCAGTCAGTGAGCCCACTACATAGTAGCTGGAGCAGTTGAGTTGTTGTGTAGTGGAATCGAGTGGAGGATCACTGAAGGAGCTACAGGGGCCATTAGAGGAGCATTTCTAAAGAGTAGCAATGGTGGAAGCGTTGGAGATTCAGCGTCTGCACAATATTCACGCAGTCTTCCCCAGAAACGAAATAAGCCACCCCTAGACTGTGCAGTCACTTGTGGAGGCTCTTTCGAGGGCAAGTTTGTGGGAGGATTTGGGAGCTGAGGTATTGGGAATTTGATTGGAAATATATTGGAGGAGTTTTGTTGGTATTTTGGAGGGCACAAACCTACAGCAGCAGAATTCGAAATTAGAGGAGGACCAAGCAGTGAGGGATCCAATTTTGAAAGTTGGAAGTTGGGAGAACCCTTTCTGGGTTTTTCTGGATTTTGGGCAAGGATCACCTTCCCAAATTCCTAGAATTTTCTAGGCAATATTCAGTGGACAAATCAAGTGCGGAAGTCAGCCAGCAATGTAGAAAGCTAAGGACAGCGCAGTTTCCAAGAGAACAATTCATTGTAGTAGCTATACATTTTTTTGTTGATCACCTGAGGCTTGTAGCTTGCCTTGTGCAAGCCCAAGTGCACTCCTTCCATCTCATATTGTACTCCAGTTGATCATATTAATAAAATTGGTGTTCTGGGCATATTTCTCTGTACTTGTGTTTGTTGAATAAAATTTTGTGCTAAAATTTATGCCATGTCTTTTGTTATCACTGTAAATTTTCTACTTGGAATATTACAGTGGTATCAGAGAATGTTCTTAGCAAGGGTGGGGAACAAGGGCAGGTGATGCCACCGAGATACCAAGGAGTGGTTTTTCATGGAGGCCATTGCAGAGGCAGAGGTAGAGGTCGTGGGAGAGAAGGTAACATAGACCCATTTCTAGACACAAAAGTAGAAGCCAGGAGGGAAGGAATGGACCAGCACGATGAGGAGGAGCAACCTAGGCCAAGGGGCAAGGACCACATTTCGGAGGAGCTGCTGAGAGCAAATTAGCAGATGATGAGGCAGGGACAGATCATGATGGACATGATGCAGCAGTTGATGGGATTGTATGTGTGTGGAAGGCTAGATGGAGCAGCAGAACCTCAAGGTGATGAAGGTTCCAGAGCAGGAGGCAATCGTACATTCCATCTCCCACACACTGCACAGCATGGGCAGGTTGGCAGAGCATTTATGCACAACTTTGCAGAGGAACCAGAGCCTGAGAGGGAGCCGAATCCAGTTGCAAATCTAGTACACTCGATTGCATCAGGCATCGATAAGTATGAGGGATTGGATGCCCGGATCAAGCGAGTGATGTCCTTTGGTGAATTCATTCACCTAAAGGAGAGGTGTACCACAGGGGCTGGAAATTACTTCAGGGAAGGATCATCCAGCCATGAGGTGCAGAGATTGGCAGGGAAGGTCACACTTCCAAATTTTGATAGGGGAGCAAAGAGTTCAGCGCGGGCATGGATACAAAAGTTGGACACCTATTTTCACCTGAATCCCATGAAGGAAGCAGATGTTATTCGATTTGCCACCCTTAACTTGGAAGGGGATGCCCATGAGTGGTGGTACCATGTGTTGATCACACTTGGACACATCCACATCACATCATACTAAGAGTTCACCCGGAGGTTGCTGGAGAGGTTTGAGAGGAAGGATCTAAATCTGCATTTCAGGGAGCTAGCCCATTTGAGACAGACAGGCAGCGCAGAGGCATTCATCACCGAGTTTCAGAAGCTAGCCATGATGGTGACAAACATTTCCGAGAGCCAGTAGATCATGTTGTTCGTGGAGGGCCTTGTTGAGCCACAGCGTAGATAGGTGAGGGCCTACAAGCCCACACCATTACAGGATGCCATTTCTAGAACTCGAGATATAATTGACGTTGTGCCCAAGAACAAGTCTTTCATTCCCACGATACCTACAGCCCCACAGGGGAACAGAGATATGAGGCCACCACAGAGAGATGGAGGGCGTGGTCAGTTGGATGATGAGACACGGCGGAACCTCAAGAGGAGGATATTGTGTTTCACGTGCCAGGAGCCTCGGGCACCGGGGCACAAGTGCACCAAGGGTAAGGCCCATTTCATTGAGTTGTTCTCGGATAGTGAGCCAGAGGAGGAGGAGGAGACCGAGATAGTGGAGTCGAGGGATGAGGGAGGTCCATCGGGAGAAGGAGGACCACCACCACCCCCACATGGAGGAGGACCATTTGCTCCAATAGGAGGAGTTCTTGTCACTTCAGGGTGTGCCGAAGAAACTGACACTCAGAGTCAGGGGGACCATTCAGGAGCGGCGTGTGTTAGTTCTGGTTGACAGTGGGGCCACCCACAATTTTCTTGATGCCGAGATGGTGGAGCGTAGGGGCATCCAGACAGCCACATTTGAGGGATTCTCAGCTCTGATACCTGGAGCCCAGACCAGGCAGTGTATGAGATATGTCCCTAGATTGACTTTGCAGATGGGGAACTACTCTCTCACTGATCATTTCTTTGTTGTTGATATTCCGGACACAAATGTGGTGTTGGGAGTTCAATGGTTGTACACACTAGGGAAAGTCACCACTGATTGGAAGCAGCTAGGGATGGAGTTCAAAGGGCCTGATGGGAGGCCAGTATTATTGAGGGGGATACACTCCTATCCATTTTAGCTCATAGGATGGAGGTCGATCTACAACATGGAGATATGGAGTAGGCAGTTGAGTTACACATTTCAGAGACTGGGTCACGGGAAAAGGCTACGCACCCGGACATATTAGCTTTGTTGGAGAGGCATCAAGAGGTTTTTGGAGATGTTCCATCAGGGAGACCACCAAACCGGGGATTCGAGCACATTATTGAGTTGGGAGGGTGTGAATGCGGTCCTTATATGCATCCCAAGGCCTATAACAATGAGATAGAGCAGGCTATACAGGAGTTACTGAGATTGGGGCATATCAAGCCTAGCTCTAGTCCTTTTGCTTCTTTCGTAGTGCTGGTGAAGAAGAAGAATGGGACGTTATGCATGTGCATAGACTATCGGGCACTGAATAAGAAGACTCTAAAGAACAGGTATCCCATTCCCCACATAGATGAGTTGATGGATGAGCTTAAAGGAGCTAAATACTTCTCTAAGATATATCTGTGTTTGGGGTACCACCAGATACGTGTGAGGGAGCAGGATATTCCCAAGACCGCTTTTCGTTGTCACTATGGACATTTTGAGTTTTTGGCGATGCCCCTTGGGCTAACCAACACTCCCGCTACCTCCCAGTCCTATATGAACCATGTGTTCTGGGTACAGCTGAGACGTTTTGTCTTATTTTTCATTGATGATATACTTATTTACAGTCGAACATGGGAGGAGCACCTCCAACACTTGGAGGAAGTGCTACACATACTAGAGGAGCAGCAATTGTATGCAAAGATGTCCAAAATGTGAGTTTGGACTGACAGAGATGTTGCACCTTGGGCATGTGATAGGAGAAGATGGGGTGAAGGTACATCAGGAGAAGATCTGAGCCATATTGGATTGGCCAACACCCAATAATGTGACAGAGCTGAGGGGATTCCTAGGTATTTGCACCTATTACAGAGGTTTGTGAGGGGATTTTCACAACTTGCAGCACCTCTTACAGACTTGACAAAGAGGGGTGCTTTTGAGTGGACGAAGATAGCAGAGGAGGCATTCGAGAGGCTCAAGAGGGTCATGAGCAGCTGCCCAGTTTTGGCTTTGCCGGATTTCACACAACGCTTTGTGCTGGAGTGTGATGAAGGTGTTGGTGTCGTTTTAACACAGGGAGGCCACCCCATTGCATTTGAGAGCAGTAAGTTGCTGCCTCATGGGAGGTTGTATTCAGTGTATAATAAGGAGATGATGGCAGCAATGCATGCATTGGCGAAATTCAGACAGTATCTAGTGGTAACTGGTTCAAGGTAAAGACGGATCACAATAGTCTTTGATTCTTCCTTAAGCAGCTATCACTGGAGGAGAGGGAGCAAAAGTGGGTGAGTAAATGTTAATTTTGGACAACTAGGTCCAAACTCCATGTTGTGATGCTCAGATGAAGATACCAATATTTTTATTGGCTTCCTCTTTCGGAGAGGTGCAAGATCAATCTAAAGATCATCTTGATCCGATGAGCAGAACATTTATTTTGAATTTATTCAAGATATGTGCAGGTCAACCTTAAGGTTTTGTGCCCCAGCAGTTGTGTCACACACCCTCACTGATGGATATAAATAAGGTCAACGTTGGAGGACATTTCACTCATCTCATCCTCACACATTTCTCTCTCCTCATCAGATTGGTTCGATGACCTTGGTGGCTCTTCTCTCCACACGTGGGAATATTCCAGCAGCAACACATTTCTGATTTCGGTCTAGGGTTTCTGCAGCAAACTTTGACCAACGTTGATTTTGGTCAACGCAAGGTCAAATTGACCTGAAACTCTCCCAAAAGTTCAATTTTCCTAATCCGCATTTTCTGGCACTATTCCCGAGGCAAAACGTTGACTTTGACTTTTCAGCGTTGACCTAGCTGTTGCTGCTATTTGCGTTGACTGTTGACTGACAGCATTGACTTTTGGGTTGACTTTTGAGTTGACCGTTTGGTTGTCCTAGAGGGTTGAGTGACATTGCTGGTCAGCTGACCATATTGAGAGTTTGTTGGTTGAAGCATCCTATTGACCGCTGTAACGCACCAACACACTTATATATTTCTGGCTTGTCTTTTGTGGACCTACTGGTATGTTCTATCAACATTTTACTTTATTGTTTATGTGATTGTTGTCTAATATTGAAGAGAAAGTAAAGTTGCATCAAGCATAGAACATCTACATAAATTTACATGATATCAGAGCTGAGGTGGAGACAAAGCCCTAATTTGTAGCAATCACCGAAGAAGAGGATGGGTTCCTCAAACTACAATGGCTTTAAGGCTGATGACAAATTGACTGGGAAGGATGACTTCCATGCTTCGAAGATGACATTGGATCTTAACTTGGAAGACCAAGATGTCATGGACTATGTGCAGGGTAAAATCCAAGATCCACTGCTACTGCTGCTGCCAAAACAAAGTATAAGAAGGGGGAGATCAAAGAAAATCTGATGATCAGGGACTCAATTCACAAGAGTCTGGTTGCCTACATCTCTGAACTGGGCACATCCAAAGAGATGTATGATAAGTTGGTCAACATGTTCAAGGCCAACAATGTGAATCAAGTCCTATTCTTCAAGAATCAATTGAAGAATCTAAAGAAAAGCAGGGATGAGTCTATTCAATCATATTTTCTGAAGCTGACTAAGATCAGGAATAATCTGCTGGCTACTGGGGAGACAATAGTTGATCGAGAGATGGTACTCACCGCACTTGGAGGTCTCTCATCCAAATGGCATGTATTCAACACTACCATTCTCAATAACAATGTCATACCTGATTTTGACGAAGTACTATCGAGATGCGTACAAGAAGAGAGAAGGATGAAGGAATATGAAAATGAAGGAAATGTTGCCTTCACTGCTCATTCTAGAAAGAAGAACTTTGGTGGTCCAAGGAACAAAGGAAGAGCAGGGGCCCAAGGAAAGAAAGGAAAGTGTTACACTTGTCATAGGCCAGGTCATTATGCATAGAGAATGCCCTTTCAAGAAGGATTCTCCTGATGATGATGACAACAACAACAACCGGAGGAATGGCAATCAAAGGAACAACAGGTTCAAGGGAAAGAGGAAGGCTCCCTTCGGCGGAAATGGTCAACCTTTCAAAAGGTCGAGAAATTCCAAGTATGAGGAATCAAATGTTGTTAATGATAAAAGAAATGAATTCATTCTTGTATCTGCCCTCTCTACTGCATCTCCACCTGACACTATGGATGTCTGGTTGACAAATAATGGTGTCTCAAGGCACATCACCAGGTTCAAAGAAGCACTTTCTGATATGGTTGAGAAGGATACTAATCTGGAAATTATCCTTGGAGATAATGCCACATATCCTGTGAAAGGGACAAGGACTATAACCCTCCACTTGTCTCAAGGTCAAGTCCTCCACTTGCAGAATGTACTCTATGTACCTGATTTGAAGAAGAACCTTGTGTCTATATCAGCCATGGAAGACAAAGATTTCAATGTGGCATTCATTGATGGAAAGGTGCGTATCTGGAAGAAGAGTTTCAAGGAAGCTATCACAATTGGGTTTAGAGTTGATACACTCTACCAGGTTGGAGGAAGTCCACTGGAAGCGATGACATGTGATACTAACCGACAAACATATAATGACACTGAATATGAGATGAACGAGTTCTAGAACTTTTGCAGACGAGCTGGCATCAAGAGGGAGACCACAACTGTCTATACTCCTGAGCAAAATGGCATTGTTGAACGAAAGATTAGAACCATTGTGGAAGCTGCCCATCCCATGCTATGTGACCGGGGTCTACCAAAGTTTCTATGGGGAGAAGCTGTGAACACTGTTGTGTATATACAAAACCGATGCCAGCATTCCGCTCTGGACTCCAAAACTCCCGAAGAGGTTTTCTTTGGTAAGAAACCCGATGTCTCACATTTTAGAGTTTTTGGATGTCCTATTTTCATGTGTTGAAAGAGAAGAGGAGCAAGTTGGATGCTTCTGGGAAGAAGGGAATGTTTGTGGGCTACAGCGAAACTTCGAAGGCCTATAGAGTTTATGTGCCTGGTCAAAGGGAAGTGGAGATATGCCACGATGTTACCTTTGACGAAGATGCTTCCCTCAAAGATGCTTCCTTGAGGAAAGTAGTCAATCTTCCGAGATTTGAGGAAAATCATGAAGCAAGGCCTGGAAATCAAGAAGGACCGAAGGATGAGACGATGCCCAATGTTGAAGGACCGATGGACCTGATTGATCCACCTCCTTCAATGAGGAAGAGACCATCATGGCTCAGGGACACTCTCGAGGATGCCGAGGGACATATGGCCCCATGGGGGACATTCCGTGAAAGCAAGAAGTCGAATAGATACCAAGGGTATCTAGCAGCCATGAGTACTATCATACAATCTGAGCCTGGATCTTTTAAGGAAGTCGTAAAGCATCAAGTCTGGAAGGATGCTATGCACGAAGAGTATGAGTCCATATTGAAGAATGATGTCTGGGATGTGCTTCCAAGACCGGAGGACAAAGTAGTTGTCACCTTGAAATGGCTCTACAAGATCAAGCATGGATCTGATGGAAGTGCTGAAAAGTTCAAGGCAAGATTCGTTGGCATAGTATGATGACATATTTGCACCTGTGGCCCGATATACCACCATTCGATCTATCATAGCCCTTGCTGCCACGCAAGGAATGGAGTCTTAATCAGATGGATGTGAAGACCGCATTTCTGCATGGTGCGGTAAAGGAAGAGGTGTATGTGAAGCAACCTCTGGGGTTCGAAATCCAGGATCAGGACACCCATGTCTGCAGGTTGAAGAAAGCCCTCTATGGGCTAAAGCAAGCACCCAGAGCTTGGTACGAGAGGATAGATAGCTACCTGATGAAGCTGGGCTTCATTCGTAGTAATGTCAATCCAAACCTTTACTTCATGGTTGATAGAGAGAAGCCTCTCATTCTGGTGCTATATGTGGACGACCTCTTCCTGACAGGTGTTGACCCTCTCATTCATCAATGCAAGAGGGAGCTCGCTGCTGAGTTCGAGTTGAAGGACCTAGGACTGATGCATTACTTCCTAGGCCTGGAGGCCTAGCTGAGACATGGCAAGATTTTCCTTTCTCAAGGAAAATACATTGTGAAGCTTCTGGAAAGATTTGGCATGGTGGACTGTAAGTCCGTATCGACACCAATGGAGCTCAACTTCAAGAAGTTGAGTGGCAATGCTGCTGGGCCCGTGTTAGCAAATCCTACTGAGTATTGTCAACTCGTAAGTGCCCCAATGTTCTTAGTGAACAGCCGTCCGGATGTATGTTTTGCAGTGAGAGTCAACAGATGGTTGAGCCTCATCACACTCACTGGGTTCGTGCCAAGAAATTCTTGAGATATCTCTAGGGCGCGATAGACCATGGGCTGAGATACACAGCCGGGAGCATGACTCTCCATGGATATACTGATGTCGATTGGGCTGGCAGTGTGGTGGATCGCAAGAGCACATCTGGACGCTGCTTCACACATAGATCTGCTTCGGGCAGGAAACTGAAGTTGGTAGCCTTGAGCATAGTTGAGGTCGAATACATTGCAACATGTATGGCCCGTTGTGAAGTCACTTGGTTGCGAAAGCTCTTCAGTGAGTTGTTCGAGCATGTGCTAGATGCCACCGTTATCCTTTGTGATAACCAGAGGGGGATTCGTTTGTCATAGAATCTCGAGTTCCACGATCGACCCAAGCATGTTGATGGCTGGTATCACTTTATCCGGGATCTGGTACAGCAAGGTGTCGTAAGGCTCGATCATATAGGAATTGATGAGCGGGTCGCGGATATTCTCACAATGCCCTTGGGGAAGGTCATGATCCTAACCTTCCGTGAGAATCTTGGAATCATGGAACGACCCTATGTTGAGGGTCCTGTTGGACGATGAGCTCTGGGAGCTCTGGGGGGCTTTGGGGATAACTTCTCAGAGCTATAAACAACCACAGGGCTAGGCTTGCCGAACCTTGTTGGTGTGCTTTTGCCCCACCGTTATGATGATTGAGTTGGTTCACCTCTCATGATCTGTGCCCCGTATGCATTCTACCCATTTGAGTTCCGGACTCATGGGAAGTACCTCTCATTTGGCCAGTGAGGTGGGAAAAGCTAGAGACTAGTAGCAAAGACTGATGGACGCATCAGAGATTGTCGTACTCTCTATCTAGGATGGCACGGTCCAACCACTTGATTTGGGATCAAGTCTAGTGAGGTTTTGGACCTCCAGCGGCTTTAGTATATGACTCTCTTGAGTCCAAGTGAGGTTTCGGACCTCCAAGCTGAATTCGGTCGGGTAAACCAACCGAGTTGGTATGAGACTCTTTGTGAGTCCTATAGAGGTTTCGGACCTACGGGCTAAAAATCTGTCAGCCAGGAATGATGTCTTTTATGACTAACCCACTTGGTTCTGAAATAAAGCCAACAAGCAAGTTACGGCAGATGACACACGATGTTTGGATTACATGCCAGGTGGAGCGGGGTTCTCCCTAGTTGAGAGGAGTAATTTTGGACATTGGATCCAAACTTAATGTTGTGATGCGCGAATGAAGATACCAATATTTTATTGGGTTCCTCTTTCGGAGGTCAAGATCGATCTAAAGATCATCTTGATCCAATGAACAAAACATTTATTTTGAATTTATTCAAGATATGTGCAGGTCAGCCTTAAGGTTTTGTGCCCCAGCAGTTGTGTCACACACCCTCACTGATGGATATAAATAAGGTCAACGTTGGAGGACATTTCACTCATCTCATCCTCGCACATTTCTCTCTCCTCATCTGAATGGTTCGATGACCTTGGTGGCTCTTCTCTCCACATGTGGGAGTATTCCAGCAGCAGCACATTTCTGATTTCGGACTAGGGTTTCTGCAGCAAACTTTGACCAGTGTTGACTTTGGTCAACGCAAGGTCAAATTGACCTAAAACTCTCCCAAAAGTGCAATTTTCCTAATCTACATTTTTCTGGCACTATTCTCGAGGCAAAACATTGACTTTGACTTTTCAACTTTGACCTAGTTGTTGCTGTTGTTTGCGTTGACTGTTGACTAATAGCGTTGACTTTTGAGTTGACCGTTTGGCTGTCCTAGAGGGTTGTGTGACATTGCTGGTTGGCTAACCATATTGAGACTTTGCCAGTTGAAGCATCCTATTGACCACCGTAACACACCAACACACTTATATATTTTTGGCTTGTCTTCTGTCGACCTACTGGTATGTTCTATCAGCATTATACTTTATTGTTTATGTGATTGTTGTCTGATATTGAAGAGAAAGTAAAGTTGCATCAAGCATAGAACATCTACATAAATTTACAGTAAACTTCAAGCTTACAACTTTGAGATTGAGTACGTGAATGGAAAACGCAACATAGTAGTTGATGCCCTTTCACGCAAACTAGCAGCGCTGTCACTGATGGATGTCACGTAGGGTTGGAAGGCTCAACTGTTGGTTGAGTATTCCAAAGACAAGAAGGCATTCGAGATTTTGGATGGTACACACAAGGATGACCAATTACGAGTGATGGATGATGTGATCTATTACAAGGATCAGATCTATTTGGTCCCAGGATCTCAGTTGAGGGAGAAGGTCATGCAGGCAGCATATGATTATCCACTAGCAGGGCACCCGGGTTTCCTCAAGACCTGTAGCACTATCAAAGAGAGATTCTCTTGGAGAGGTCTCAAGGAAGATGTTTTGAGGCATGTGAGAGAGTGCGCAGATTGCCAGAGGAACAATGTGGAGCTCTCTCATCCAACCTGGTTGCTGCAGCCACTTCCCATTCCGAAAAGGAAGTGGGAGAGTGTGTCTATGTATTTCATCACAAGACTACCAGCAGTGCAGGGGAGGGATTGCATTTATGTGGTAGTGGACAGGCTGACCAAGTTTGACTATTTCTTCGTTATTCCATCGAGATATTCAGCCTCCTAGGTGGCTGAATTATTCTTTCGGGAGGTCTTCCGGTTGCATGGTCTCCCCAAGACCATCGTGAGTGACAGGGACAACAGATTCATGGGGGATTTTTGGCAAGAGATGTTCCGCTTGCTGGGGACTGAGCTTACACCCAGCACTAACTATCATCACCAAACTGATGGACAGACCGAGATCATGAACAAGTGGTTGGAGGGGTACCTACGCAATTATGTGACAAGACAACAGAGAGCAAGGGTCAAATGGCTGCATCTGATGGATATGATGCACTTACATTTTCTGACATGATTTTTGGAGACAGCAGGGCCCGAGGGGCCAAAGATTGGGTTCAAGAGAGCTAGGAGATTCTCCGAGCTCTTAAGAACAATCTGCAGGTAGCCCAGAATCAACAGAAGATCTATGCTGATAAACACAAGGTGGAGAGGCAGTTCGAGGTTGGAGACATGGTTTACCTGCGTTTGCAGCCGTATAGGGAATCTTCACTCAAGCAGAAGGGTGCAAAAAAATTGTGGCCTCGATTTTATGGACCTTACCAGGTGGTGAGGAGAGTTGGTGAGGTAGCTTATGAGCTGGAGCTTCCTTCTGATTCATAATGTATTCCACGTCTCATGCCTGAAGAAGGCATTCGGACAGCAGGTTGTAGCAGCAGCAAAATTGCCTCCATTGGATGATGAGGGGCATTTGGTTTTGACACAGGAGCTTATTTTGGATACTAGGAAGAAAAGGCTGAGGAACAGGGTTGTTCGGGAGCACTTGGTCAAGTGGAAGGATTTGTCGGAGGAGGATGCTAAAGATGCTACATGGTAGAATTAACAGAATTTAGAGTTTCTAGTTTTACAGTTGCTTGGGGTCAAGCAACATCCGAGAGGGGAGAACTGTAATGCCCCTTCCTATATTTTCCTAATGTTGGGAAAATACATTTTTGTCAATTTTGATTAAGTAACTTAAAGTACCTTTTTGTAGGAAAAAAGAAATAAATTAAATTGCAAGTGGAGAATGGGACCCACAAGGAAAGCGTATTAGGGAAGGAAGCAATTCGAATTCCTTTGGGCAAATTGAATTGGTGGAGGGGCCCACAAGGAATGCATGCCCAGCACTTATAAAAGGAAGGTTTGGGGAAGGCATTGGTATCATTTCGTTATTCAAAAAATCATATTGCCTTAGCTGCTTAGCTGAGCCAACGTTGTGCTTCTTAGCACAGGAGTTTCCCAAGGAGTGAAGCTCACCCCTTCTTCAATGGACTTCAAGTGCCACTCAATGTTATTCAACAAGATGATGAACTTAGTGAAAAGAGTCGCCTTCACTAAGTAGGCCCGCAGGCTATTTTTGGCGCAAGTCTATTTTTAGACTATGTCTATTTTTAGACATGATGATCATATTTCAGAAGTTGCAGGATGCTATTTGTGGATGGTTGATCAAGTTGGAAAAATAGATGAAATTCTATTTTTAGAATATTGGGCGAAGTCTATTTATAGATCATCAATCTAAAAATAGATGCATGTCGATTATTATTAGCTCTTAATAATAATCAGACTCTAAACAACAACTTATTCTCTTGGAGCACTTCAGTTCAGTGCATAGATGTGGCACATCAGCTGACATAAGGAATTATGCAATTCCTAAGGGTTTACTGGAGCTAATGCATGGAGGACTCGGTTAGAACTCAAGTGGCAGAGTTATGACACAGTTGGAAGAAGTAGTTATGGAGTTGTATTCAGTTTAACTCAGTTAGAATCAGTTGAGCTAGTTGTATCTAGTCTAACTGAATGATACACTAGTGAGAGTGGAGTGAATTAATTAGTTAATTAATTCACAAATAATAACTCACTAATCAACTGAACAATATGTTAGCCACCTATAAAAATTTGTCATATCAAAATGGTGGCTAAATCTTTTAAGCCTTCAAGAAACAATTCATGTCCAAATTGTGAGTTCTTGAAGTCTTATGATGTCCTTTATCCTTGATATTAATCTTCACTGTTGTTTCACTATTAGTCCTCAAGTACCTGTTGTTTACTAAGAGAAAAATTGCTTTTAAAGCTCCATTCTTCATTCATTCACTTCACCATTTTATTCTTATGAGATTCCATTTTTCGCCCTTAAACCATTCCCAAATTTCCTCTATAAACCTTCATTTTAACCTCTAAATCATCCTAAACCCCTTTTAAACCTTATATTTCCCTTTATTTGGTTTTAAAATACCTCCTTTTACCTATCGGAACCCTTATTTTGCCTTAAAAACAGTCTTTTTACCTTAAAAGTTATTAAGCCTCCAAGGGCTTATATCCTTTAGCCCCCCGTCTCATATAACCTAAGCCCCGCAATCAGGCGCTTAAAATACATTAGCCTCCGTGCCAAAACCTTTATTTTTCTTTATTTTTCCATCCCCGACATTTCAATTTTAAATAAATATGGACCGTTGATCTCTGCAGATCAACGACCATCGGGTTACCCATTCTCTGCATCACCATCTGCCTTGGCTTCTTCCCTTTTTTCAAAACTTTCCGCTGCATCTTTAAATTTCCACCGTTCATTCCAGAGATCGGATGATCGGGACTAAACCCGATAACTCATTGCACCCGTCCACTACGCGACAAAATCTACGTCACCGTAGACCCCACTACCATCTCCGCCCGTGCATCTATCGGCCAGTCGCATGCTACCCTCACCATCAGATCTCCCGAAGATGATCTAACGGCTCAGATTTGATATCGCGCAATTTTTGGCTCCCTTTCGTAGTGCGCTACTTCCGCGCGATAAAAATGGTTTTGGAAATCCACGTGTCAATTGATGAATGGAATCGCGTTCCAAAAGTTAATACCGCCTACCCCCCCAAATGCTGCGCAAAAACCACTGATGGTTTTCCCGAAACCACCTTTCCCCAAATTTGCGCCATAATTCAAATCTCCACCTGGTTAGTTGTTTCTGCCAGGATTTTGTCCTCCACCGCTGCATTTCCCCATTCTCATGCATTTCCATCACTTCCATCGAAACCTTTGAACGTAGTTTTACCACCAATCGCAGGGTTTTATAATAAGTTTGTGTGTTTTGCAGGGTTTAATGGTGTTGTTCTGTATACTTCCACAGTCACAAACAGGTGACCAAATGAGCACAGGGTGACGATTCTGTGGCTTAAATCAACGAAGAAAGAAACTAGCGGATTGCAAATTCATATTTAAATCGATGGATCATGACCCCCAACCCTCGAAGAAATCCTCCTATGATGGATAGCCACCTGTGCAAGCGAAAGCAAAACAGCAAAGTGTATCAAAGTGAAGACCCGAAGATGAAGATCAAGGCTTAATTAAGCCTAAGCTCAGCTCAAGAACAAATTAAAGTGTTTTAAACTAAACAGAGAAAAATATCAGTAAAAGAAGCCTCGAATGCCACATCACAGGGGGCTAATTGAATCCTCAGCCTACCAAAAATGCCACTTGTAACCTCTCTGCCTCAAAGGAATACCCAGATCAAATCTCAGTCAGGAAACATTAAGACTAAAGGCAGCTGACAGTTATTACAAACAAAAGAACATATTTTAAACTGTCAGTAAAGTTATTGTAAAAGATAAAAAGAGCCTTAAAGTCAATCTTTTCACCCACAAAGCCTAAAAAGCAGAAAATAGAGTTAATGAAACAGAGTTGTAAATTGAATGCTTTCCTGCCTTATGCCTTGCATGGTTTTCAAGGCTAGGAGTTGCATTTAGTATGGAATTAATGATATCTAACCCTGGAACTCTTCCACCTCCTCTTTCTTCTATAAATACTTCTGAAGAAGATGAGATGTTGTTGGTGGTTGGACGTTGATGTTATACTTGCTGCTTGAAACCTTTTGTATGTAAATAGTTCTCAGAGGCTGTTGAAGCTCTGTTTGTAATCAAAGAAGTTAGGCTGAGAAAAGAAGTTGTTGTTGTACTGAAACATTGGACTTGAAGTATGTAACTGGATTGACATCAATATACAAGCTGATTCATGGGATCCTGGTCTATACCATTGGTGATGTACCTCTCATTGTACTTGTTTTCCTTCTTATGTTTTCCATAAAATTGTCCATTTTTCTCTGATAAAGAACAGCAAATATAGAGCTAGGATTTACTCTTAAAAGTACCCTACTCTCACTAATAAGCTTTATCTTTATGTTTTCCTTCAATTGTGTATTTAAGCATGATTTAATACAGTCCAAAGACTCCAAACAATCAAGGAATGTTGGTGAGCCCATGTCTTACTGTCTAAACACTAAACATTATTCTTGAATGATTTTTTCATTACATGCTAAATAGAGTTAAACTAGGAAAGTCTATGGTTTGCCCTGTCTTCTAGTTCTTTCTTCAAAGGTTGTTTGAAAGTTTCCCTAAGAGTATGCTAAAAGCAGGCCTTGATGTTGATATATCTGACCTGATCTTAAGCTGCACTTTGTTTTCTTATCTGTTTTCATCCCTTCTGAAAGTAGTCTAGTGAGATTACTGGATTGTTGTCTAATAAGTTAGCTTTAATACAAGCTTGTCCAAAGAAGTCTATGGTTAGCCCTGTCCTTTGGCTTGTTTCAAACAGTTGCTTAAAAAGGTTTTTCTTGTATGGTAAGTTGATAAATCCTTGTTGAAATTATTGGCTTTTTCCCCTTTCTCAACACTTTTAATGTTCCACTCCATCATTCAATCTAAAGGATCTTTTGATATAGATGACTTGCCCCATGGACCACTCTTGGAAACTGTTGTGCAACTAAAACCTTTTATGACTCCATAGCCCAATGGATTAAGTGTTGTTTCATACCTATCCTATCAGCTGAACCTTGTTTTGATTATTCACACCTTCACCCCTC
Source organism: Pinus albicaulis (assembly GCA_034641835.2). Classification (NCBI taxonomy): domain Eukaryota; kingdom Viridiplantae; phylum Streptophyta; class Pinopsida; order Pinales; family Pinaceae; genus Pinus; species Pinus albicaulis. The sequence continues at coordinate 1,123,177,550 of CM076581.1, read as the reverse complement.
TGAAACCCTTTCATTTCCAAGACTTTCCACTCAATTAAAGATCACACCCAACCAAACAAACAAAACCCTTGTTCTTAATAACTAGCCTAAAATCACACTAAAAAACCTTAAAAGATAAATCAATCTTTGCACTTATAGAGAGATCCCTCTCTGGATTCAGGAGGGCTAGATCCTAGAATCCCAAAGTGGTTCTAATGTAGGCTCTGCAGCGTTTAGTCCTGCCACTCTACTAAATTACAGAGACACCAACACAATACAACAGTTAACTACAGTGCATGGCAGTTTTAGTGGAGACCCAGTGGAAAGATAGGTGAAAGGGCAAGATAGACTATCTGTTGTGACTATAGTGATGCATTGATTGCATCACACACACATTGGAGTTGCCAATGAGGATTGCGCAGCCAAGGCAAGGGTAATTCGAATTCATTCAGAGCTATTCCTCAGCAGGGATTGCGCAGTGGAGGCAGGCTAGCAGGAGGGCAGAGATTGGTGCATGCATTTGCAAGATTGTTCTTGATTAGTGTATGACGATTGTATTGTACTAAGAGCTTGATAAGCTTTATATGAGGATTGTCATATGATTCCATGATACATAATATATATTTGGGGTTTTCAGCTTCAGGCTTTCCTGGTTAAAAACAACTGCATTTTGTGCGATTATTTTTATTTATGCTTTACATGTGTGTGCAATTAATTTTCCACAAAAGATTAACGAGTGGAATGATTCAGTATCTTGGTGGAAGTTAAATATTGTGAGATTAGGTGAATATAGGACATATGCATGCTTAGTGCATATAATTTCTACATGGTATCGGAGCATTGTTAATTGAAGATTGAAATTGTAAAGTGAGTTTGTGTTGGTAGACAATTCGAATTTGCTACAGAAGATTCTTGGTGCAGAAGTTGAGTATACATTGAAAATGTCTTTCAATGGCTGCGATTGGAGTATGCCCTGATGGAGCTCTCAATGGTAGTAGCCCGGAAGGACAGGATGGAGGCAATGGGCTGAAGATAATGGATCAAGGAGTTCATGGGATCAAGGAGTTCATCGATAGCGATGTTCCTAAGTCGGGATCTAGCGATGCTGCATTACTTGATGCATGGCAAAAGAAGACAACAAAGACGAGAAGGATTCTGTTGGAAGGTGTGAAGGACCATATTGTGTCCAGCCTTCACGAGAAAGCCACTCCATTCTTAATGTGGAAGGCTTTGATAGACTTGTTCCAAAGCAGAAGTGACCAGAGGAAGTTGGCGCTTAAAGACAAGCTCAAAAAAATAAAAATGGAGAAAGGCGACAGTATTCCAAATTACCTCACGAAGTTTCTCCACTGCAAGGATGAACTAGGAAGTGTGGGGGTTACTGTTGATGAAGAATACTTGGTGAGCTTGGCTCTCCTTGGGCTTCCGAAGAGTTTTCATAGCTACGAAGACTCTGTCAATGGACGGGAGAAACTGCCAGGATGGGAGCGACTTTGGTCGGATCTTGTGCAGGAGGAGATAAGGCGGGGTACCAGGGATGGATCTTCATCGAAGAATGAAGATGAAGAGAATTGTGCTTTGGCTGCCAAAGCAAGGAAAGGGAAGGGGAAGAAACATCCTTCAAAATCCAATGCTAAAGGCAAGAAGCAGGATTTGTCCAAAGTGAAGTGTTTTCACTGTCACGAACATGGACATTTCGCTACTAATTGTCCACAGAAGAAGAAGAACAAGAAGGTTGTTGGATCTGCAGCTGGAGAGGCCTTAGCCTCGCAATTTGAACTTGATTTCTCTTTGATGCATGCTTGGTTTCAAGCCATATGGGATCGGTGTGGTATCTTGATAGTGGTGCGTCTTTCCATATGACGGGAGACAAGGAGTTGTTTAGTGACTTGGAGGAGAAGGACCTCCAGATGCATATAGAGATGGGCGACGATGGTCGGTACAGTGCGACTAGCATTGGGACTATTACCTTTGAGAGGGAGTCCGGTAATCCATTCTTGTTGAAGAATTTTATGCATGTTCCAAGTCTGAAGAAGAACTTGGTCTCAGTCGCAATGCCAGAAGACAAAGGTTATGATGTTGTTTTCAATGAGGGAAAATCCTTCCTTTGACATAAAACAATGGGTAAAACCAAGAAGATAGGGGTTTGAATTAAGAATCTCTACAAGCTGGAGGTAGATGGTTGCGCTACAATGGTGGGCAAAGCAGAAGAAGTGGTGAGCCGTGATGAGGGCGAATTATGGCACAAGAGATTGAGTCATCTTCACCATGGCACTTTGAAGATTTTGCAGCAAATTTCTACTGGAATTCCCAAGGGTACTCTTGTGCAGTCATATCAGTGCAAGGGATGTACTATGGGTAAGTTTGTGAATACCACCTTTCATGAGACGAAGAACCGTGCTTCGGTGATTCTGGAGAGAATTCACATAGACGTGTGTGGACCTTTCTCGATTGCTTCAACAGCAAAACACAGGTATTATGTTATATTTGTTGATGACTATTCTCGTAGATGTTGGATCTTCTTCATGCAGAAGAAGAGTGAAACGTTCTCAAAGTTCTGTGAGTTCAAGGCATTGGTGGAGAAGGAGTCGAGGAAGCAAGTGAAAGCTCTACGGAGCGATAATAGTGCTGAATACATCTCAGGCGAATTCAAAGACTTCTGTAGCAAAGAAGGAATTCGAAGAGAACTCATAGCACCTCATAACCCACAGCAAAATGGGGTGGCAGAGAGAAAGAATAGAACGATCGTGGGTGCTGCATGACCAGGGCCTACCGATGCACTTGTGGGCGAAAGCATGCAACACTGCGGTTTATGTGCAAAACCGTTGTCCTCATAGAGTACTTGGCATGAGTACACCTGAAGAAGCTTTTACTGGTAAGAAGCCTGATATTTCTCATTTGAAGATTTTGGCTCACCCGTTTACATTCATGTGACAAAGGATGCCAGAAGAAGTCGGAGCCGACTACACTGGAGCCGACTATAGAAGTTGGGATATTTGTGGGGTACATAGAAACACCCCATAATTATCGCATTTTTCCTGCATTGTACCGATGATCGTTTAAAGGACAGATATAAAATTCAATGAGGTGAAAGCCATGAAGTTGTCGCTTGAGAGAGAGCTACACTCGCATGCCGAGGAGGAACTTTGTTCCCAAAGATGAGCCTCCGGATGTGGATTACTAGCCATGTGAGGAGATTCGCGGGAGGGAGGAGTCCACTCATGCAGAACCAAACATCGACAACGCAGTAAAAGCGTACTAACTTAAGTCGAGAGATCGAAGCTTGATGCGTACGTAATGTAGGAGTTCCTACACTGCACGTTGCACAGAGACAAATACCGACCGATTTATCGGATACACATGGCTCTTATGAGCAAGTGTATCGTGACAGAGCCATCTTCTTTTGAAGAAGCAGTGCAGGAGCCCACATGGGTAGATGCCATGGTGGAGGAGTATGACTCCATTGTCAAAAACAGTGCTTAGGAGATTGTTCCAAGGCCGGTGGGAAAATCAATTGTAGGATCAAGATGGATCTACAAGGTAAAGCAAGCTGCTGATGGGAGCATCGAGAAGTATAACGCAAGATTTGTTGCCCGGGGCTTCTCACAAATTGAGGGGATTGACTATGAAGAAACCTTTGCACCTGTCGCACAGTATTCTTCCATACGGACCATCCTTGCTCTCTCAGCACAGATGGGTTGGCACATTCATCAGATGGCTGTGAACACTGCGTTCCTTAACGGGATCATTGAGGAAGAGGTGTACATTGAGCAGCCTGAAGGATTTGAGATCTTCAACAGCGAGTCGCATGTGTGCAGGCTCAAAAGAGCGTTGTATGGGCTGAAACAAGCACCACGTGCTTGGTACACTCAGATCGACAGCGATTTCACTGGACTTGGCTTCACCAAGAGTGAGGCGAATGCAAACCTGTACCAGATTGTGGTGGAGGGTAAGCTTTTAATCATTGTACTTTATGTTGATGATTTAATACTAACAGGTGATGAGCAGTTGATACACTCATGCAAGGCAGATCTTGCAAAGGAGTTTGAGATGAAGGATTTGGGCCTCCTTCATTATTTCCTTAGATTGGAAATATGGCAGCGGGAAGGTGAACTGTTTGTGTCTCAAGGCAAGTATGCCCAGGAGATACTGTAGAAGTTTCACATGCAAGGCTGTAAGCCTATCGACACTCCTCTTCCAGGAAATTGGAAGAAAGAGGATGCTACATCGGCAGAGGTAGTGGATGCCACTATTTATCGACAATTGGTGGGTTCGCTCATGTATTTAGTCAATACAAGATCGGACATATGCTATGCGGTGAACCAGCTTTCACAAGCGATGGTTAAGCCTACCAAGATCTTTTGGAAGGCAGGCAAGCACGTCCTGAGGTATCTCAGGGGCACATCTGAGTATGGTTTATGGTACAGACAGATGGATGAGGTGAAGTTGCATGGCTTCACCCGGATGCCCCCTCGTGTAGCCCAATGCCAGAAATCCTCCCGAGCACATCGTGAGGGATTTTCGCATTGGATCTACTTCGCAATTTCCTGGTAACAATAGGAAACAAAGATCTGTGGCACTCAGTTCAGTGGAAGCAAAATACATGGCAACAAGTTTAGCTGCATGTGAGGCTATCTGGATGAGGAAGATTCTGGTTGGTTTGTTCAGTTCACATTTAGATCCCATGGTGATTCATTGTGATAATCAGAGTTGCATTAAACTCTCGGTTAATCCTATGTTTCATGATAGATCTAAACATATTGATATCTGGTATCATCATATCAGAGATTGTGTGCAGCGGAAGATCATGTTGCTTCAGTACATTCCTATGGAGGATTAGGATGCAGATATTCTGACGAAGGCACTCACCAAGAGCAAATTCGAATACCATAGAGGCAGGATCGGGGTGAAAGATAATCCCTATCTTGTTGAGATTCAACAAGATGATGAACTTAGTGAAAAGAGTCACCTTCACTAAGTGGGCCCGTAGGCTATTTTTGGCACAAGTCTATTTTTAGACCATGTCTATTTTTAGACATGATGATCATATTTCAGAAGTTGCAGGATGTTATTTGTGGATGGTTGATCAAGTTGGAAAAATAGATGAAATTCTATTTTTAGAATATTGGGCTAAGTCTATTTATAGATCGCTGATCTAAAAATAGATGCATGTCGATTATTATTAGCTCTTAATAATAATCAGACTCTAAAAAACAACTTATTCTCTTGGAGCACTTTGTTTCAGTGCACAGATGTGGCACATCAGTGGACTGAGGGAATTACGCAATTCCCAAGGGTTTACTGGAGCTAATACATGGAGGACTCAGTTAAAACTCAAGTGGCAGAGTTATGACACAGTTGGAAGAAGTAGTTATGGAGTTGTATTCAATTTAGCTCAGTTAGAATCAGTTGAGCTAGTTGTATCTAGTCTAACTGAATGATACACTAGTGACAGTGGAGTGAATTAATTAATTAATTAATTCACAAATAGTAACTCATTAATCAACTGAACAGTACAGCAGTTAACTACAGTGCATGGCAGTTTCAATGGAGACTCAGTGGAGAGATAGGTGAAAGGGCAAGATAGACTATCTGTTGTGACTATAGTGATGCATTGATTGCATCACACACACATTGAAGTTGCCAATGAGAATTGCGCAGTCAAGGCAAGGGTAATTCGAATTCGTTCAAAGCTATTCCTCAGCAGGGATTGCGCAGTGGAGGCAAGCTAGCAGGAGGGCAAAGATCGGTGCATGGATTTGCAAGATTGTTCCTGATTAGTGTATGACGATTGTACTGTACTAAGAGCTTGATAAGCTTTGTATGAGGATTGTCATATGATTCCATGATACATAATATATAGTTGGGGTTTTCAGCTTCAGGCTTTCCCGGTTAAAAACAACTGTGTTATGTGTGATTATTTTTATTTATGCTTTACATGTGTGTGCAATTAATTTTCCGCAAAAGATTAACAAGTGGAATGATTCAGTATTTTGCAAGAAGTTAAATATTGTGAGATCAGGTGAATCTAGGACATAGGCATGCTTAGTGCATATAATTTCTACACTCAAGGAGGGTATTTTCCATTGCTTGTGTTTGGTGGAGCAAGCAATCACAGGTTCTACATTTGCGGGTGGAGTTGTGATGCAGTCAGTGAGCCCACTGCACAGTCGTTGGAGCAGTTGAGTTGTTGTGTAGTGGAATCGAGTGGAGGATCACCGGAGGAGCTACAGGGGCCATTAGAGGAGCATTTCTAAAGAGTAGCAGTGGTGGAAGCGTTGGAGATTCAGCCTCTGCGCAGTATTCACACAGTCTTCCCCAAAAATTGTGTAAGCCACCCCTGGACTGTGCAGTCACTTGTGGAGGGTCTTTCAGGGGCAAGTTTGTGGGAGGATTTGGGAGCTGAGGTGTTGGGGATTTGATTGGAAATATATTGGAGGAGGTTTGTTTGTATTTTGGAGGGCACAAATCTATAGGAGCAGCTACAGCAACAAAATTCGAAATTAGAGGAAGGCCAAGCAATGAAGGGTTCAATTTTGAAAGTTGGAAGTTGGGAGAACCCTTTCTGGGTTTTTCTAGGTTTTTTCTAGGTTTTGAGCAAGGATCACCTTCACAAATTCCTAGAATTTTCTGGGCACTATTCAGTGGCCAAATCAAGTGCTGAAGTTAGCCAGCAGTGCAGAAAGCCAATGATAACGCAGTTTCCAGGACAGCAGTTGATTGTAGCAGCTATACAATTTTTTTGTTAATACGTAAGGCTTGTAGCTTGCCTTGTGCAAGCCCAGGTGCACTCCTTCCATCTCATATTGTACTCCAGCTGATCATATTAATAAAATTGGTGTTCTGGGCATATTTCTCTGTACTTGTGTTTGCTGAATAAAATTCTGTGTTAAAATTTATGGCATGTCTTTTGGTATCACTGTAAATTTTCTATTTGGAGTATTATATTTTACCACATTCTAGGCATATAAATTGGACAAACTTAGTTAGCTTTTAGATAACTTTCTATCAAATTACAGCAAGACTAGCTTGTTGTTTTCTCAATTTTTTGTGCAGAAATAGAAAAAAAAACTATACTTTTTTTCTCAATTTGTGTGAATTAAATAGCCATGAAATATTTATTGAAAAAAAAACTGTGTTTTAATTGCATTTACAGCCATCATAACCAGAGAATATTTTAGGGGTGAAATTTCGCCGATAGGCTTTTCTGAAGAAAGAAAAAATTCCATTTGGTTGAAAACATACCAGATATGATTACATTGATAATATTCGCCAAAAATTTACTAGTTTTAATAAGAAATTACATGTTTATCATTGAATATTTGTCTACATTCTATATGTATGTTTTTTCAAACCAGAATAGTTGTCGAGAATACTATATATAAGCATAATATTTGAATCCTTAAAAAATACAGTGATTAGAACTGTCTTTACATTCTGATGTATGGGTACCTGTTTTCTACATGTTAATTGAATGTTTTCAGTTCATCTTTGCATTGGTTTGCACGCCCAACATTATACTAAAATTTTGCATCATTTTCCATGTATTTGTTTTTAAGTATTTCCAAACACTTTCCAACATGATGTTTTTTACATTTTATTACAGATCTAGGGCAAAACAACATTCTTTTTGTCAAATTTGACGTACTTATAATCGGTATTTGACTTTCAGTTAAGACCATAGATCGGTTAGGAATAGCCTCTGAAGTAAACAAGAACTAACTTCAAAATGAGAGAGGTTAAGCGAAGTGATAGTGGCTTGATTTCCAATGTTATACAGTCTCCTTCAGTTTTTGAGGAAATAGGAATTTCCAGATGACCACGTGGGTTCCAAAGATAGGTAAGTGTGGCAGTGGTGATAAATCTCAAATGCCAAAGGCGGGTGTTAGCACTTAACCAAGTGTATTCTAAAGACACATAAATGGGAGGTGGCGATGAACTGCTACTGGGCAATTTCAATGTTTCTCTGCACAGCGTAACCCATAATTCCAGAAGGATCAATGTACCCAAAAATTGGATAACTACCAAAACAACACGGTTCTCTTCAAGCCCATCCCCTCTCTTGCAGAGTACATTCTTTACCTTATTTCTCAGATATTTAAAATAGCAAATGAGAAAGCCCATTTTCAAAATCCACAATATCCACAGGATTAAATAATAGGAAAAACAATGTGCAGAAGCGAATAAGTACCTGAATGTCAGCAAAGCCAAGATATGCAATGAATTCAGGAGTCGGGTTCCCATGGCCTGTTCTAGATATTTCCATAACATAGGTACGTTGTTGCTCCAACATAAATGGGATATCAATAATTGCCCCAGTTCCACACTGGGTGCCTGCAAGCCTGCTCCCAAAAGGCACTTGCCAACTTCAACTGCCCACAGAAAGGGAGGGTCCCCTTGTTCTTGCAACAATTTGGTCAACTCTAACACCCTCTCTTGCCACTGCTGTTGAGAAGAAGAAGAAGCCATAGCCATCTCTTCTTCTTCTTCTGGTCTCATCCTTGCAGCTCCCCAAAGAGACTGGCAATAGGAGGCAACAATATTGCCTCTCCAACTCCCAAAAATAGAAAATATGGTAGCCAAAAAGTATAAATGCCAGAGAGGTTTGTTTCAGGCTTAAGAAAACAGAAGAAATCCTTGGAAGCTGAAGCGTTGATTTGGAGTCATAGAAGCCAGTTTCGGGTTTGTCGAGTGGAGATCGATTGACTGCTCCCCTAGGAGCAATCAAAGACAAATTATATAGACGCATGGTCAGACAAAGTATGCTTTCATAAATGACAGATATGCTTGCTTTTCCGGTAAATGACAGATATGCCTGCTTTTTCAGTGAGAGGCTGCTGACATGGTTGTGAATATTTATGGTCTGCGGCCAGGACGAGAGAAGCTGTTTAAGAAATAGTCTCCTTTAACAAAATAACTCGTGAATAAATAAATAAATTATGGGCTGCCTATCGTTCTATAAGTAAACAATAAGTTATTAATGGTTAGTTAACGGTTTATCGTTCTATAATTAAACACTAAGTTATTAATGGTTAGTTAACATTTTGTGAAGACATATGTTTATGGTCAAAATCAAGAAACATTCCACAAATGAAACAATATATTTTAAGAACCATTTTCTAGAAGTTTTACTCATATTTATTTTGATGGGTGTGTTTATTTTGAAAATTTAAATTTAATTAAAAAAATTAAGTAGATGATTAATTTTGATATGAATGTGAAAAAAAAAAGAAAAAAAAAAAATCGTTTATCACAAATTTTACTTATATTTATTTTTATGAGTATGTTTATTTTGGAATAAGGTTTTTAAATTTTTAAGTTAATTATTAAAAATTATTAAATAAAAGGTAGAAATTTAATTTGTACTTAATATTTTGGAATATTTTTTATAATATAAGAAAATTAAAGATTGAATTTAATATTCAAATTAAATATGTAGTTTGAATGGGTCTAATGATTAAGAACATATTTTAGTCACATAAAATATATTATAAAATAAGTATTTTGATATTTATCATACATAGATGTGAATTTACTAATTATTTAATATATATAATTGAAATATATATTATTTTAATTGAAAATTAATAATATAATTTTAAATAAAATTATAATTATTCATTATTTAAAATAACTTTTAAATATAAAAATAACTTTATGACTCTCAAAAACCCTTAACCTCAAGTGATTTTAATAATTTGTTATAGAATTTCAACAAAAATATACCAATGAAAAAAGCAAAAACATCAAAAATTAAACTATGATTTAATGATGTGATTATTTTTTTTTTTATTCTCTTTTATATATATTTATAAATAATTAATTAATCTTTTTTTTTTCTTTTATATAAATAATTAATTATTTATTTATTTTTAATTTTTAATTATTAAAAAATGAAATTATATTTATCTATAAAATTTAAAAGGCTTATAAAACGAATTTTTTAATAATATTTAATTTTTTGTTTTTATTTTTTATTTTAAAATTAATATTTAAAATTTAAAAATATTAATTTACCATATTATTTATATAATTAGAATTTTATTAAAATACAATATTTTATATTCCATTAAACCTATTTAATAAATTATAAAAAATAAAAATATCAATTAAATAAAATTAATAAATTATCCTAAAATAAAATTTCTATGGCTATATTAATATAAAATTTACCATTACTTTCATAATATAAACATTTTTTAATGGACATTAAATACAAAACAATATAATATTTACCCTAAAGGTCGGTGAAGAAATCCATGAAAATGAAAACTCTCAACCATATCTCTTTGACTTCTGTGGCATTGACTAATGTGGCCACAAAGGACAAGGACATCATGATTTTTTTGGGGAACAACCATGATGAATGTAGGTACGGTCCTCCTTATTCGCTGTATGGCAATCTCGAGGTTTCCAACCTGAATTATGTTTATTTCACACAAGTGTTGAGTGGTGTTTATTTTTTTTATATCATGTGAGTAAGTGGGTAGAATAATTACATATAAAGCAACTTCTAGAATGCTTTAGGCACCATAAATTAGTTTGGTCAAAATTTAGTGGTGGTCCTCTTATGAGGAAGTTTTGTTTCAATTGCTGAGGTTAACTTTATAAGTGGTAAGTGATGTTCATTTTACTGAGGGTAGAATATTATATATAAATTAATATTTGTTTTTAAGTATCTTATGGCTTTGTGTTAAATGTTGATGATAGGATTTTTAGAAATCGGATATATATATATATATATAATTTGATTATGTTTATGATTATATATAAATATAATTTTAATTATGTTTATGATTTTTATTAAGTTAGATGTTTATTTCACACAAGTATTGAGTGGTGTTTATTTTTTTATATGACGTGAGTAAGTGGGTAAAATAATTACATATAAAGCAACTTCTAGAATGTTTTAGACACCATAAATTAGTTTGGTCAAAATTTGGTCAAAATTTAGTGGTGGTCCTTTTATAAGTGGTAAGTGATGTTCATTTTACTGAGGGTAGAATATTTTATATAAATTAATATTTGCTTATATAAATTAATATTTGCGTTTAAGTACCTTATGGCCTTGTGTTAAATGTTGATGATAGGATTTATATATATATATATATAATTTTGATTATGTTTATGATTTTATATATAAATAAGATGCAGACTCGAAATAGAAAATAAAATATATATATATATATATATATATATATATATATATATAATTTTAATTATGTTTATGATTTTTATTAAGTTAAAAATCTAATGATATTTAATGCAATGTTTTTAGATGTTAAGATGTTATTAGTACTTGTTGTTTTACATGAGACTATAGTAATTGGAAACGTGTTTTTAGCATTAGTTTGTTTATTTTCTATTTCGAGTCTGCATCTTATATATCTATTCTCTTTTGCTAATTATATGGCAAGTTATTTCATCATCTTATTTGGCCTCTTCCCGAGGCCATAAGGATATATTATGTTCAAGTTGTGTCCTTTGTATTTCTAAAATGTAACCAGTTATTAAATGTTATGTTATTATAAGAAAGCTAAAGTCATTTAACGAAGTTGAAGTTGTCAAGTGGTGAATGCATGTTGTTGTTGTTACGGTGTCTCTTGTAGCGGAATGGGAGTTGGTGTCTCTAGCCTTACAGTATTGTTTCGTCTCAAGCCCTTACAATAAGAATTGGGATTAGTTGGAAGGTTTATATTTGTTATTGGGACGCGTGATTTCTAGTTGGGATTTGAGGAACACGTGGGAGATGGTTTGAATCAACCTTCAAGATTTTTTCGTCAACTTTTTCTGAACACGTGAAGCAAGCTTTCATTTTGAGAATGAATAGATAGAGTAAGTATTCCTAAATAGACCATTGACGCCCACTGTAGCACCACTTGAAACCTGATAAGGAGCTGCAGCGATATGGAAGTGCAAACCTTAGGGGCCATCCTACCCAACACGATTCTTCGAGTATGGGTGGTTCTATGAGCAAGAGGCCAACAAATCCAACACAGAGCAGCAAAAGGGTGTACAGAACGAATGAGGGCTAGCGTCTATGGCCCTTACAGTATTGATTTCCTTTGATACTTACTGGCAAGGGTTAGAGACTCCTACTTTGAAGATTAAGAATGGAAGTTGCAAACTCTAGGATTTTTGCATGGAGAATCTGCATCTGGTATTGGAACTTAGTAAATGGAAATGAAATAATGAAATGGAATCCTACCTTAATATCTGGTAAAAAATGCCTCCTTTTAAAAGCCTATGAGAATATCTATAGAATGAGGTTTTGATCGCCATGTCTGGCCCGGGACCAGTCAACCCCTCTGCTATGTGTCTTCCTTCAATGAGAAAAGTAGCATATCTCTAATAGGTAGGTCGTTTGCACGTTTGCTAGTCCGTAATAGTTGGGCAATAGCCTATCGCATGGTAGGAGAAATTGTTCGCTTGGCAAAGCGTCCAAAACTACATGTCAAATCGGGGTAGATAAATGTCAACCAAGAACAGCCTTATGCTACACACCAAGGGATATAGGAACGGAGCTTATTCTAGATCGTGAAGAGCCAGACCCTATGCTAGTAGCATATCTAACACTCGAACCATAAATAGTAAGAGCGAAGGCAGAGCCAAATATAGATCCTACAAGGGCAAGTACACCAGTCGATCCGCCACAGATTTTTTTTATGCAATTACAGTGGATAGATTAAACTTTCAGGGAGGGCCAAGGCACCTGGCCACGAAGTGCAGGGTTCTAGAGACATATGAAATTTATTTAGTTGATTGAAACACGGACATATGACATTTGTTCAAGGCGATTTGACATAGGTAAACACACAAACACATATCACATCATACATTGATATTTAATAATATATATTAAATACGTGTTGCTTCGTATTATTCTTGTGGACACATTTCACTTAGCTATAATTTTCTCTTATATGTAATTTGCTTTTATTCTGTACTATAACACTGAAACTGCATATGGTTCCTGTGAATGAAGTTTTTTTTGCTACCCTATGTTTTGTTGTGAATGATGTTATGCCCTGTGTTTGTGAATCCTAAAAATCAGGAGCCATTCAAAGTCAGTCCTAGAAGAAGCAGATGTAGCAAAGCCACTAGCTATTATACTACCAAAGTTAGCCATCTAAGACATAAACCCAAGCATTGTATCCCATAGATGAAAATCTAGTTCCACCATCGGTCAAGATCCAAACCCATAGTAGCCATAAGTAATAGCAAAGATACCAATAGCCTAGGTTGACCCAGGAGTTGATCCAGCGTCAAATACAGAGGCATAGGGAGCAAAAGAAAAGGTCGTCAATGAAGTTGGTTAGTTTTGTGCCCCTGCCCGCCGCCCCCCCCCCCCTCCCCTCTCATTCAACCATTGTTTTTTATAAAAATACTCTCCCTATAGATGCAACCAAATATATGCAATTGAGTACCTTTAGGGGTCAGGTGGGTTTATCATCAACAAAATGATATGCTATTTACAAATAGCATTTTTTCAAACATTTTTTGTGCATTTATTAATGAGTGTAATTGATGCAAACATTTTTGCTTAGTGTTAGGTGATTAAATCATTAAGAAAAGTTGTTTCACGGGTAATTGACAGATCCCCATGAGATCTATTATTGTAGTAGAATTATTCTTCAAATATGTTCAACGTTAGAGATATTGTAGGACTATTGATCCGGATTTATGTAGGAATGCAAAAGAATACACATATAACCATAAATACAAAGATGTAGCAGAAATAGCACTTCATTTCATTAATATTAAAGAATTGAAATTTGCTTATAGACAGAATGGAAATAAACTAGTTGGGGCACTGGTAGCTTATCTCTAAGAAGAGATGTGGCGGCTACAGGCCTCTAAACTGTGTTACAATGAGGCTCGAGGGCCTATTTATTATTTAGAAACAATGGAAAACCTTAAACATCCAAAACCCTAACCCTAGGAGATGAAGCGTCAAAACTATGGGCCCTATTTGGGTAAATTGGCGTTTCAACTTCCCAGGGATGTAACTTTGGCATACGATCTTCGTTTGATGCACACCATACCTTGTTAGAAAGATATATCCGAGGACTACAACTTTCGATGTGAGAAACATTGATCCTTGGATCCATGTTGCTCCCAATTTTCCCAAAAAACTTCGTTTATGGGCTCAAAATGGCTCCAAAAGTTCAAGACCCGAAAAAATGCTAAAAATAGTAAGTTGTGCCGAAACTGAAAAAAATGAAAGAGGCAATGGTGGGGCCCCAAGTGGAATAGGTGGGTGGCCACCAAAATCCACTTGGATCATTCCTTCCCCCCTTAGGAAGCAATGGTCCCCATTGCGTTGAGTTCCTCCATTAGATGAGGAAACTTTTGTTGAACTTGGTCCCTAGTGAACCACTTGCCTTGGTGCAGGAGTTAGCCAGCTTTGACAACCTGATACAGTTGCATCTTCTGTTGGTGAGTGTTCTTGATTTTCATGTCCATGATACAATCTGTGGTGCCCTGTTCCATGCAGTCTCGGTTTAACTTTGTTGGTGTGAGTTGTTCTGCAATGTCAGAGGTGTCCAGTAGAGGTGGGAAGTAGGTACAAAGGCAGTCCACATTGAATACTAGGTGCATACCAAGGAATGGTGGAATATTGAGCTCGAATGCATTGTTCCCTACAGCCTTGGTGATGGTATACGACCCATATTGGAGCGGACGAAGCTTGCGGTGGGGTCCAGTGAGGTGCTCCTTCTACAAATGTAGCCACACTTTGTCGTCGACCTAGAAGTTGTGTGGCACTCGATGTTGATCATGTCATTACTTGTACTTAGCACTAGCTCTGTCCAATATGTCATGAACCTGTTGGCGGATGTGTTGAATGCGCTCGATGAAGCTGTTCACTTTGTCAGCTTCAAACTGGACATGAGTCGAATCAGCCTCAGTAGCCTCAAATGGCATGGCTACGTCAATGGGACATAGTGGTTGTAATACCAAGCCCACCTGAAAGGGGCTATGGCCGATTGAGCAATGGAGAGCTCGGTTATAACTATGTTGTATATAGGGGAGGCTCTCATCCCATGTGCGTGGATGCTTTGAATTGTACATGCGCAGAATGTGTACAATCATCCTGTTGATGACCTCTGTCTGGCCATTAGTTTGGGGATGGCAAGTTGTGGACTTGGTGAGCTTGGTGACCAGCATTGACCAGAGGCTGGACCAAAATGTGTTGAGGAACCTGTTGTCCTGATCTGAGATGATAGACTGTGGGATCCCAAAGTGCACCCACTCTCGTTCAAAAGAGTTTAGCAGTGGCTTCTACTGTGATATTCTTCTTGCAGGCCGCCATAATGGCCATCTTCGAGAATATGTCGATGACCACCAAAACACAGTCCTTTCCATGCTTAGTAGAAGGAAGGCCCGACATGTAATCCATGGAGATGGATTCCCAAGTTCGACTAGGGGTAGGTAGCGGAGTATAGAGGCCTTGATTCTTGATGGTCGGTTTGGCAATGGCGCAAGTTGTGCAGGATCTGATGTACTTCCCGACATCCTGTCGAAGGTTCAACCAATAGAAATACTTCTTCAGTAATGCCACTGTTTTCTAGACCCTAAAATGCCCAGTGACTCGACTGTAGTGTGCTTCCCATATCATCTTGGCACGCTCGCTTGAAGGAACACAAAGGTGTCCCACGTGACATAACAGTGCATCTTGGAGGTGAAAATTTGGAACTTGCGTACCCCCCAAGAGTGCCTTGTATGTGTGGTTGAATTCTGGATCGCTCTTGTAGAGAAGTGGCCTATTAGAAGTCTCGTGCCCACAAGAGTTGAGAATGGTGGTTAGCGCCACGAAGAGTTGATAATGGTGGTTAGCGCCATGATCAATGATCGGCCGAGGCAGTCTACAACATTATTTGTGCTACCCTTCTTGTTATTCATGTTCAAATGAAAATGTTGTAGATATGTGGACCACTAATGATGGTGATCGTTCTACAACTTCCCTTGTGTCAATATGAACTGCAGGGGTCGGTGGTCTGTGTGGATGATTGTTTCCTTCCCCAAAATGTAATGCTTCCATTGTCGACAAGCCTGCACAATGGAATACATTTCTTTGTCATAAGTGGGATACTTGCGGACTTTGTCGAACAATGTCTCACTATGATATGCCACTGGATGCCCCTATTGAGTAAGAACTTCCCCAATAGCATAGTCAAAGGCATCTGTCTCGATTTGAAATGGTTGTTGCAAGTCTGGTAATGTGAGTATTGGGGCAGAACAAAGGTGATGTTTCAATTCTACGAACGCCTTTTATTGAGATTCCGACCAAAAGAATTTTGCTTTCACTCCTCCCTTGGTGACTTGACTCAAGGGCCAAGTGATATGAGAGAATCCCAACACGAACCTGCAATAGAAATTAGCAAGACCCAGAAAGCTACGAATCTCTGTTAGAGTGGTTGGGGCTGGCCAATCCTGAATGACTTGGATCTTGGTTGGATCTATATGCACCCCCCTTTCATCAATAATGTATCCTAGATATTGAACCTGGGTCATGCCAAAAGTGCACTTCTCCAAATTGGCACACAACATGTGTTGCCGCAGTGTTTTGAGGACTTGTTAGATGTGGTGGAGGTGCTCTTCCCAAGTTCGGCTGAAGATCAGAATGTCATCTAAGTACACCACTACAAATGAGTTGGTGAATGGTAGCAAGATGTCGTCCATCAACCTCATGAATATTGCAGGAGAATTCGTCAACCCGAAAGGCATGACCAGCCATTCAAAAAGGCCCTCCTTGGCTTTGAAGGTAGTCTTCCACACATCATAGGGTTTAATTGGTACCTAGTTATATCCAAACTTCAAGTTGATCTTGCTGAAATATTTCACCCCTTTGAGTTGGTCCAGAAGGTCAATAATCCATGGGATTGGGTACCTATTCCAGACAGTGATATTTTTCAGCCCCCGATAGTCAATACAGAGTCTCCAAGTCCCATCCTTCTTCTGTACCAACACAATCAGGCTCCCATAGGGCGATGAACTTGGCTAAATGTGACCTTTCTGTAGCAGCTCCTGAATTTGCCTCTTGATTTCATCATTCTCCATAACAGAGTGTCGATAGATCGGTTCATTGGGTAGTGGTGCACCTGGGGTCAGATCAATGGGGTGCTTGACCTGACAATGTAGAGGCACCCCTGTGGGTGAGGTGAAGATGTCCCTGTACTCCTCCACAACCTTGTCCATTTGTTGTTGTCATGTAGAGGGATCCTGTCTGGAGGTCGTGGCTACAACCTTCTTCTTGCCCTGGGGGAAGATCATCGGGAAAACCAATTTCCTGGTTTTGGAAATGAACTTACTGCATTGTTTTGTAGTAAACAAAGAGATAGTGGTAGGTGGTGGTACCTTTGGTATCCTATACAAATTATTTCCCAAAGTAACAATAACAACGTGAGGCCGAGACTCATACACAACATGTCGCTTCCACAAGTATGGTTGGCCTAATAATACATCACAAACATCAAGAGGAGAAATTTCACATAATACCTCATCCGTGAAGGGCTTGATGATGTAGGGAAGGTGGCACTGCTAGCTGACGCAGAGATCCCGTCCTTGGTGAAGCCACCCGATGGTGTATGGTTGTGGGTGTGATGTGGTCGACAAGACCAAACGATTTACAGTGTCTGTTGAAATGAGGTTCTTTTGGCTCCCATTTTCGACAATGAACTGTAGCTGGGAACCCTTCACCCACATTTGGGAGTGGAAGAGATGCTCCTCCTCCTCTAGATCTTCTGGTTCCTCCTTCTAGATCTTCGCAGTGGCAATAGTGGCGTTGGGCTCCGCATCAATAATCTATTTCCCTTTGTAATTCCCCTTTACAGGTTCTATTTCAGAGTTGGAGCATACATCTGATTCAGAAGCCCTCATCTCGGGCACCAACGAATGCTTGGATTGACACTCACTTGTGTTGTGAGTGGAGCTCTTATGGAACTCACACCACTTTCCTGTGTCCTTCTTTGGCTTCGTGGTGTTTTTCTTTGCTTGTGGCTTTGGAAGGTTGTCTTGGGCTGCCATGCCTTGGCTTTGTCCTTTGTTCTATGGTTTGGGAGCACCTTTGCTTTTCTTTTGAGTCGCGGATCCAAAGTCTCGCTTCTTTTGTTTGAATTTATGCTCAATCTTGGCAACATACCAGTGTGTCGTACCAAGAGAGGAGATGTCGAGGAACTCCATTTCCTCCTGAATGTATCTATGCAGACAACTGCGATACTTTAGCACCAAATGTTTCTCCAAATCTTTGATACCCAACTTTGTGCGCAGGGTATGGAACAAATTTGTCAGCTCATGCACGTCTTGATCCCTTTGTTGCCACAACGTGGTCCATTGTATGTACTTGTCCTCATAGCTCCCCACGAGATACTATTGTTCCTTGATGGCGTCTCAGAAATAATTCCAAGTGGGGGCGGCTGAGAATAGAGAGTGTTTTGTCTCGTCCTTTTTCTCACAGTGTTTCCCACCAGTCCTTGACATGGGGGGTAGCTTTGAGGAGTGCAAAAATAATCTTCTTCTAGTCGAAAAAGTCATGAACCGAGAAATATCATTCTAATAGATTCAACCATCTATCTACAGCATCTCCATCTATTTGACCCTCAAATATGGGAATGTCAAAGTTTACTTGTACCTTAAAGGGAGTCGCGCCTCCAGAGTGGCTGCTAGATGCAGATGCGCCGCCAGTGGGCAGTCGTTGAAGGATATGGGCAAAGTTATCCATCATCGCGTTCCTTTATTTTTCAAGGGCCTCCTTGAGAAATATTTGATAGGATCTCCTGCTCCCTCATCTTTCTTTTCATCCCCCATGGGCAGCTGTCAGGGTTTGTGAGGATGATCTTGTAAAGGTTCAACCAGATCGAGCCCTAACTCCTCATACCCTGACCTCGTTGGGGACATGAAAACAAGGATCGAGAAAAAACAGACCGCTCTGATACCACTATCAGTATTTGTGCAAGAATGCAATAGAATACACATATAACCATAAATACAAAGATGTAGCGGAAATAACACTTCATTTCATTAATATCAAAGAACTGAAATTTGCTTACAGACATAATGGAAATAAACTAGCTAGGGCGTTGGTAGCTTATCTCTGAGAAGAGATGTGGTGGATACAGCCCTCTGAACTGTGTTAAAATGAGGCTCGAGGGCCTATTTATTATTTAGAAACAATGGAAAACCCTAAACATCCAAAACCCTAACCCTAGGAGATGAAGCGCCAAAACTATGGGCCCTGTTTGGGTAAATTGGTGTTTCAACTTCTCGGGACGTAACTTTGGCATACGATCTCTGTTTGACGTGCACCATACCTCGTTAGAGAGATATATCTGAGGACTACAAATTTTGATGTAAGAAACATCAATCCATGGACCCATGTTACTCCCGGTTTTCCCAAAAACGTTGTTTAGGGCCTCAAAATGGCTCTGGAAGTTCAGGACCCGAAAAACTGCTAAAAATCGTAAGTTGTGCCAAAACTAAAAAACTGAAAGAGACAATGGTGGGGCCCCAAGTGGAATAGGTGGGTGGCCACCAATATCCACTTGGATCAAATATGTACTATGTTGAACATGTAGATTGTCTTTTGTTATGAGGTAGTTATATAATCCCAAAGCTACTCTCCCTACCGTGATTCCATTGTTTGTATGTTAAATATGCATCATCTTCTCTTATTTGTTGAATTACAAGTTATTTAATGCTCCTACTATGATTTCATGTAGAAGAACCATAAACACATAATAGTTTAAGTTATAATGCATTATTTGCAAAATACCCATATGATATATGATAATTTCTATATGTTTGCCTCCTCTCAAGTTTTTGTTTCTCATCACTATATTTGAATCGATAACACCATAGTTGATTACTAGTTGGTTCAAACTCGATCTAAGCATCATGTACTCATCATTACCACCCAATTTTTTGTAGAAAACATGTAATAGAATCAAAGTTAGCCTCCCTCTCCTATTGGTGGCCATCGTCAAATATTGGTGGCTCATAAAAACAAAATATATATGATCTACCTCTACTTTATCTCAAATATAAGGTTTGATCTAGTTTGATGTGAAGATTATTATAGGTGTTAAGGATATTGTTCAATCCCTTTCTTATCACCACAGGATGATCACATGGTGTTATCTCTACCCAAGCAAACTGATCAGCTCCAATTTACTCCAAGTTTCATTACAAATCCCCTTTTTAACAACCACAGAGTTTAGTGGTTGGCTGCAAGCTAACAAAGGAATATTATAATTTGTACTTGGCTTCATAATTTGGGTAATGAACAAATTTTCTTAGGCATAAATGTTTTCATCGATTCTTGCAATACATTCTCCAAGGGGGTAACCAATGGAGTAAAAATATGGCTAACCTAGCTTGTGGACATTCATATTACACTAAAATCATATCATTGATATAAGACCCCCTTTTAGGCACTTAAAAATTATAGACTATATACTTAGTGGCTTAGAGCATAACCCTTTTGCTCAAGGGTTCAGTGCTTTTTTTTTCAGGCATTGTTACATCGTAGTATACCCAATATTGTTGCATAAAACAATTCATACACTTCCTAATCTAACACTAACTTGATTAGTAACCATTGTGTCCAGCTCTAAGTTCATTCTATAGCTTTTTGTTGTGATAATTCATAAATTAAATCTATAAGACGCGATGTTTCATAAATTAAATCAGTAAGCTTTGGATTTCAAGTTGTGATGAAGTTTTATAATTATATATCTTGTCCATTCATAGCTTTGAAATTAACAATGTAGATGTACTTGAAAATTCACCGCATCTAAGAGCTCTATCCCACACTTTATTTCTTGGCTTCTTTAACCTAACAAGATGAAATGGTTAAAGATTCCAACGATCAAGAGCATGACCTGACCTCTCATGTACAAAAAGAAATCAGGTAAGGCTGCAAAGAACAACACAACTAATAGATTCTTCTCCAGTTTTAGTTTGTTTATTAACTGACTTGTTTAATTTTGTTGATTGTTGCCTATATTTCTTCATCGATCGTTTAGGTACCCCAACTTTATTTTAACTGATCATTGTCCCGACTGGTTCTTGCTTACTTGCTTATATTTTCAAAAAAAATAGAACTACCTTGGATTACCACTTACTCTTACCAAGAAGGAGACCTAGATAGCTCTTACCGAGAAGGACACTCCAAAACCACTACCTGTTCCATTATTGCCTCTCTACCACTTATGCTTACCACCCACTTCTTTACGAAGAAGCCCAAATCCTTCCAACCAAGTAACACCATGAAGCCTTATATATGATTTTCTCAACCTTCCATAGCCTAGTAATGTTGGATATTCTATGATAATATAAACCTTGTAGAACATTGACGGGGTTTTATCGATTCATTTCCGCACATCCAAAAATAACCCCTCGACCAACACCCATGGCAAGATGTTATGTATACCAAGTACTTTTTTCACATCAAAGTGTGGCTTGTTTCCAAATAGTTTGAAGAAGCTTTAGTGTGCCTAAGTAGTTTGTAATCATTGGTTAGTGTTTCTTTATGAACATAAGGCCAACTAAATTTTACTTCCCTGTAATGATTACTGGTTCCCTTTTGAGGATCATATCTTCAAAATTTCTCTTCTAAGAGTTGTAATCTTTTAATATGACTCGATTTTAGTAGTGGTTCTGCAATCTATAGACCTTGATATTGATTGTTTATGAATCCAAGCTCAGTTGTTGCTACTTTAAAGAGAAGCATTGACACTAACCACAATAGTTTCATATGTGATTTCCCAAAGGGAAACCCTATCTAATACAAATTTTGGTAGCATATGAGGAGGTCTAGAAATCTTGTAAATATTAAATGTGTTATGCTACTCTATGAACTAGTCATGAATAACAATTGAAAGGTTTTATCTGCATGGTGGAACGATTGTTTGAAGACATCGAAACCAAATAAGATACTTATGAAAAGAACTAGAAAATAAAGGCATGAACACAACTTACAGATAGTGCCACAACACATTTTTGCATAGCCCTATAACTCTCACTCAATCAAAGAAAAATGAAGGCATGAACACACCTTACAGATAGTGTCACAAAACTTTTTTGCAGAGCCCTGTAGCTCTCACTGAATGTGCTTTATGACAAAATCTGTGTAAATCCTTTCACCCACAAAGCTATGAATAATGCAAGCTCCTTGCTTATACTTCACACAACAATTCTCTAATCAGTTATAAAGTTTTTCCGCCCTTTGCAATTAATGTCTTGTTTTAGATATGCTTCATAGAACTGTTGCATTAACTGTATATTGAATATGATTCATACAATGCTCTATTTACATTGGACAAATATTTTTTCAGTGTATCCCGCATGTAACGTAATGGAGATTAGATGTACACATTCATTTCCTTGATTGACATGGGATTAAATGTAACTTGAAATTTGTTGCAGTGATTTCGTTTAGTTGATAGAATTTTATGTTGTTTCAATATCTTGAATGCTACATTATTCTAGTACTCAATTATTAGAATGATCAGGAATTAATACCTTTAGTTGCGTTTCCATTTTTTTTCCCATTGAACCCTTAATCATCTTCACCAATCCTTAGCGTACAATAATAGCAGCGGTAAAGTGATTGCCCCTTGATATACTTCAATTCCTTGCTTCAATCTTCTATCCAAGCAATCGAAACTAGATGTCATATTTGTGGAGTCAATATGGGGATCCACGAATCTGGTATCATAGAAATTAGTCCACTATCAGACAATCCATTTGATTTATTAATACTTTTAGTTTAAGTTTCCATTTTTTTCTCCATTGAACCCTTAATCATCTTCACCAGTCCTTAGCGTATAAAAATAGCAGTGATAAGGTGATTTCCCCTTTATATACTTCAATTCCTTGCTTAAATATTCTATCCAAGCAATCACAACTAGATGTCATCTTTGTGTTTTGGAATTTGGTTTCAGGGGTTCTTAGAGCCAATATGGGGATCCACGGATCTGGTATCATAGAAATTAGTCCACTATTAGGCAATCCATTTGATTTATTTCTGCATCATTGGGAGAGCTAATCTGTTGATAAGTTAGCCAACATTTTCTTAAAAACCGTAGCAGCTAGTGGAGAGTTTAGTATTATGCTAATTGTTGTCATTTTATTCTAATGAAAACATTTCCTTTAAATTTTGTAACACACTTTCAACGCTTTATATTTAGCCCTACATTATTGGACGATCTCAAGTTAATGAGGAGGTTTTGTGAACCAATGACTTGGTTTTGTTGACTATTGATTTTTTTGCATTACAATTAAATAAGTTAAGGTCTTTTCCATGCTTCAAGCTCTCGATATACGCATTCTCCAATAATGGTGATTTGTCCTTTAGGTGTGCTTCTCTTGAACTGTTCTTTGTTGTAACTATAGGTTTCAACAAGGTTTTCAGTAGAGCTCATCCTCGAAGTAAAATAACTCTCATAAGTTGGCCAATATAATCCTTTTATGTCTACAGAAAAACCTCTCGGTCTCTTTGCCAGATTCAATAGGACTTTTGAAAAGATTGAAATTATTTAATGTTTCAGGAAACAAACTAAAGAGTTCGCTAGTTAACATTTCGATCTATGATTCAATTACAATATAAGCTTAACCATAACGGCCCTTATTCTACATAATGTATGGTTTACTATTGTCTCACATTGAATATGAGATTGAGATCAACACATAGGGTATATCACCTGTAATGAAGCTAAGTCTAACCAATATGTGTAATACTTCATGTTAGTTATGGAGTTAGTTTTGCATTTGTGCTAACACATTCAGTTAGTAACTATAGTTTTGAACAAGATTTTAAGTAGAGTCTATCTAGTAAACAAAATAACTCTCCCCAAATTGAATGCCCATTCAAGGCTGGGACTTGCTGCCCCACAACCCTCGTTGTTTATATATATATATATATATATATATATATAAATTTTTAAATATTACAAAAAAGTATAGTTTAATTTAGATTTAGCGATACAATTTCAATTTCTGAACTTTTAAAACTGTGTAGAAGATTTACTTGTCGGACATTTCGGGTGGACTTGCCACCCATCGTCAGGAACCATAAAGCAAACAAATGGTAAGCATGAGGGAAAATCATACCTATAAGTAATAAGATGACATAGGTTGAGAAAAATGTCAGGAACCAGAAAGCAAACAAATGGTAAGCATGAGAGCAAATCATACCTATAAGTAATATGAGGACAGAGGTTGACAAAAATGATCATAAGGACAAAATATTAAAATAAGAGCATGAATGGTTAAGAGGTGAAGAAAAATTATAATTAAAAGAAAATGATTAAAATAAAAATTCAAAGTAAGATTTGATGGGATTAAAATGCAAAAAAAGGAAAAAGTGCTTAAAAAAAAATTAAAAATAAATAAATAAATAAAATTTAATTTATAGAATTAATATTAATATTATTAAATAGTTAATTAATCAAAGCTTAACAATAATATATTAATCTGTTAAGTTATATTTAATTGGTTAGAATTAGTATAGAATTAATTTTAATATTATATCATAATAATAAATAAATAATATTAATATTAAAAGGTAATTAACATTATTTTTCACGAGTGGAAAGCTCACGGGAAACCCGGGCGTACTTCCCCAAAATTTCTGGATGGTACGCACGGTAAACCGTTCGACCGACTTTCGGGGCCTAACCCCAAAGGACTCAAGGATCGAACCCGTGACCTCCCTCAACGGAGAGGACAACGTATTGGCTCACTACCACTTGAGCTAACCCTTGGGGCTATAATTAACATTATTATTATAAAATAGTTAATAATTTAGAGTTTTTTATTTTTATTTTTATTTATATTATATAAATACAAGTTGTTTTATTATTTTATTTTTAAATGGTGAAGAGTTTATTATTAAAAGCTTTAAAAATAATATATTTAATTGGTAATATATATATAATCAAACTATTGGGTGAAAACAATGGCGGCTAGGGTTAATAGCTTCGATCACCAGGGAGGCTTGGCAGCGACCTCAAACGCCTACGCCATTGCTGGTTTGTGGAACAGGGGACACCCCCACTACAATATTTTGTTTCAAATCCATTTCTGTGGTTCATCGACCCCCACTGTGGCCGCTTGCCGACACCTATTTGCTCCAATCAGCCTCTTCCCAGGGACACTTTCGTATGTGTGCACCAGATTGACATTATAGGTGGTCTGTGTCTTCAGGAGTACCCCTTTATTTGGGAACATGGATGTGCATCTATCTATTTACTGCTACATACTGGTGCCCTGCCCGTCGCTTGGGATTGCAGATTCAGAATTGGGATGGGCATTGTCCCACTACCTAAGTATTTGGCGCTATTGGGGACTCTCTAGAGATGGTGCTACCATGTTCTTTTCTCTTGTCTACGACGCACAGGCCCCCACATATACCTTCTACTACGCATTGCTGGCTGGCCCTCTGCGGACTCGGATTTTGCTACCAAGGCCGAACACCATAGATGAACATGCAACTAGCACAGACCAAGAGGTGGGCAGAGTAGGGGTTACAAACTCCATTAGTTATCGTGAACGGAACCTGCACACCCAATGCGCATTATTTCAATGGCCTATTACTCTATGTGTTGGCCCTCACTTGGCAGCTCTTGGGCAACTGACCACCATCGTATGTGCAGGGATACCAGATCCTAAAAGGCCACCACTGAAGCAGACGAATCTGGAAGCACTAATGCCCGTAACCAACATCACTGCAAATGAATATTGGGTAAGCACAAACAATTTCCAAATTTTTCTCAAAACCCCTGAGGGGAACAGTTTATTGTTTTGGATAAATGAATCTGATCAGGTTACAGACCTGAAGCAATCCATTTGGAAAATCACTGGTTATCCTCGCCACGTTTAGTCCCTCATCCATGGAGGGAGATCGCTACAAGACTCCAGCATCCTTTACGATTATGGATTTTTCCCTGCAGACACCATTTATCTCAATTTGCGACTGAGAGGTGGTGTTGTTGGGTAGCACTGTGCTCAGGGATCTCGAGGAATGAACTATAAGAATATTTTAAAGGGGAAAAACACATCTGCTGCTCCTACAGTACAGGCAGCTAATGCCCCAAAACCATACATTGTGGAAAAACTCAACCAGATTCTAGAACTGCAGATTGAATTACCTGAGATAGATGACCATAGATCTGTCTTTGAATCACAAGCACTCATATGCAGATTTAATTGCTTCTGGCCTAAACCAATGAAGCTATTTCATTGGATTTTCACTAACTAGACAATGGACTGTGAAATACACCTTTGTTCAAAGGGATTCTTCATTGTTAAATTCTTATCCCCGGAGGCTAGAGAACACATCCAAAAGGCTGGACCATGGTTCTGGGGATCCACCGGACTATTCACCACACCTTGGTTTCAAGATTTTGATGCAAATACCATGGAGGTCTCCAAAATGCCGGTCTAGGTAAGGCTTTACAACCTCCCACTTCATTTCTGGAATGAAGATGTTCTTGGCAGCATTGGAGACATGATTGGGAGTTACATCAAAACTGACACACAACGCATGGAGGAGAGGGTCTTCACCTTTTCACGCATTTGCGTGGAAGTGGACCTCAACAAGGGGCTTCCAGAATGCATCCTACTGACTCACAAACAACAAAAATGGATGCAGCATCTCGATTATGAGAAGACTGATTTCAGATGCAGAATATGCAAGAATACAAGGCATTTGTAGAACACTTGCCCAGAAGCTAAAAGAGATAACAGAAAAAAGAAAAAGACAGGAAAAGCTACAAAGGGCTGGCAATTTCCCTCTGATGAACCAGAATAGGAGATGGAAGAGGATGAGACGGAACCCATCCCAAAAGAAAACAACCAGACAAAAACCGAAGCTGAGACACAAGAACAGGAGATGCAAGAGCCTACAAACACGGCTCAGGCGTCTTTGGACCAAGAGGCACCAGAAAGTGGAGGACACAAAAGACAACATAACTCAGACACGTCTGATTCGGATAAGGACAATGGAGCAACCATAGCTGAAAATCAGGTCGCACTTATCACAACCTTGCCATCACCAGGTCCATGGAAAAAGGTTGAAAATAAAAAAGGAAGGAAAATTTAATTTTCACTCCTCTTGTAATATAGCATCTAGCTGCAATGTATTTTCCTATCTCTGAAAATCACAGCAAAGTGTAACATGTAATTTTGTTTACATCAATAAAATTACGAATTTTTCCTTTGTGAAAAAAATATATAATCAAACTATTTAAAAGAGTTCTACGATAGAAGGTTTTGAATTTGATTCTTGGCTTTTATGATCCATAATTTATTTATAGAGAGCTTTCTGTCATATTTACATGAAAGAAGTGTATGTTGACACGTTTCGAACCAATCAGTGTGGTTTAGAACCAACCAGTGTGGTTCATCTTCAAGACTGGATCCAGTCCTGAAGATGAACCACACTTGTTAGTTCAAAATGCTTCATCGACATACTCTTCTCTCATGTGATTATGACCCAAAGCTCTCTATAAAGAAAATAATTTTTATTTTTAATTTTTTTTATATTTTTTATTTTTATAGGAATACAAAATTATTTTATTAGAATCTAATGTTATGATATTTGAATATAAAGTATTATAATATAAAAACATATGAAAGATTATATATATATATATATATATATATATATATATAATTAATTAATTAATTTACTTTTAGAAAATTGAAGAAAAATGAAGGGGCTAAATTATTTAATTTGAGATTATGTTTATATTTATATTATATTTTTGGATTATATATATATATATTATTTATTTTTTTCCATGGGAAAAAACCTTTATTTCATATTGGAAATAACAGACCAACCCCTTAAAAGAGGTTATTACATATGCTCCACGAGCTCTTTGGTCTCTTTTTTAAAATAGTATTTCATAATGTCATCTACAAAAAATTGCTCTCTCGAGTTGCTGTTCCGAAAACTAGATTAAATACATAATGTATCTTAACACAGAGAAAGTATAAACTCTGTACCAATAGTTCTGCGTCCTTCATATCCAAGAAAAAAACTAATCTGGAGAAGTTTGTATTTGAGATAATCGAGCAAGGTATGCACAGAAGCCGGAAAGAAAAAAACCTCCTTGACCACTGATTCTAGACCATAAGGATCTCTTCCGAGTTGGAAGAAAGATCCAAAATTTTTAAAGTGCCAAGAGGAAGAATGAGAGCTGCTTTTGATAGGCCATCAGCTTCAGCATTTAATTCCCGGTACACATGCTTGAAGGAAAGAAAAAGAAAAGCTTGTTGTAAATGGAGAATACTTTGAAGAATGGCTTGTAAGTGAGGAGAGTGAATTTGAGTCTTCTGAATAGCCCAATCTATTACCATTTTTTAGTCTCCAAAGCACTGAAGAGAAGTAACAGCTTTGCATTTTTCCACATGCAAGACAGCCCACAGAGCTGCAAGCTCCACCTTGCTGTTTGAGCCATGGCCCAGAGCAAAGGAGATATGGAATTTTGAAGTTATGGAAACATGAAGAACAACTCCAGCACCAGTCAACGAAGGAGAGCCTTGGCTTGCACCGTCAAAGAAAGCCCAAGAAAAGCTTTGATCAATAACTAGCGGAACCACATAACGAATTTTGGAGGGCTTGGGCTTGCTTTGGTAGTCGGTTGTCCACTGAACAATTAATGCCACTGTTAGCTCTTCAGGAATAATTTTTTCGTTGAAAATAGCTATATTTCGAGCCCACCAGATACCATAAGAGAATAATGCAGGAAATGCAGAAAAGGAGATTACCCCGTGCTCCTTCCACCACTGCATCGTCCTAGATTTGAAGGACTCTGTCCATGACAATTGAATAGCAGAAATTCTAGAAGAGGATCGATTCCAAACAGTTTCTGCATAAGAACAATAGGAAAAAATGTGAGAAACAGATTATGCTGTATTGCCACACAGGGAGCAGCAACTCGGTGCTTGCCAACCTCTCCGCTGAAGGTTGTCCCATGTTAGGAGACGATTTTTGAGTAAAAGCCACAGCACCAGTTTTGATTTTAAAGGGCTTTGGGATTTCCACAAGGGCAAGATCCAAGCCGAAAGATCCTCACTAGATAATGCTTCCATTGCTAATTTGTACCTCATTTTTGTTGTATATGCACCATTCAACTTGTTTTTTGTCCACACCAGTGTATCCTCAACATCAGATTCGATGTTTATAAAATTGTTCACAAGCATTGCAATATATGAAGACCATTCTTTAGCCAGGGATGGAGGGGGATCCAAAGAAAGAGCATCTCTCCATCCTAGAGTTCCCCTCCTCTGCGGAACGGACACAACAACATCTGCTATGGTTATGATGTTTTTTTCTTTAAGAATAGAATGAAGCCTTTCAGATAAATGGTAGTTATTTCCAGACCCTACCCAAGGATCCATACCAATTTTAACTGATTTTCCGTTTCCGATATTCCATGCAATCCACTGACCAATGAAAGGGAATGACAGAACCAAAGCCTTCCAACCAATGGACACATTTTTGTGAGACTTGATTGGGTTCCTGAACCATGAAATAATAGATTGCCCTGGTAAATATTTTGCACATAAGACTCTGCTCCAAAGGGAATTCGGGCATTCAGATAATTTCCAAAGAGATTTTGTAGTGAGGAATAGAAAGAAAAATGGAAGATATTTAATACCCCAACCCCCCAAATCTTTTGGGCGAGCCAGAACTGACCATCTGACCAGGGGGATACCTTCAGATTTTTTACTGGCAGTCCAAAGGAAAGAAAAAAAATTCTTCCAAATTTTGTGAAGGATACCTTTTGGGATAGATCCGATGGTGGCCCAATACACAGGGATACTTTGAAGAACAGATTTTAGAAGAACCAATCAGCCACCCCGTGAAAGAAAATGATTTGTCCAATGAGAGATGCATTTCTAAAATTTCTGATAGAGCCATAACCAATCCCTGAAACAATAAGAGTTTGGTTTCAAAATGAATCCCAAGTACTTAAAACCCATTTACCAACCACAAGTGGGATAGGGGAGCAAGTTCTTAAATTGTGTAAGAGTGATTTTTGGAATGTTATTGAGAGCCAATACAAATTTTTCTATATTAATCTGCATCCCAGTTGCTTTTTGAAAAAGGCTAAGAATATTGTGCACAGTTCTGGAATTTTCACTGGATGCGTAACTAAAGAGTAAGAAGTCATCCACAAATAGAATATGTGTAAGAGACTTGTTTCCTGCGATGTGAATTCCTTTAAATCTGCCCATGGACTTGACATATTTGCATAAGCGGCGCAGTGCTTCAGCTATTAGGAGAAACAAGAAAGGGGAAAGAGGGAAACCTTGATGTAGCCCACGAGAGGAGTGGAAGAAGGAAGAGGGAGATCCGTTGATTAAGACAGCAAAGGAGGATGACTGAATATAGCCCATGATCCATTCAACAACTTTTATTTCCATGCCAATATCAATGAGTAAAAGCTTGAGAAAAGACCAATTTACCCTGTCATATGCCTTAGATAAGTCCAACTTGAGGGAAATGGAAGGCCTTTTATTTTGGTTAACATAATGTAGGGCTTCCTGAGCCAGAGAGACTGCATCATGGATTTGTATCTTGTCTAAAAAACCAAATTTCTCTTCTGATATGATGCTGCTTAAAATCGGTTTTAATCGCCGAGCAATAATTTTGGAGATTATTTTGTAGATCAGATTGCAACAAGATATAGGGCGGAAGTCGTCAAAAAACTTAGGCGATGATTTTTTAGGGATCAACGCAATGAAAGTAGAGTTTAAAGAGCCGAAAATTTTTCTGGATTTCTGTGACTCCTTGATTACTAATAATAAATCATTCTTCAATAGCTCATAAAAACCCAGGTAAAATTCAATTGTTAATCCATCAGGGTCGGAGCTTTTTCATTTTTGGAAACTATTTAGGATTTGTTCAAGCTCATCTTCATCCACTTCTTTAGTGAGGGCCAATTTCATATCATCCGAGATCAATCGAGGGAACAATTGTAGTACCTGCAAGATTTCTTGGATGGGGAACCCCTCCGAAGTAGAGAATACTTTTTTGAAATAATTCACCCCAGCACAGGATTTATCTTTGAAAGAGCTCACCACAGCCCCATTCTCATCCTGAATTTCAAAAATGGAATTTTGACTTCTTCTATGAGTAGCAAAACGATGGAAAAATTTGGTATTATTGTCTTCTTCTTTAATCCAGGTAGCTCAAATCTTTAAGCACCGTGACTGTTCTTCCTTTTGAAGAAAACTATGACGTTTCAATTCGAGGATTTTTAAGGATTCCAACTCAGATACAGACAGAACACCAGAGGCGTTCTGTTTATACAACTCACTAATTTCATCTTCAGTGGTTTTTAAAATAAGCTGTTGTTTAGCACGGAACACCTTTGCCCATGATTTAGTAACTTTATTTATCTTTGAAATATTTTCGGCCCACATCTGCATGTAAGAAAGGGACTGAGGAGGGGCCAAATGAGTCCAGGACGAGGCCACCAGAGCTTTATAATCCTCTTCCAACAACCATGCTGGATTGAATTTTAATGGAGCAGGAGGCTTTGATTCGGGAGAGGCCATAGAAAGCACAATAGGTCTATGATCAAATATGCCACCTGACTCAACTCGTGACTGAACCCGTAAATGGGATACTAAAAGAGACTCAGAGACTAAAAATTGGTCCAATCTTTTAGCTATAGAATCATGATCTTTCGGTTATTTCGCCAGGTGGGCTCCAATTTAGTGGGCCGAACATCCACTAAGTCATGATTATCCAAGAAGGATTGGAGGAAAGGAGCAAGAGGCTCGATTCTTGCAGAAGAGCCCCAAATATCATCGAGAGAGAGGGTAAAATTTAAATCACCACCCAAAATCAAATTGTCTGATTTCCTGACTTCAGAAAGGAAAAAATCTCTCCAAAAGTTTTTCTTATCATCACAAGGACCATACAAATTCAGAAGAGAAAGGAACAACCCGTTTTGGGGTCAAAAATGGAAATCCTAATGTAGGACGAGGAACAGGAAGAGGAAAGAACAGAGAGGGAGGGGATAACAGTAGTAATAAGGCCTCCAGCCAACCCTGCTGCATCAACATAAAAAAAGGACCAATCAGTAACCCATTTGGATAAAATATCAACGGCTCGAAGTCCAGGCATTTTAGTTTCTTGGAGAAAGATGACATCCGGAGAGACAGTTTGCCACAACCTTTTAAGGGCTAATTGAGAAGGGGCGCCCCCAAGACTCTTGACATTGAAAGAGAGAAGTATCATATGTGGCCCTTTCTAAGGGCATTGCCTACTCTAAGAGCCCGCTGTATCATTTTTTCCTTTCCTGCGTTGACATCCAACAAATCTTGATTTTGTGCTTTCGACAAGGCTGACTTGCGTCCCAGAGAAACTTGGGAGGATGCGCTAATGCAAGGCCGCCTTTGTAAGAAAGATCGTGGCTAATCCGAGAAAAGGAATGAGACCACAACTTGGCGGTGTAGGGACTAGGAGGAGGGCTCGGGCCCGCAGAAACGGGGGAAACCACGATAGGGCGAGCAGAAGGAGGAGAGCACGAGGGGGGAGGGACATCCGGAAAATCAACGGAAGGGAGGACCTTAGGAGGAATGGGAGGCATTAATTCACTCTCCCTACAACTGTTAACATGTAAAATATCAGTCAAAGAAGGAGACACAGAAGTATCATCAATGGGCGTACCTTTGGAGGTGCTCAACCCATCGGCCTTCGACAACTCATCAAGAACTTCAATAGGGGAATCAACTGGTGCGGAAGCAGGGATGGAGGCCGAAGAGGTGATCACACCTTCTTTTTTCTTCCAAATATTTTTGTAACAGGGGCGCGAGAGGTCCTGCTTTATACAGTCCTGTGCTAAATTCCCCACCTGTCGACACAGAAAAAAATTTGAATGGTAATTTCCAATATTCTAATTTTTGAGACCATTTACTTCCATGCATATCCAAGACAATTCCTTCATACAACCCTTCACAAAAATCCAGTTCTACTTTAATTTTTGTGCAGCGTCTATCGAATTTGGACTCCCAGTCAGCTTCAAGCGTGACAAAGGAACCGATTTTGTTGCCAATGGCTTCCAAAATGTGTTGTTACCAAAAAAATTGTGGGAGACCAGGGAGAATAACCCATACTTTTTGAAGGTGTTGTGATGAACGCTCCACATTGAAGCTTATGTCCCAGTTCTATATAATTAACCCTGCCGAACCCCAATGCCAGACTCTGTTAGTGAGTTTGATTCTGTCCTCGTTGGAGACTACTTTAAACAGAAGCCACCCCCGCGATAATTTATGAAGTTCGGGCGCATATCCCATAAGCGGCTTCCAATTTTCCTCTAACCAGGTTTGAATAGATTCTCTGGTTGCCATGCATCCACAGAATCGTCCAACCAACAATTTTTCCAGATAGCTAGGAATTTCAGAGAGAGGAATGTCAACTCCAACCACCAGCTTAGTAGAGTCTGATTTTTTCCTAATAAATTTCTTCCTGCGCTTAGATGGGATCGGCGTCGAATGAGCTTCATCATTCAAAGAAGGAGATAGTAAATAATGATGAGGGGAGGGAGGAGGGTAATCATTCGCAGGAGAGGCAGGCGCAGAGGATTTAATAGAGGAAGAATGAAGAACGGCTACATGATCTCCCACAGAGGCTCGCCGCATAAACTCAAACTGTCCGGGCAGTACCTGACTTGTTTCGGGGCTATAAGAAAAGTCCCATTCGTCATCATTCATGGCGGCGGAAGAAAGGATATCCGAGCGAGAAGAAGTAGGCAAGCCAGAAAACCAATGAGAGGAGAATAGTTAAATCAGTGCTGAGATCAGCGGTACGTAAGAGCCTCTTATGAAAACCCAAACCTATAGTATAAACTACCCCCCCAAGGATAGGACGCGAAAGATTACATGTGATATCCAGGGAGGATCTCACCACGGAGGTGCGGGCCACATAAGAGAAGCCGCAGAAGTTATCGAAAAACTCAGAGCAACATATTTTTCAAAAAAAAAATATATATATATATATATATTATTTTTGGAAAATTGAACGGTTATATTAAGAAGAAAGGAGATGGATTATAGGCTTCCAAGAGTGGCTAAGCTTATAGCCATCTTATCTATCTAAATTATTGAGGTGTTTTTCAAAGCAAGATTGTAACTTTTTGTTATTTAAAATACATTTTTGAATGCATAAATGGATGCAGTGCAAAATCCCTAGGGCACTCAAATTCTACAGATTAAGTAACTTAAACTCAAGTTTTTAAATTTTTTTATAGGATTTTGGTTAAAATTAACCAAAAAAAATACTTTGAAAAAGCTCATTTCATTTATTAATTAAAAAACACTAATATATATCGAGAAACTTATATCAACATAGCTATGGCTTATGGAAATATACACTCACATTATTAAATAATAAAATATTATTTTAAAATATTTTAGATAATTATAAAAAAATTGTCATATATTGTTTTGATGATAAGTAGGTTAAACACCATTAAATATTGGAGATAGAAGCTTAAAACACTATAATCCTATTTAATGATATCTATAGCTCTTACTACCAACATTTAATGCAATGTTGTTAGACGTTATTTAAATTAATGTTACTTCTAAAATATTTAGCACAATCATAAATAAGTTTATAAAATAAAATTAATATTTTTTTTTGTCAGTCAAAATCATATTTATATTATCATGTAAAAATTTACATTGCACAACAACATGTTTGTGTTTCATCTGAGCAACCCAAGCTTCAAAAAGAGCAACAATGGTCTTGGGTGCAGGCCAAGGCAAACGGTGCCATTGGTTATTCCAAGCACAAAACTGACAAAAAACAAGAAGACACAGAGCTTCATGGAGGAGGATTACGGGGGGTTGTTGGTGGCACTACAAAGAAACTTGCACGGTTGTGGACATAGTAGTCTATGTGTTCTACCTAGATTTCCATTGCTTAGCGGTGATCGTGGGAACAACTCATCTTACGTCATAGACTCTCCAGAGCATCTAGAGTTTCTGTTTGCATATGTCAAATATCATTTATGTATACAATGAGCTCATTGCGTTCTTCATACCTCTGTTACTACATATTATCCAAATTGAGATGAATGTGCTGGAGTTGGGCTGAAATCACATCCAGGGTTATTGGAGCGTTGAATTGTCCTGGAGAATGAAAAGGAGAGACCACCATCACTGCCACAGAGTGCTGGATCTCTGTGGAATCCAAATCAAAACTCAGGTCCCCATTCAGCCTCTATTCCTCCATTTTGCACCCGATACCACCTCTGCGTGCTTGTCCTCTTTGCAATGGCATGCACCCACTCTTTGCACTCCACGCTCCCCCAGTCGAGAATTCCAGTCTCCAGCACATGATGCTTCCCACTTGTTTGAATTGTTAGTGCGCAGACCAACCCCTCTCGCCCAACCACCTGCAGCCTCCAGCTCGCAAGAAAACATCACAGTACCGACAGCCATGTCCCCTCTCCTTCGTGATACAGAAGGGAACCAACACCGATGCGTGCACCAGGAAGTCACTAAACCAAAGTGCCACCTGAGCCCATGCCAAAACTGCTCTCTTTCCTCCTCCACAAGCAACACAAACCACTTCACCGCATAGTATTGTTTGCTTCACAAAAAACACACCCAATTGGGCTTCTTCCTCCTCGCTAGAAGAGCAAAAATCGCCTCCACTGCGGCACACTACACTGTGAAAACTAGGTTACTGGGATGCCACAAACCCATACAATACCAGGCCCAACTCTCAACCTCATTTTCCATCCAATGCACACCCCATGCTTGAGGCTCAAGCCATAGCTTGAGATAAAACACCACAACACAGGGTGGTATCTCCCGGATAACATTCACCATCGCCCAGACACTGAAAAATGCATTCTATCTACCCAACATCCTTGTTATTCCCATACATATGATGCGCTGATGCTCCTTCTGATGAGCCATAACCCCAACCGTGTGAAAGCCTTCAATGCTCTTCATTGGAACGTGGTGGTTGGCCATTCTGTCCCTCGCACTCCGCCTCCAAATGACACTCTAATAATGATCCAGGTGGATATTGGTGGCCACCCACCAATTCCACATGGGGCCCCACCATTGTCTCTTTCAGTTTTTTTCACAACTTACTATTTTTAGCAGTTTTTCGGGTCCTGAACTTCCGGAGCCGTTTTGAGGCCCCAAACGGAGATAGTATGCCGAAGTTACGTCCCCGGGAAGTTGAAACACCAATTTACCCAAATGGGGTCCATTGTTTTGGTGCTTCATCTCCTAGGGTTAGGTTTTTGGACGTTTAGAGTTCTCCATTGTTTCTTCGTAATAAATAGGCCCTCGAGCCTCATTGTAACATAGTTCAGAGGTCTGTAGCCACCACATCTCTTCTCTAAGATTCGCTACCAGCACCCTAGCTATTTTATTTCCATTGTGTTTGTAAGCATATTTATGTGATTTGATATTAATGAAATGAAGCCTTATTTCTGTTGTATTTCTATGTTTATGGTTATTTTTGTATTGTGTTGTGTTCCTGCATAAATTTGGATCAGTGGTATCAGAGCGGTCTGCTTTTTCTCGATCCTTCTTTGCATGTCCCCAACGAGGTCGGGGTATAAGGAGTTAGGGCTCGATCTGATGGAACCTTTGCAAGATCAGCCTCACAAACCCCGACGGACGCCCATGGGGGAAGAAAAGAAAGATGAGGGAGCAGGAGATCCTATCAAAATATTGCTCAAGGAGGCCCTCAAAAAATAAAGGAACACGATGATGGATAACTTTACCCAGATCCTTCAACGACTACCCACCGACGGCGCATCTGCATCCAGTAGCCACTGTGGAGGCGCGACTCCCTTTAAGGTACAAGTAAACTTTGACATTCCCATATTTGAGGGTCAAATAGATGCAGATGCCGTAGATAGATGGTTGAATCTATTAGAATGATATTTCTCGGTTCATGACTTTTCCAACCGGGAGGAGATAATTTTTGCACTCCTCAAAGCTACCCCCCATGTCAAGGACTGGTGGGAAACCTACTGTGAGAAAAAGGACGAGACAGAACCTCTCTGTTCTCAGCCGTACCCACTTGGAATTCTTTTCGAGATGCCATCAAGGAATAATACTATCCCGTGGGGAGCTATGAGGACAAGTACATATAATGGACCACGCTGCGACAACAAAGGGATCAATATGTGCATGAGCTAACGAATCTGTTCCATACCCTACGCACAAAGTTGGGTATCAAAGATTCAGATAAACATTTGGTGCTAAAGTATCGTGGTTGTCTGCACAGATACATTCAGGAGGAAATGGAGTTCCTCGACATCTCCTCGCTTGGTACGACATATCGGTATGCTGCCAAGATTGAGCAGAAATTAAAACAGAAGAAGTGAGACTTTGGATCTACGAATCAAAAGCAAGGGAAAGGTGCCCCCAAACCGCAGAACAAAGGACAAAGCCAAGGCATGGCAACCCAAGACAACCTGCCAAAGACACAAGAAAATAACAACTCCACAAATCTAAAGAAGGACACAAG
Organism: Pinus albicaulis; assembly: GCA_034641835.2. Lineage (NCBI taxonomy): Eukaryota > Viridiplantae > Streptophyta > Pinopsida > Pinales > Pinaceae > Pinus > Pinus albicaulis. The sequence continues at coordinate 1,123,140,040 of CM076581.1, read as the reverse complement.
AAATTGGTGTGAGTTCCATAAGAGCTCCACTCACAACACAAGTGAGTGTCGGGCCAAGCAGTCGTTGGTGGCTGAGATGAGGGCTTCTGAATCAGATGCATGCTCCGACTCTGAATCAGAACTTGACAAGGTGAATGAAAAAGGGAAGCAAATTATTGATGCGGAGCCCAAAACCACTGTTGCCACTATGAAGATCCAGAAGGAGGAACCAGAAGATACAGAGGAGGCAAAGCGTCTCTTCCACTCCCAGATGTGGGTAAAGGGTTCCCCGCTACGGTTCATTGTCGATAATGAGAGCCAAAATAACCTCATTTTAGCAGATGTCGTGAAGCGGTTGGGCTTGTCGACCACAACGCACCCACAACTATACACCATCGGGTGGCTTCACCAAGGACGAAATCTTCGCGTTAGCCAGTAGTGTCGCCTTCCCTATAGCATCAAGCCCTTCACAGATGAGGTATTGTGTGAAATTTCTCCTATTGATGTTTCTGATGTATTATTAGGCTAACCATACTTGTGGAAGCGATATGTTGTGTATGAGTCCCAGCCTCACGCTGTTATTGTTACTTTGGGAAATAAATTGTACAGGATACCAGAGGTACCACCGCCTCCCACTATCTCTTTGGTTACTACAAAACAATGCAGTAAGCTCATTTCCCAAACTAGGAAATTTGTTTTCCTGATGATCCGCCCCCAAGGCAAGAAGAAGACTATGGCTACGACCTCCAGACATGGCTCCTCTGCACGACAACAACAAATGGACAAGGTTGTGGAGGAGTACGGGGACATATTCACCTCACCCATAGGGGTGCCTCTACACTGTCAGGTCAAGCACCCCATTGAACTGACCCCAAGTGCGCCACTACCCAATGGACCAATCTATAGGTGCTCTGTTCTGGAGAATGTTGAAATCAAGAGGCAGATTCAGGAGCTGCTGCAGAAAGGTCACATCCGGCCAAGTTCATCGCCCTGTGGGAGCCCGATCGTGTTGGTACAGAAGAAGGATGTGACTTGGATACTCTATATTGATTATCGGGCGCTGAACAAGATCACTATCTGGAATAGGTACCCGATCCCACGAATTGATGACCGTCTGGACCAACTCAAAGGGGAAAAATATTTCAACAAGATTGAATTGAAGTCTGGGTATCACCAAGTACCAATCGAACCCTCTAATGTGTGGAAGACTGCCTTCAAAGCCAAGGAGGGCCTTTTCGAGTGGATCATCATGCCTTTCAGTTTGAAAAATTCTTCTGCAACCTTCATGAGGTTGATGGATGACATCTTGCGTCCATTCAACAACTCATTTTAGTGGTATACTTGGATGACATTATGATCTTCAGCTAGACTTGGGAAGAGCACCTCCACCACATCCGAGAAGTCCTTCAAACACAACCACAACACAAGTTGTGTGCCAATTTGGAGAAGTGCACTTTTGGCATGACCTAGGTTCAATATATGGGATACATTATTGATGAAAGGGGGGTGCATGTGGATCCAGCCAAGATCCAAGTTATTCAGGATTGGCCAGCCCCAACCACCCTAACAAAGCTTTGCAGCTTTCTGGGTCTTGCTAATTTCTACCGCAGGTTCGTGTTGGGATTTTCTCATATCACTTAGCCCTTGAGTCAAGTCACCAAGGGAGGAGCGAAAGAAAAATTCTGTTGGTCGGAATCTCAACAGAAGGCGTTCGTAGAATTGAAACATTGCCTCTGTTCTGCCCTAGTGCTCACATTACTAGACTTGCAACAACCATTTGAGATCAAGATAGATGCCTCTGACTATGCTATTAGGGCAGTTCTTACTCAACAGGGGCATCAAGTGGCATATCACAATGAGACATTGTCTGACACAATTCGTAAGTATCCCACTTATGACAAAGAAATGTATTCCATTGTGCAGTCTTGTCGACAATGGAAGCATTACATTTTGGGGAAGGAGACAATCATCCACACAGACCACCGACCCCTGTAGTTCATACAGACACAAGGGAAGTTGCAGAACGATCGCCATCAGAAGTGGTCCACATATCTGAAAAAATTTCATTTGAACATCAAGCACAAGAAGGGTAGCACCAATAATGTTGTAGACTGCCTCAGCCGACCACAGATCATGGCCATAACCACCGTTCTCAACTCTTGTGGGAATGAGACTTCTGATTGGCCGATTCTCTACAAGAGCGATCCAAAATTTAGCTGCAGATACAAGGCACTCTTGGGGGGTATGCAAGTTCCAAATTTTCACCTCTAAGATGCACTATTATGTCACCTGGGACACCTTTGTGTTCCTTCAAGCAAGCGTGCCAAGATTATATGGGAAGCACACTACAGTCGATTCGCTGGGCATTTTGGGGTCAAGAAAATAGTGGTAGTACTGCAGAAGTATTTCTATTGGCCGAACCTTCGACAGGATGTCGGGAAGTACATCAGATCCTGCACTGCTTGCGCCATTTCCAAACTGACCATCAAGAAGCAAGGTCTCTATACTCCGCTACCTACCCCTAGTTGACCGTGGGAATCCATCTCCATGGATTACATGTCAGGCATTCCTTCTACTAAGCATGGAAACAAATGTGTTTTCGGGTCGTCGACAGATTCTCAAAGATGGCCATTATGGTGGCCTGCAAGAAGAATATCATAGTAGAAGCCACTGCTAAACTCTTCTTTGAACGAGTGTGGGTGCACTTTGGGATCCCATAGTATATCATATCAGATTGTGACAACAAGTTCCTCAGCACATTTTGGTCCAGCCTCTAGTCAATGTTGGACACCAAGCTCACCAAGTCCACAACTTTCCATCCCCAAACTGATGGCCAGACATAGGTCGTCAACAGGATGATTGTACACATTCTGTGCATGTACAATTCAAAGCATCCAAACACATGGGATGAGAGCATTCCCTATGTACAACACAATTATAACCGGGCTCTCCACAGCTCAACCGGCCACAACCCCTTTCAGGTGGGCTTGGGATTCCAGCCACTATGTCCCATTGACATAGCCATGCCATTTGCAACTACTCAGGCTGATTCGGCTCATGTCCAATCTGAAGTTGACAAAGAAAACAACTACATCGAGTGCATTCAGCACATCCACCAACAGGTTCATGACATATTGGACAAAGCCAATGCTAAGTACAAGCAATGACATAACCAACATCGAGTGCCACACAACTTCCAGGTGGGCGAAAAAGTGTGGCTACATTTGCAGAAGGAGTGCCTCACTGGACCCCACCGCAAGATTCGCCCACTCTGATATGGGCCGTACACCATCACCAAGGCTATAGGGAACAATGCCTTCGAGCTCAGTATTCCACCATTCCTTAGTCTACACCCAGTATTCAATGTAGAACACCTTCATCCCTACTTCCCACCTCTATTGGACACCTTTGACATTGCAAAAGAACTCACACCAAAAGAGTTAAACCCAGACTGCATGGAACAGGCCACCATAGACTGTATCATGGACATGCAAATCAAGAACACTCACTGAAAAAAGATCCAACTGTATCGAGTTGTCAAAGCTGGCCAGCTCCTGCACCGAGGCAAGTGGTTCACCAAGGACCAAGTTCATTAGAAGTTTCCTCATCTCATGGAGGAACTCAACGCAATGGGGACCATTTCTTTCTAAGGGGGGAGGAATGATCCAGGTGGATATTGGTGGCCACCCGCCTATTCCACTTGGGGCCCCACCATTGTCTATTTCAGTTTTTTTCACAATTTACTATTTTTAGTAGTTTTTCGGGTCCCGAACTTCCGGAGCCATTTTGAGGCCCCAAACGGAGATAGTATGCCAAAGTTACATCCCCGGGAAGTTGAAACACCAATTTACCCAAACGAGGCCCATAGTTTTGGCGCTTCATCTCCTAGGGTTGGGTTTTTGGACGTTTAGAGTTCTCCATTGTTTCTCCATAATAAATAGGCCCTCGAGCCTCAGTGTAACACAGTTTAGAGGTCTGTAGCCTCCACATCTCTTCTCAGAGATTCGCTACCAGCACCCTAGCTATTTTATTTCCATCATGTTTGTAAGCATATTTTTGTGATTTGATATTAATGAAATGAAGCCTTATTTCCGTTGTATTTCTGTGTTTATGGTTATTCCTGTATTATGTTGTGTTCCTGCATAAATCCGGATCAGATAAGACACCCCCATTGGGGAAAATAAATAAATTTTTTTATTATAAGGTTTGTTTACATTTATTTTTTCCAATGTTTAAATAACACACAAGAAATCAAGTCACTCTATCAAATAAAAGGGAGTTATATATTATAACTCTTTGAGTGTTAATCATATTTTAAGTAATACAATATTTGGAAAAAGTATAAATAATTTTATTAAATTTATAAATTGTGTTTTTATTCGTTAAATTAAATAAAGCTACTTACCTTTTTGAGTGTTGCTCATGTTTTTAATAATACAAATAATTAGTTGTCAAATTAAAAACAATCATGGGTATGTGAATTGATGATTTAAAGTTTATTAATTTTTTAGATCTTAACAATGTATTTATTAATAGGGCGATAAGTGTGACGGGCGAATATTCATTTCAAGAAACAAAAAGACTATAAATACACTTTGGGATTAGGAAAGGCAACCAATAATGTTGTTGAAGCTTATGTTCTATTCCAAGATATATAACAAGTTGTGAAAAGGAATATTTATGAAATCACAGTGATCGAAGATTCACTCCTTATCATATCAAGAATCATGATCAAAACTCAACCCTAAGATACAAATATGCTCAAATCATTACAAGAATCTTTAATCTCCCGAACCACATCACAAGAGTTCAATTTTACCATTTATTAAGGGCTAAGTCACATGGTTCGGGTTAGACAATGATTAGGTTTGGTTCAAGTTTGAATTTTTTTATGAGGTTCAAATGAGGTTCTCTATTTTCTCATACCGTGTTATTTACATTGATATATGCACATGTAAATCAAATGAAGTTGTCTCTATTGAATAACCTTAATTTTACAGTCACTTCCATAGAGGTATTTTACCTTTGTTCAAGGATTCTCTTAAGGGTTTTGAGGGTTTTGACTTGCATGTGAAGTCTCGGCCTTACATTCTTGTTTCAGTCCAACACATTTAGGTTTTGTTTTTTAACACATTTACGGTTTAGGGTTTTCTGTAAATTGAGATTTTGATGTTTAAATATTTTTATCCACCATAGAGTCGAGGTATAGCCACCACAGAGCTGAAGTACGTTACTAATTTTTTATATTATGTGCATGTTTTCAAATAATTTGATGACATTTTCTCATACTGTGTTAACAATGTTGTCTAAATTCTCATACTGTGTTAATAACGTTGTCTAAATTCTCATGCTCTATTTTTAATAATGTTGACATTTTCTCATATTGTGTTATTCACATTGATATATGCACATGTTTTGACTTGTATGTGAATTCTCGGTCTTGCATTCTTGTTTCACTCCAACAAGGTATAACCACATTTGTTCCTGGTTTCTCTGAAGGGTTTTGACTTGCATGTGAAGTCTCAGTCTTGCATTCATGTTTCACAAAGTCGAGGTATTAATTTTACAGTCACTTCCATAGAGGTATTTTACCTTTGTTCCTGGTTTCTCTTAAGGGTTTTGACTTGCATGTGAAGTCTCGGTCTTGCATTCTTGTTTCACAGAGTCGAGGTATTACAGTCACTTCCATAGAGGTATTTTACCTTAGATTTTTTTTCTTTCGCTTATGAATTCAATTTCTTTGTTCACACCCTATGTTTGCAGTTACGAAAGCACTAAAATAGTTCCAAAATTGCTTAAAACGCTTTAGTAGCTCTTCAAAAATAGGGAATGCCTTTCGGTCAGGCGATAAAAGGTTTCAGGGTATCATTGGTTTGCAGTTATGATTTTTATATTCCACTTCTTTTCAATCAATTAAGAGGTAGGATCATTCAATCAGGTTCGTTCTCATTGCAAGACACAAATTTTTAGAGTGGGGCAATGGGCCAAAATCCAAGTTGGAATTTGGTGTCTTGGACCTTTTTTGCTTATGAATTCAGTTTATTTGTTCATAGTCTCCTCCTTTATTGAGCGATTTTTATTGATGAAGTTAGCAAGTAATTTTCATTATACCAGTATAATGATACAGTTTTGTTGCCCACTGATCTGATTAATTATAATTTTTTAGCATTATTTATTTTATCTGATTCCCTCACACAATTTCGTTATATAAGTCTGCTCGTTTGCTCCCCATGTTGATATCCTTATTATTTAACAATATTATTAATATATTTTTTTTGTTCATTAAAGAGCATGTAATGTTCAAGGGATATTTTGTTTAGATGTAATAAAAATTGAAATTGTGATGTTTATGTTCATATAATATTTTCAACAGAGAAAATGTTCATGGAGGGATTTTTGTTTCTTTTGTATTATTGGCAAAAATTATCTTAACTTTGTTATTAATCATTATTCAGAAATATTATCACTGACTTCTATCGATGAATGTGGGTTGTCTTGTCACCTTAAGTAACAAAAATGATGGCACCAGCTATCACTTTTTTAATGGTGTCATTGATGATTGGGATTATGCCTTTGCAAGTGAGCAATCTAGAAATGGCTTACACTGTCAATTTGTTAACTCCCAAGGAATACAAGATATATTTTTGTAGAAATTACAAATTATTTGATACATACTAATTAAAAATTAAAAATTATGATATAGGCTATGGCAAGTTTTGTGTTATTTTAAATAAGCAATTATAACTTCAACAGATTAACAAACTTATAGCAAATAGAAATTGTTTGATACATACTAATTTTAAATTGTTTCTAGCTTCCCAAACATCCATGGATGTTATCCTTAGAAAACCTATTTCATCCTTACCAAAATCACAGTGTGTTGTGGTTACAAAAATTAATTCATGCCACCCCTATGCTTCATGGGTTCCATTTCTTGCATTGCCCAAAATTTTTGAGTTGACTGCCTGACCCAAGTATGGTAGACTTCCCAACATTGGATGATTAGGAGGTGCCTGAATGTTTCGATATGCTTGAATCCAATTTGCTCCATGTATCCATGGTGGGACTGAGTAGCCCAAGTGTCCACTTGTGTTACTAACATCGACACTGACTGCAGCTGTCATATAAACACAATTAGGATTCAAACCTGCACTGGTAGGGGTATAAGAGGTGGACCTAACCCCTTCCTGATAGTTGGGGACTTGGATGTTAATCAGGTCTTGGAATAATGGTGTTTGCTTTGCAATGTGGTCCAACGTGTTAGACATCAACCTATTTTCCTCAAACTGGCTTGAACCATGGTCTTCCCTCCTTGTCACCCCCTTCAAGATAAGTCCAAAGTATAGGAAACAGAGTCACATATGGAAAATACTAAATAAACTTTGAAAATTATTATGGAAAACCTTCAAATGACATGAAACATGATAAAACAACAAGGGGAACAACATTGAAGTGAAAGATAATTTGAGGGTAATTGGGTATTTTTTAGATTATAGCATTATAAGCAATCTTCATTCAAGAAAAAAAAGAATAAAGAATTAGCTCAAAAATGTTATGGCCCTAAATAATTATTCATAGGATTGCACAAGTGGTATAGAAGTTATATTTTCCTTCTTCTTACATTCATAAGGTGTTTCATGTATCTTGCCTAAAAAAGGTTTTGGGAAAAAATATGCCAATGTAAATAGAACTTCCAAAATTAGATGAAGAATGAAAGTTGATTCTTGAACCACAAAAAGTTATAGATAAACATTCTGTATCTCTTTGACATATAACCATTATGAAGTACCTAATCAAGTGGAAGAATATTCCTCTAGAATAAGGTACATGGTAAAATGATCAATTCTTGATGAAATACCCACGGCTAAAGGGTTTGTTTGAAGTTTTGACAAAGGTTTTGTTATATGTTTTATATATCGCGCAACGAAATAGTTTTATTGTTTGTTAAGGTCCCACACAGTGATCAAATTTGAAGGGCAGGTCCGAATTTCAATTAGAAGGGCATATATATATGTCGCCCTTCCCTAATGAAAAGCTTTAAAAAAAAAACTTTTCAATTGACCACAATAAATTATTTTTACATTTCATTTTCAGAAAGACAAAACCATCAATCTTTATATTAATAAAATACTGTTACATATACAACAATGAAGAAGGCTCCATCTTTCATTGCTTAAATATCTCATTGGCAATGTCAACATAAGTATTGAAGACACTATTATAAGAATTTGGATACATACCACCGGGATATAGGAGATTCTTATGTGTCAGATTGTGTAATGCAATTTTGACTTTGTCTCACAAGGAGCAGCAACATGGAGGTCTGGATTTTTCTTATAGAACTTTTATTATTATTATTTGAAACGTTGTTTATAGATATGAATACAACATTGAAATTATGAGCATGGTGGACAATTAGTCAAGCTCATGATGCCAAACCATGATGATGTAAGTTTGGAATTTAACATTTTTACATGTTAAAGACAAATAGTCAAAATCACCGACACCTTAGTATGCTATAATTAATAATCATTCCCTGTTCACTTTTGTTAATAGGTTTATGTCACATGATGATCTCTCTTCTCTGGCATTTACTTGTATTGAAGATCACTATTCTAGGAATAAGGAGTTATTTTCTCCAAAAATAACCCTAGACAAACATTGACAAGGCATCAAGGATATATTTCTATGCTTCATAAGTACATATGTTCTACCTCTAAATCATGTCTTGGAAGTGGTTGTTTTGCTGGAAATTATTCACCAGTTGGTTTCATACCAAAGTATTTTTCTCATTTTCAGTATCCAATACATGAAAAAGATAATGGTTTAAAACAACATAAATATTTGAAATTTTGCAAGAATTGTCTGGCACACTTTGAATATGAATTTTGAATTCAAGTGCATGATGTCGTGTAGGATCAAGTGTCATTTTGAATACCAAATGTTTCACAAGAAACTTCTCAACATGCTACCCTGCAGTAAGGATTAAATGACAATATTGCATCAACTATTTCCATAATAAAAGTGCACCTCGGCCATAAGACTAAACAAATACAAATGTTGTAGATCTAACAAGACCACACAATCAAATGTATTCCACAAGGCCAATACCGTATGAAAAATGAAAAGGAGTTTGCAACCAAAAATACCTTAGGCAACTAATTCAATTAGATACACCAAACCATCAGCAAAAAGGAAAACCAGCCTACTCAAAAGGCAAGCGTTTACCTCCTTTGACAAAATTTTGAGTTCCTAAACAAGGGCCTTTATTGTCTTGTCAATGCCCCTAGTAATTTGAATGGGGTTTGCACCTGCTGCAACAACCTAAACAAAAAGGTTTCATTTCAAATTATTTTCCACAAATTTAAGATACAACCATTGTCAGGTTTGTATTTCCTAACAAGCTCATAAATTTTGACAAAAGAACCAAAATTTTTTAATACCTGATAGCAATTTTTTCACTCAAAAACTATCTTAGACTCAACAAGCCCAACCCAAAACTAAAAAACCAAACACCATAAGACCCTACAAAAATGAATAGATGATCTTAATCCAGTACTATCGACAAAAAGTTACCTTTACACCCTCACTTATTAAACCCCGTGCTGTTGAATTTTAACTTCAACTGCTGCAGTAGAAGGACGGATGCAGCAACAACATTTTTTTTTGGAGGTTGCTTGCATGCCATCCAGAAATTTAATTCAGCATTTAAAATTCCTGCAAGTTTTTTTTGTAGACGGCCACAGCCATATTTCTGTACAGGATTGTATTTAAACACAACAGCCAACATTAACGCAATTCACCAACCAGAAATTAAACAAACATAAATTTACCCTACAGTTTTGTAAATTCAAAAGGAGGACACGTGGAGCATTAATATTGGATCGCATGAAATTGAAGGGAATCTGAAAACCTGAAAACCGGACCCGAAATTTTTATAAGGCACATTGGATTGAGAATTCGTGTTACAAATTAGGCAGACATCAGCATCCCATTTTGGAACGCGAATTTGGTTTGAAATTCAATCTATTCAGACTTTTGAAGTCCGACGGAAAGGGTTCTTTAATGTTTTGATAATTTAATTTTATGTATGCTTTAATATATACATATGTTTTAAACATATGTTATACATATATCATATGCGAAATGAAAGGTGGGCTATAGAATTTAGTTTTAATTTTAATTTTTTTAAAAGAGGGTTTATTATAATATGTTTTATATGTTATGGTATATAAAAATAAAAAGGACAAAAAAGCTTGGTAGTTTTTTTATAGACAGTAAGTAAATTTTTTATTACACAGCAGTGTGTAAAAAGTGAAAGACTGAGTGTAAATTTTTAAGTGTGTATGCACAGCAGTGCGAAAGTGAAAAACACAGCAGAGTGTTTTAGAGACAGAGTATGTTTGTTTTGAACATACAGTGAGTTGGTTTTATGCATTGCGTTTTGTAGCAGTCATAATTTTGTAATCCCTCTCAGTGAGGAAGAAGTGTAATAGTTTTTTTTGAGTTATTGAAGGGAATAGAAGTTTGTTTTCAAAGTATTGAAACTCTGTCTCCTGTCAAAGAAATTTTTGTTTTCTCTGTGTTAGAGGAAGGGAGATTTATTCTCCATTCATTGTCCTGGAATTTTTAAATATTCCAACATGTGCAAGAACAACAGATGTTGTGGTTCCATCCCCAGCTAAATCATTTGTCTTTGCCACAGCTTGCCTTACCAACTTGGCCCCAATATTTTCAATTGTGTCCTCTAATTCAACCAATAAAAAGGCCAAAACCATAGCATTGAGATACATTTCATTACACTGTCAATAACAATAAAATTTGACTCAGACATAACCCTTTCCTTTTATTGTTGTGAAAAGCTTTATGCATTACTCTAATGTGGCTAGTCCATAGGCCAAGTAAACCACTGGGTAACAAATATGTTTCCTTTCACCTTTGAGTTTTCAAATTATGCCTACCAAATCTAAGACATTTAAGAGGGGGAACTAATACAACGTTAAAAAGAAAACCAGAGCACACATCTACAAATTACCTCCTTAGCTACCGTCACACCATCATTAACTATTTTCGGAGAACCATGCTTGCTCTCCAAGACAACATTTTTCCCTTCGCCCCAAGGGTGACTCCAACAAGATCAGCAAGTTTGTTCACACCACCTGCAAGACAAATTGACAATGCTTTCAGTAAGTGTGCAATTGAATTCCAGACCATGTGCCAAAACAACCCTCCATGAAAAATTAAAATAACACATTAAAATCGAATATAAGTGGACAAGGAAAGATCCACCGCAGTGAAGTTTCACGTGCAGGTGACCTTCCTTTAAACATAATTTTTTCTCTGACCTGCAATTTTTTTGTCACTGATCCATCCTTGTTGAAGTACAACTCCTTTTCCATAGCTCTTGTATTAACTACCTTCTCTCTGTCGCGTAATCTCAGAGTCCCTCTTCTGCTTGAGCGATTAAAGGAAATGGGTGAAAAAAACTGAAAGAGAAGACAATTGTCTGCCATAATTATCAAACATTGCACCCAACTTCTTCCCCTTTCCATTGTTACCCAATGAGGTAGATGTGGCAATTGTTGTCATACCGCCCAAAGCAGAGGCCATCTTCTCTTATGTTGAATATAGAATTACAAGATCTTCGTATTAGTATGAACCTTAAAAAACATGACTCCCATTGCTAAAAACCACTTTTAAGTTGTAACAGGCAAACTAAACAACTATCGCAACTTTTGGCAACTTCTGGAGCATTAAGAGAGAAACAACCAAAGAGAAATATAACCACAATCCTCATTTTAATGAGACCAGACTATATATTTGCATTAAGATAATAGAAAGAAATCACGACTATATTAAGGCCAACACAAAACAATCTTTAACTAGTGTCTCTCGCGGCCTTTAGGTTGCCATGCTAGAGGTTGCATATTTTTAATTTAAATTCTTGACCTCTCATGCCCATCTATGAATGCATCCAATGGGATATCTACATCAAATGCTCCTTTATATCCCCAAAAACAAATTCCCTACTACAAGAGCACCAATATTGATGGATCACCCCACAACATCCCACCCACTAGAAATGGTGAAAAAGGAAACTCGAGAAAACTTCTGAAATATCTCAAGATGACTATATGGGTGGTTCTTATGAATCAACCAACCATTCAGAACATGCTCATCAATCCAAACCATGAGTATTATGTGACGATATTCAAGTAGGCATTGAATCAGATTTCTGAAGCTATGTTAGAGAAACCCTAAACTCTCACTGAAAATAGGTGAAATGTGGCACCACTCAGAGATTGACATGTGCCAATTGGTACAAGTGGTAGAAAATTGGCATGCTCAAACAACGAGGTGATGCAAGAATGACATGAGGGAGAAAATATCAGAAAAGCCCCAAATCTGGAGAACTAAAGCTCATCACCAACCCGAGATTGACAACTTTACATGATGTAACCTATGAAATCGTAAATGGAGAAATCAGAGTAACAATAAAGTAACCTATGTAACAATAAAGTCGGATTCATCCTGGGAGTGGTAATGGGAGAAATCATAGTGAACAACAGGAAACATGCAGAGTTTCTTACAATCAAATAGATGAAAAAACACATATAAAAAACCTAGATAATAATCATGAACAAGCTTAATATTGAATTATGAACTGTAAAGGAACTTACAATTACGAACCTGGTCAAGCGCACAAAAAAAATATCCTGGACATGACCCTGGTTGACAAGTTGTATTACTCATGATGCAAGAGGATTTGTACCTGCACTGCCAAGTCAATCAAAATCCATCATTATCAATACAATAAATACAGGTAATTGATGTAGTATTTTTTACTCTAAGATGCATTCTTATGATAATGTTAGAACATATGTTGAAAAGGTCAAAACATACCTGAATAAGCTCCTCTTCGTTTCAAGAACAATTTATTGGAGTCGCATGAACTTGGAACAAGCCTCCCACGATCTAAAAGAGTAGCAACTAAGTCAAAAGTGACTTTTTTGTTGCTACGATGGATCAAGGGAGGTTTGCTCCAAGATTAAATTGCTCCAATAAATTATTCTCTACTAAACTGGGCCAACCACGTGAAGGTGGAAGCTCTTATGGCCCCTCCCCCCCCGCCACCCCCTCACATCACTCTCAATTCCCCAATACCCAATCTATATTTCATTTTTTACTTTCATGAGCATAAAAAAGAATATTCAATAACTAATAAAAAAACAATTCAACAAAAAGTATGCAAGGAAACATTGTAATTAATGCTTGACATAAAAATAGTATGATAAATGAGTTTTTTATATAACACAAAAAACGTTCCAACTATGGTAATGTTTGTCTTATAATAATACAATATTTTACATTATCAAATTTTCTTTTCCTTCTTCCTATTTCTAAAGCTCCTAATTACATCATCAATATCATCGTGCTCTGGTCCTGTTTCGTGCCTTTCGACCCGCATTGCTGACCTAGTTGCGTAGTCACGATGTCTGGTCTCATCTAGTGATGGGGCATCGCCTACAAAAATAGATAATATTAATTTTTAATTGTCAGTTTTTAAATATCATTGAACTAGTTCGGTAATATTAATAAAAAATATTGCAATGAGATTATTTACCTGGTGCACCAGTTGTCGCCGCTGACCTAGTTGCGTTGTCACGATGTCTGGTCTCATCTAGTGACGGGGCATCGCCTACAAAAACAGATAATATTAAATTTTAATTGTCAGTTTTTAAATATCATTGAACTAGTTCGGTAATATTAATAAAAAAAATTGCAATGAGATTATTTACCCGGTGCACCAGTTGTCGCCGTTGGGACTGTTGCCCTGTCTTCCTCTCTGGTGGTAATATCCTCAAGGGAAACATTCTCTGTCATTTAAACAAAAAAAGTTATAAGGACAACCATCAAGGTATAATTAGAAAAAATTATAAGTGGAAATTAATTACCGTCACGGCCCTCACTGATAGTAGCATTGTCGGCCTGGTCCCCACTACAATGATCAATTTGCACGTGAGGATCATCTACATCTGGCTCTAAAACTGGGTTGTTTGCCTCGTCAGTAGTGTTGCTCCCATGATTTAAACAAAGTTGTTAGACATTAAATTTATGGACGAAAAAAAACATATTGAAAGGTTAATGTTTTACCTTATCAGGCATTCTGGATCTTGGGACCTACCCCAAGCTTCTGCGACGTTCAACTATGGCTTGATAGCCGGAATGGAAAGTGATATTTTTATCTTCCTTTGTAGTTTTTGTTCCGAAGTCATCACCCTACATTATATATGATTGTGTATTTTTAATCATATTTTATAGGATTACAAAAACGTTGGAAGGCGATACAATTAATTATAAGATGTTTAGCTACTTAATTACAATTCTTGCGGCTAATTTCAATTAGCCGCCCTGGCCTAGCTTGTGATGGCCCTTTTTTTCAATCCTAGCTTTGGTTGCCTTTGAGGTGTCAGGAAAGCTAGCATCAAAAGATTGAAGTCAGATATGACGTAGCACACTTTTATTTTAGACATAGAGAAAATTAAAGCTATTGAATTAAAGTTGTAATTTACCTTGTGGGTCCAGTTGGCATTTTTTCTTCTTTCTTTGCCCTTTTCTCTTTTCCGTCATGGATGAGTGCTCTTCACTCACCCTTTGGAACTGTGAGAGGATGCTCGTATCTAGGGTTAAATTGCAATTGCGTCCTATAGGTTTCCCTGGTATATTTCAAATATTTTCCGGCTACCCGAGCCACCGCTGTTCTGTCAAATGTGCCAACCCCAAAAAGGGCTTCTAGATAATCTAGAAGTTCTTTTTTCAGGTTGGAATTCTGGGAATTCCACCCTGTGCGTATGGTTGGGCCAGAAATTACCAACGCATGGCTCTCCAAAAACCTGTAGAACTCATTGTTTCCTACACAAAAAAAAGATATTATCATTAATTTAAAAATAAAAATCATGATAAATATGTTTTAGATAAAGTACATGAAATAGTTAAAATATTAAAATTTACCTGGGAGTTGTACGTGCTTTATAGGGACACCTTCATCGTTCACCAAAAACGTGCCATTAATGGTCCCTATGGAGCTGACACGTGTAGCTCCAGGAAACGCAATAATGTAGTTGGCCATATCAGCCTCATCACTGCCAACACGTTCAGCGGTTGGCTGGGTGTCTGCTTGGGCAGGGTGTGTTTCTTGGCTGGCACCTAAAGGAGTAGAAGGTGTACGAGAGGGTTTCTGGGTAATCTCTTGCCCTTGTGTCCCACTACCACCAACACCGGGTTCAGCAAGTGCCAGAAAACGCTACATAGAAAATAATTTTTTGTTAGGTTAGTCAATGTAAAAATTAGAAATCAAACTATCACAATTCATCTGATGCAGAACAAAAAAAAAATCCTTTTGAATTTTTATTATTACCTGATATGTTTCTAGCTGGCTGATAAGTTGTTTTATCCTCTCTTCTATTTCAGGTGTTTAAGGCGCATCTATCAAAGTATTAAATTATGACCTTGCATCTCGTGCCTTTTTTCGCAACAAGAGCACTGGAGATAGGGATGAAGAAAGCTCTTCATCAAAGAGGGAATCATCAGGCGTACCATGGCTAGGTGTCTGCATATTTGAACAAAATTAATATTATTTCAATTATGTAAATAACTAAAATACCTGAAGATAGAGAAATGCTGGCACTTTACATGTTCTTCTGCTGGCCTCTTTCCGCGATCATCCCATCTCTGGGTTGTTCCTGCACTGCTCTCATCAGTCTGCCACATTGCAATAAAATTATAAATGTAAAAACTTGAAAACAATATCTAACTTGAAAACACAAAATGAAAACTGAAATAATTTCTAATAAGACACCGGAAGATAGAGTTAGAGTTTCAAATATGTCTTGCATTGAATTCAGTCCTGGAAACATGTCATTGCACATTAAGGCACCCAAACAAGAGACGAGTTGACAATGAAGACCTTATTGAATATATTTTTGGAGCAACGTCTAGTAAACTTGTTGTGAAGACCTTCAGGACATTTTTGGAGCAACATTGTTGAAGCTGATGGTATAGCATTGTTGGAGACGATCTTGAAGGGCCTTGAAGTGAAGCTTTTGGAGCAACTATTGAAAAATCCTTAGAGAATTTAAGTAAGGCACTTTCTATCTTCCATCACCTTTTTCCTTTCAATATCATTTAAAAGATTTTGTTGATATATAATGTTTGAAATCACGTTATAATTCCTTGATTATATGTGTTTGGGGACTTTCCCTTTGAAATTACCCAAAAATACCCTGGCAATTTTATCTTCAGGATGCATGTCTGACCCTATTGTTCAATATTTTGATTGATAGTAGTAAACATAGAGAGTTAGGGGGCTCTTGACTTGGTTTGGTTGGGCCATTAGATTCCTAACATCTACTAGGGAGAACCCCCCTTGAGTTGGAGGAGAGCTAGCCCGAAGTGAAAAGAGGTTGGTGAGGTGACGATGGGGCTATTGAATTACACATGGTATCACACTTTAGCTTTAGGGCTTTATCTTGAGAAGTGCAAGATTTTGCTATATCAATTCTCAAATTGTTTACAACACTATTGTTAAGAACTAATAAGAAGTGATGTTGAGGGGTTTTTGGGTATAAGAAACAATACCATTTAAAAACTAGGGTTCTAAGTCCTTGGCATTCCTTCACCTGGGCCTAGGGGCACACTAGAATAATTTCACACTAAACCATGCAAACTTGAAAGTAACTTAACAGATCCATAAAGTAATAATAATCATAATTCATAATTTCCTATTGTATGATATGATGCAAATTATTCAAACATGAAGCAATGAAGACATGAAATGTCTGAATTTCAAGATTGATGAACCAATACAAGAAGTTAGAAACTACAACTTTGATTCAATACTCTGTGTCCTAACTCCAGGAAGGAATCTAGTTTGTAGTACAGAACATGCATCGTGTATTATCAATTCTTAATTGACAACAACTAAAGGTCATATAACTCATCAATTCCTTCCCATTTTGTGTTTTTATGTTATATTCCTTATAAAAGTGTCAAATTTCTCTCAAAGTAAGCAACCACTGAATAAAATAAAAAATAGTTGAGATATGATTGAGAAATGGTCATTTATTTCTTGAAAGGATCTTCACAATTTATTTGGTTTTTTTTCATCTCAAGAAACAAGAAATGACCTAAGAAACTATCGTGATGTAATATACGAAACAACACGGTGCAATGGCCATTTTCAAAGCCAAATGATGTCTATTGAGGACATGGCCTTTATTTGGTTCCTGTTTCATAGGAGTTTCGGGTAGAAATGGAACTTTGTTGTACCATTTCCAGTAGTGAAAGGGAAAACCTTCTTTTTCCATGGGAAATAATTTACCTTTCCTTTTTCAAGATAATCTAGATCACAAAAAATATGAACTATACTGCACACATTCTTGGATAATGTGAAAGTGGAAAAGGAATACCCTACACAAGTGATGCACACATGTACATTTGAACACTAATAGATTTTTGTAGTTGAAATGCAATGCTTGTTTTCATTTAAATGTAGGGTTTTTAAAGCAGGGAGAAATAATGGCTGCCAAATTAATAAGCGTTTGGGAAAAATTTAAATCTTGTATTGCGTGATGAAGATAATAGAGGGTATTGAATCTTGATTCTTGACATTGTGTTTAACTTGAATAACTCAAATGATTATAAATATCAGTGGATGAGTTATTTTTTTCAAGTATGTCACTCAAAACTCTTATGTCAAAGCATTGTATGATGGCTAGAATTTTCTTTTTTCCATTTCTTCAGTTCAACGTAAAAAGTATATTAATATATTGGAGCACGAATGATAACTACAATTGTTTGCTCTACAGTATATCCAGCCCCAAGATTATGAAAAGTTTTCTCAAGTGGAGCTATTGGTTATTGATGAAGCAGCTGCAATTCCATTGCCTATTGTAAAGGCTCTGCTCGAGCCATATTTAGTGTTTCTGTGCTTTACTGTAAATGGGTAATAATTATAAATGAGCCAACCACAATCACAGATTTTGTAACCATTCAGTTTCCATGGATAATGATGATGATATTAACCCTATATATCAGTGACCTATATCTATATGAGAATGATCTCAACATTGACCTTGATATGGTTGTATGGATGTGACCTTTGGTATGTCATCAGAAAATCCCCAAATATCAGAAAATCCCCATGTGACCTTTGGTATGTCATCAGAAAATCCCCAAATATCAGAAAATACCCAAATCTCGAGAACTAAAGCTCATCACTTTCGATCTGGAGTACTACCCTTGTGATAAAGTTGATGAATTTCGATCTCCCATTATCTACCACTTTGCACTTCACCTTCAATATAGATCAGACCAAGGGCAATTCATTACTGGGTGTTCAGATGGATGAGTTTGTCGAACTAAAATCCATAGCTTAAACTTCATGAAACAGGTGGAGTCAAATTCATGCAAGCAGAAACACATCTTACACATCCTCTTTGAAACTCATCCGAAAGAACATTGGAAGACATCTAGAGAGAACCCTACAGCCTAACACAATCCAATGGAATTGACCAAAAAAACCCAAATAGAGTCAACCCTACTATAGGAGGAAGGGCCTGCAGTAAGAAATTACCATTTTGCAAGAGCTGAGGGTGAACGTTGAGGGCGAATGCAGGGAAAATGTTGTTCTGCAAGAGCTAAGGGCGAATGCTGGTCTGCAAGAGCTGAGGGTGAATGCTGAGGGCGAATGCTGTTCTGCAAGAGCTGAGGGCGAATGCTGTTCTGCAAGAGCTAAGGGAAAATGCTGAGGGCAAATTCTGTTCTGCAAGAGCTGAGGGCGAATGCTGTTCTGCAAGAGCGGAGGGCGAATGCGCGCGTGATATCAGACGTTAATGTAGTTTTTAATAAAATCATTTTTATGTAGCGTGCATATAAGTTTCGTATTTTTATGTAGCGCACATATAAGTTCCGTTATAATGATGGCAGACAAAGCGTTGCTATTGCGACGGATGCCTCCAAACGTCGCAATTGCGACACTTAGACATTGTGTCGCACTTGCGACGTTTGGAGGCAGCCGTCGCAATAGCGACGCTTTGGGGCATAGTGTCACAATTGCGACATCTTCCTCCAAACGTCGCAATTGCGATACTTTGTCTAAGTGTCGGTATTGTGACACTTTTCTCTAAATGTTGGTATAGCGACGGTTTCGGGCGGGATTGAAAAAATTTGTGGAAATTTCCGACATTTGGTCAAAAGCGTCAAAACCAAATGTCGGAATTTCCCCCAAATGTACTAGTGTTAGATATTTGCGTGGCACTAGTGATTATGGCTTGTGCTACCAAGGGAAGACCAGGATTGGAAAGAGTGCTGGAAATTCATTGTTTTGTTGATGCAAACTAGGCTGGAGATCTGGACCAAAGAAGATCTACAAGTGGGTATGTGTTTAGTCTATTTGGAGGTGCAGTAAGTTGGATGAGTAAAAGACAGTCTGTAGTGGCTCTTTCAACTACAGAGGCAGAATACATGGCAACACTCATGCAAGCAAGGAAGAATTTTGGTTGCAAAGATTGTGTTCAAGTATGGGGTTGGTGCAGCAAGCTATAAGGATAGACTGTGATAGCCAAAGTGCAATTTTCTTGGCTAAGAACCTTGCTTATCATTAAAAGACAAAGCACATTGATGTTTAATATCACTTTGTGAGGTATATGGTTGAAACTAAAAGGGTGTTGCTGGTAAAGGTGGACACTTTGAAGAATGTTGCAGATGCATTGACAAAGTCTGTGAGCACTCAGAAGTTCTCTTGGTGTAGAGAAACACTGGGTGTTGCAAAGTTGGGCTAATGACTCAGCTCTCCTGTGGCCCCTTGCGGAAAGAAAACAATGAGTGGGAGAATGTTGGGTTTGTGTTATATTATTTCCATGACTAGTCATGTGCGGGGGGGTAACAAGGGGGGCGATAGCCCCCCCTGTCGGGGTCCAGGGTAGCGCCTCAAAAATAAATTTTGGTCCTTATTTTTCGGTGGGCGGACCGCCCATGGTTTTGTGCATGGGTTTGCACATGGTTTTGGGGCATGATGTTTTTCGGCCCCTAGTATTTTGTAGATCCGGTCAAGGGAACTATGGTTATGTTCTAATCCATGGTTAATGGATTGGGGTTTATGTATGCTTCGGCATGTATATATATGTGTTGTAACACTAAAAGGAATATAATGAAAAATCAAGCTGGTCATCCTGATTTCGGATCCAGGGGAAAATCTCTGTGTTTATCTGTTTTATGTTTATGCTTTCACTATTGTTTATTTATTTTTTTAAAGATTCGTTCGTAGATAATTTCTTTGCAGGGTTAAAACCTACAAAAATCACGTAGATTAAAGAAGCTATGAGTATTCAAACTAGCGTAATAAGACATGAAATATGTCCTAATTAGGGAAATGCTTATACTTATCATCATATTCTATCACCTTTCTTATGTGAATAGTTTAGAAACCACATGTTAGTAGTGTTTAAGTTATTTGGAAAGCTTACTACTCTGTTCATTAGACTTGATTGACTACGTAACATCCTTAGAAGGTCTCACTATTATGGAGAGACCCATTAATACTAGCTAGTAGTTCTTAGAGCTAATAGTCTAATATTCTAAGTTATAGACTAAAGCTAGTAGTTCTACTCAGAAGCTAATAGTACTTATTGTTGTCGTAGTTCTTTCTAAACTAAAGCTTGAACTCTAAGACAAAAAGTTACTTACCTTAAGGCATGGGGCTAAGACTAGAGTTAGTCCATTCTCGGGTCTGCCTTTAGTTCGTAAATTCAAATAGAGAGAGCTTTTTAATTAAAGCATAGTCGTTGTTATAAGAACATAAAGCTACTAACTACATAGGAGTTAGAGAGAGTGGGAAATGCAGGAAATACAACTAATTAGAAGTCTCATTTCAGTTTCACTACAACTTCCTTCTTAGCTACTGCTTCTGAATTACTTCTTAGCTCAAGCTAAGAGCAACAAGTTGAACTATACTAGTTGGATCATAGGCTTAGCCAAATAGAATAAATTGTTGTATCTATTTTTTTCTAAACAAATAAGAAAAATTAACACATATTTGTTGAGCATAAATGCAGTAGATAGATAAGTCCATGTCCAAAGTGTATCTAGAGCTTATTGACATGGAATAAGGTTGAGGTCGATAGCCAGTATCATTGACAGAAGGTGGACTTTGCCAACTAGTCATATAGCCAAACATAGACATTGTTCATTCCCATAAGGGCATTTGATAGCCGATCATTGGAAGCCATAGCTTCCAAGCATAGCTCTACCTTTCATTATTATAACCTAAACCAATAGAAAAGGCAAGAGCAGTGGTTCCAACACCAAGAGTTTAAGAAACATCACCAACAGTCAATAAGGAATCCATTTAGATTTCATAGTAATATCCCCCAAAACGACTAAACTCGGGCACCCAATAGTTTTATGCCGACCCTGGTTAGCTATTGTTCATGCTGTCATTGGTTGCAAGAATGGAGAAATGACCATCTCTAATGGATCTCATATCCAAAAATTGGAAAATTTTCCATCGGCTCTCATATACAGTTATGCTTTTAGCCCTAAGTTTCAGGAAACCTTCTATCCTGCTATTTTTGCATCATTCACTATTGCAGCCATAGGTGGAAACAAGGAACTGTGTGCTCAACTTGTTGAAATTAGCCCTGGAAAAATACTCAACATAGGTACATACTTAAGTACAGAACAACAACAACATGTGGTAGAAATTATTCAAAAACAGTATGGTGAATTTGCTTGGGACTGCTTGGACATGAAAGGAATTCATCTTGAAACTTGCATACAATTAAACAGAAACAATGAATGTCCTGTTAGTCAATACCTCTACACCAGTACAAAATGATTCAATATGAACTTAACCATAAACTGTGAATGTCCTATCTAGTTATTTTTTCTTGCCAAGTCAGTACCTTTATTCAACCCTTGCCCCAATAGATGAAATTTAACAAAGCCACCAAACTTGTCTTAATGAATCCAAAAAGTATGTTTCTTACAACCATGTTGCTTATAGCCATGTTAGCTTACAACCATGTTGTTAACAGTCAATAGGTATCACTTATCTTTCTCATGCTGATATTAGAAGTCATACATAATTGAAATACAATATACTGAAAATCATTTAATAATTCAAAGTAATAATGTAATCAAAATTCAACTGTTTAGGTAAACCAGGTCTGTTCCACTTCAATGTCAATTAATTCACAAAATTCTTCATTGATATGAATGGATTAATAGGTTTGGTTTTATCATTAAGATAAAATCCTTGCTGATAACACAATATACACTCAGATGCAACCTAAACACTTTTGAGTAAAATACCAAGTTTCCTACACAAATGCAAGAGTTCACAACAAACAATAGAATATTTCATGTTGTTAACAGTCAATAGTTATTACTTATTGAATCTCATGCTAATATTAGAATTCATACATAAATATAGTTTACTCTATACATTTGTGCTGTAATAATGATCAAATTTCTTACTCATGTTGTACTCGAATACAATTTTAAATCAGAATTTCGTGGTAAATCTACAGATTGTTAGATCCATGCAAAGGGTTTCTATTGTACACTAGAAAATTTGGCGGAATTTCCGATGGCCAATTCGTTGTTATTCCGACACATAGTCATCGCAAGAGCGATAGTTCGAGGGCGGGAAAAATGTGGTTTGCCATACCGTTGCAGTTCCGATGCACTTAAAAAGTGTCACACTATCGACACTTTTTCCATCGCTTCCAAACAAGCGTCGCTCTTCCGACGTTTCCCGAACCGTCGCGCTTCCGAAGAAATGTGGTCCGACGTTTTTAACGTCGCTCTTCCGACATTTGTAAACGGTCGCAATTCCGACGCAATGTGGTCCGACGTTTTGGACGTCGCTCTTTCGACGTTTGTAAACTGTTGCAATTCCGATGAAATGTGGTCCGACGTTTTGAACGTCGCTCTTCCGACGTTTGTAAACTGTCGCAATTCCGACGAAATGTGGTCCGACGTTTTGAACGTCGCTCGTCCGAAGTTTTTATATTGTCGCTCTTCCGACGTCTTTAAGCTGTCTCAATTCTGACGCTTACAAGGCGTCGGTATACCGACGGTGGGTTCAATTTAAAAAAAATAAAAAAATGAAACTTTAAAAGAGGAAAAACACTGTTTTGAATATATTATATGAAGTAAAATAGTCCATGAAGTCATTACATTTTCACGTTTGAAGATTGGAACCCAAATATCCATCCAGAAAAGTGGAAGTCCCACCCCAGACAATGATAGAAAAATACCCCATGTCACATACAGGGACATGATATGAAACCTAGTAACGGTCCACATGGAGATTATCGACAATCTGAGAAAGCATCCAAATATTCCCGAGGCATCTATAAGAAAGTGAAATAGCAGTATGTAGAATAGTAAAGCAACAGATAGAGTACTGAAGTCCATTGTTCCAAATACAAATTAAAGTACCCAAAATCCTTGAACAAAGAAAAACGCTAATCATGTGAGGAGTGTGATATGTCCAAAATATAAAAAGACCATCATACCATATCAATAAACCAACATCGCTAGTTTTGAAGGCAGAGTGATAAACATTAATCATTTTTTTTTCAAAAGAGAAAAAACACTGTTTTGAATATATTATATGAAGTAAAACAGTCCATGAAGTCATTACATTTTCACATTTGAAGATTGGAACCCAAATATC
This sequence comes from Pinus albicaulis, assembly GCA_034641835.2. Taxonomy (NCBI): domain Eukaryota; kingdom Viridiplantae; phylum Streptophyta; class Pinopsida; order Pinales; family Pinaceae; genus Pinus; species Pinus albicaulis. The sequence goes on along the minus strand of CM076581.1, from coordinate 1,123,116,318 downwards.
CATCCAGAAAAGTGGAAGTCCCACCCCAAACAATGATAGCAAAATACCCCATGTCACATACAGGGACTTGATATAAAACCCAGTAACGGTCCACATGGAGATTATCGACAAATCTGAGAAAGCATCCAAATATGCCCGAGGCATCTATAAGAAAGTGAAATAGTAGTATGTAGAATAGTAAAACAACAAATAGAGTACCGACGTCCATTGTTCCAAATACAAATTAAAGTACCCAAAATCCTTGAACAGAGAAAAACACTAATCATGTGAGGAGTGTGATATGTCCAAAATATAAAAAGACCATCAGACCATATCAATAAACCAGCATCGCTAGTTTTGAAGGTAGAGTGATGAACATTAATCATTTTTTTTTCACAAGAGAAAAAACGTTGTTTTGAATATATTATATGAAGTAAAATAGTCCATGAAGTTATTACATTTTCACATCTGAAGAATGGAACCCAAATGTCCATCCAGAAAAGTGGAAGTCCCACCCCAAACAATGATAGAAAAATACCCCATGTCACATACAGGGACATGATATAAAACCCAGTAACGGTCCACATGGAGATTATCGACAATCTGAGAAAGAATCCAAATATGCCCGAGGCATCTATAAGAAAGTGAAATAGCAGTATGTAGAATAGTAAAGCAAAAAATAGAGTACCAAAGTCCATTGTTCCAAATACAAATTAAAGTACCCAAAATCCTTGAATAGAGAAAAACGCTAATCATGTGAGGAGTGTGATATGTCCAAAATATAAAAAGACCATCAGACCATATCAATAAACCAACATCGCTAGTTTTGAAGGCAGAGTGATAAACATTAATCGTTTTTTTTTCACAAGAGAAAAAACGTTGTTTTGAATATATTATATGAAGTAAAACAATCCATGAAGTCATTACATTTTCACATTTGAAGATTGGAACCCAAATATCCGTCCATAAAAGTGGAAGTCCCACCCCAGAAAGTGATAGAAAAATACCCCATGTCACATACAGGGACTTGATATAAAACCCAGTAACGGTCCACATGGATATTATTGACAAATCTGAGAAAGCATCCAAATATGCCCGAGGCATCTATAAGAAAGTGAAATAGCAGTATGTAGAATATTAAAACAACAGATAGAGTACCGACGTCCATTGTTCCAAATACAAATTAAAGTACCCAAAATCCTTGAACAGAGAAAAATGCTAATCATGTGAGGAGTGTGATATGTCCAAAATATAAAAAGACCATCAGACCATATCAATAAACCAACATCGCTAGTTTTGAAGGCAGAGTGATAACCTGTCAACACATAAAATAGTATCATAAAGTGGATACAGGAAATGTGCAGAGACATGTACTGTTGATATACACCTCACACAAAAAGCATCCATGATAGAGCAAAAATATGTATAAACCCAGGGTCGATTGTATGTTCTGGCTCGCTTGTTCCCGGAAATAAAAACCATCTGTAGAAACCCAGGCTCGCTTGTAAGATCAGGCTCGCTTGATTCCAAAATTGGTAACCATATGTTGCATCCGAGATGTAAGGTTTAGGCTCACTTGTTTCCATTAGTAGCCCGCTACAACATCCACCCTGTTCATAGCAAAAAGGTTCCTGTAGATATACAGAGAAAGAGTATAATACGTAGACCATATAAACATGGCTCTGTATTTCAAAAAACAGGTTTAAAATAGAAACAGGGCAACATTTTTTTTTTCTAAGTAAATTTAATCTATTAACAGTGGGAATAAAATTACACCGAAGTCAAAATCATTGCCCAAACTCATGGCAAATTTGTCATCAAAAAATCAAAAATTAAGAAGACTGCCCTCATACGGGGAAACCAGTCTTGAACGTTTAATTTATAGAATTCAAAAATATTACAAAGGTCCAACACAGTAAAATAATATAAAAGCAGCCCAATTAAGTGGGCCTGCTAAGCAAGAAAAACAAATTAACCAAACTACTCCTCCGGTGGTTCCTCCACGATTCGGCACCATCCTTCGGAAGGTCCAGGATCGCTAGGTGCTACCTCCACATTCATGCCACGGCTCCCCTCCTGAAGGCCCGAATGTTGGCCGGCTTTTTCCGAGCTCAGACCCACTGGACGGGTGCATTCTTCCTCCGTTTGGGCCTCCTCGCGGAAAACCACAGTGACTGAAGCTGTGATTCGTGGGCGGTTGAGAGAGAAATTAAAGGAAAATTGTGCAGTGCGCGTCATGGGAGAAGGTGAACTAGCGGTGGGGAAACGAGGAGCAGGGGAATCCATACGGTGGCCAGATCCTACAACCCGACCCCGCCCACTCCTAGTATTTGGATAGCGACCTGCGTAATAATCACTGGACTGGCCGGAAGACGACTCGGTTGAGGGGCTGGAGGGAGCGCGCAGGGGTTGACCTCTAGTGCTCCCCCTGCGGCAACACATCCTTTGACGCAGGCGAGGCATGGGTGCAGTCTCACTAGCAGTGGGCACAAGAGGAGACGGAGAAGAAGAATTCCAAGAAACAGAGGAAGACAGACATAGACGAGACCGAGAGAAATGCAGATATGTAGCAAGGTCTAAGCAGCAGCTCAGCTGGCCACTTCTCCTTCTCGTCACAGTGAGCAGGCAGTGTAACCCAGCAACCGGCTCGTCTGAAAAACCATAGCGAAACGCCATTTTATCGACCTGACTGCAATGCAATCGAAGGACGCCCGTCATAATTAATCTCTGATCATTAATGAGAGCCGAAGGCCGGATCATATTGGAGCATGCGGAATCGCTAACAGGAGTGGAGGTCCGATCTTGAACAATGTTAAAACTTAATGCGATTAGATGTGAAAACCTTGGAACTTAATTGAACAGCATTAAAACTTAATGCGATTGATATGAAATCGCCACATCCATGTCCCATCGCCTTAAACGCCATCGAATGCACCCACAGCCGGGAGCAGGGCAAGTTCTGATTGAGGACGCGTGGCAGAAATTGATTGGAGCGGATCTTTGTTTGGGCCGCTCGCGCAGTGGAAATCCGGACCCGAAAAATATTAGGGTGAATTTGATAAGAAATTCGCGTCACAACTCTCCCTCCGTACGCCAGCCCAACTTCGGACCCGAAAAAGATTAGGGCGGAATTCATTTGGTTTTCGCGTCACAAAATTGGCCGACGTCAGCAGGCTATTTTGGAACACGAATTTGGTTTGAATTATGGTTTATCGCCATTTGAAGTCCGACGGGCTCGACTTAAGAACAATTTTGTTTGATCTCATCTTATAAAATTTGTGTTGGTTTTCTTTAATAATACACATATTTATAATAAATCATGGGAATACCACACTAGTAAACATGTGGAAAAGTTATATAAATTATTGAGAACAATCATTTTTATGCAAAAATATCCAAATGTGCTTTTGGGAAATAAGAATTCGAGTATTTGGTTCATATTGTTTTAAAGGAAGGAGTGAAGTTGGAGTCTCAAAAGATGCAAGCTATTACAAAATGACCTATTCCTAAGAAAATCAAGGTTCTTAGAATATTTTTTAGACTTACATGATATTATTGATCATTTGTTAAGAATTGTGCATGCATTTCAAGTCCACTCACATATCTCTTGAAGAAAATATCATTTATATGGAATGATGAGACTACTTTGGCATTCTCTCTTTTAATGGATGCCATGTCTTCTACACCAACATCGGTTGCACCTACTTTTGGTAAAACATTCATAGTAGAGTGTGAGGCAATAGGACAAGGAATTTACGTAACATTAACACAATAAGGGATATCATTGGCTTTTAAAAGCAAGGAATTCAAAGAAAATATTTGGTGAAATCTACATATGAAAAATAAATGGAAGCAATATTACATGCAATAAAAAATGGGGATAGTATATCATTGGGAGGTACTTTAAAGTCAAGATATACCATGATAGCATAAAGTATTTTTTGAAGCTATGGATTTCACTGGAAGATTAACAAAAATGAGGAGAAAAAATGCAAAGTTTTAATTTTGAGATAATCTGCAAAAAGGGTAAGGAAAATTTAGTACATGATGCTCTTTCTAAAAGAGAAGAGGCCTCAAATTTATATCCAATTACATTTTCTATTCCTAGGTGGCTAGAAGAAGCTTGCCATAATGGAAAAATGACAATAGTACTAAACGAAAACTAAAATTTATAAAGGATGGGATGAACTCTATGGAGCATTGGGAGTGAAAGAGAGATATACTTTGGTGCAAATGTAGAATATTTTTATGCACGCAAGCATATTTGAATAAACAAATATTAAGGGAGTCCCATGTCTCTCAGATGGTAGGACGCAGGGTTCCTTAAAACATCTCAAAGGATCAAAAAATATATTTTTGGAAGGAATGAAGAAAGATATTCAAAATTTTGTAAGAGAAGGCCAGGTTTGCATAATAAATAAAAGAGAGATAGTAAAATCTCTAGGGTTACTTCAACCATTCCACATACATATTCAAAGACTAGAAGATATATCAATAGACTTTATTATAGGGTTACTGAAATATAAAGGTAAGTATTACATTTTTGTGGTCATTTATTATGCATAAATTTTGTATATTTTTTTCAGAGAGCTCAAAGTACATAAACAACAAGCCAAGTGGCAGAAGTGTCCGTGGAAAGAAATTATAGTCTTCATGGTTTTCCTAAAGCAATATTAACAAGAAACTTTTGGAAATAATTATTTAATAAGGAGTGGAGAACACTAGTCGGCCATGAGTTCTACATATAAAACACAATCAAATGGTCAAACAAAAATAGTTAACAAATGTTTTTAAGGTTATCTACAATGTTACTCTTAGAAAGAAATGTTACTGGATGAAGTGGGCTCATCAAGGAAGAATGGTAATAAGGATACTACCTATCACACATCTACTAAAATTTCCCCATTTAAGGCCCTTATGGATATCCAACTTCTAGCATCTCATACTTTTGCAAGATAAGTCCAAAGTATAGGAAACAAGTAGTCACATATGGAAAATACTAAACAAAAATTTGAAAATTATTATGGAAAACCTTCAAAATGACATGAAACATGATAAAACAACAAACAAGGGGGACAACATTGAAGTGAAAGATAGTTTGAGGAGTGGGTAATTGGGTATTTTTTAGATTATAGCATTATAAGCAATATTCATTCAAGAAAAGAAGAATAAAGCAATTAGCTCTCAAAAATGTTATGGCCCTAAATAATTATTCATAGGGATTGCACAAGTGGTATAGAAGTTATATTTTCCTTCTTTTCATTCATAATTTTTTCATGTATCTTGCCTAAAAAAGGTTTTGGGAAAAAATATGCCAATGTAAATAGAACTTCCAAAATTAAGGAAGAATGAAAGTTGATTCTTGAACCACAAAAAGTTATAGATAAACATTCTCGTACCCTTTGACATATAACCATTATGAAGTACCTAATAAAGTGGAAGAATATTCTCTAAAAGAAGTTACATGGTAAAATGATCAATTCACATGAAATACCCAATACCTAAAAGGGTTCGTTTGAAGTTTTGACAAAGGTTTTATATATGTTTTATATAACGCGTATGGAATATTTTTATTGTTTGTTAAGGTCCCACACAATCAACAAATTTAAGGGCAGGTCCGATCTCAATTAGAAGGGCATATATCTATGTTGTTCTTCCATAATGAAAAGATTTAAAAAACTTTTCAATTGACCACAATAAATTATTTTTACATTTCATTTCTTCTCGTGTAAAGACAAAAACCATCAATCTTTATATTAATAAAAGACTCACATACAACAATGAAGAAGGCTCCATATTTCATTGCTTAAATATCTCATTGGAAATGTCAACATAAGTCTTGAAGACACTATTATAAGAATTTGGATACATACCACCGGGATATAGGATATTCTTATGTGTCGCATTGTGTAATGCAATTTTGACTTTGTCTCAAAAAGGATAAAGCAAAGATGGGAGGTCCTGATTTTTTCTTATAGAACCTTTTTTATTATTATTTTAAACATTTGCTGATAGATATTAAGACAACAATGAAATTATGAGCATGGTGGACAATTAGTCAAGCTCATGATGCCAAACCATGATGATGTAAGTTTGGAATTTAACATTTTTACATGTTAAAGACAAATACTCAAAATCACCGACAACTTAGTATGCCATAAGTAATAATCATTCTCTATTCACTTTTGTTAATAGGTTTATGTCACATGATGATCTCTTCTCTGGCATTTACTTGTATTGAAGATCACTATTAGTAGAATAAGGAGTTATTTTCTCCAAAATAACCCTAGCCAAACATCGACAATGCATCAAGGATATCTTTTTCTATGCTTCATAAGTACATATGTTCTACTTCTAAATCATGTCTTGGAAGTGGTTGTTTTGTTGGAAATTATTCACCAGCTTGGTTTCATACCAAAGTCTTTTTCTCATTTTCAAAGATCCAATACATGAAAAAGATAATGGCTTAAAACAACATAAATATTTGAAATTTTGCAAGAATTGTCACACACTTTGAATATTAATTTTGAAGTCAAGTGCATGATGTCGTATAGGATCAAGTGTCATTTTGAATACCAAATGTTTCTACAAGGAACTTCTCAACATGCTACCCCCAAGAAGGATTAAATGGAAATATTGCATCAACTATTTCCGTAATAAAAGTGCACCTCGGCCATAAGACTAAACAACTACAAATGTTGTAGATCTAACAAGACCACACAATCAAATGTATTCCACAAGGCCAACACTGCATGAAAATGAAATGAGTTTGTAACCAAAAATACCTTAGGCAACTAATTCAATTAGATACACCAAACCATCAAGAAAAGGAAACCAAATTTTCCTCAAAAGGCAAGCGTTAATTCTCCTTTTGACAAAATTTTGAGTTTTCAAACAAGGGCCTTTATTGTCTGTCAATGACCCTAGTAATTGAACGGGGTTTTCTACCCGCTAAAACAACCTAAACAAAAGGTTTCATTTCAAATTATTTTCCACAAATTTAAGATACAACCATTGTCGGCTTTGTATTTCCTAACAAGCTCATAAATTTTGACAAAAGAACTAAAATTTTTTAATACCGATGGCAATTTTTTCACTCAAAACTATCTTAGACTCAATAAGTCCAACCCAAAACTAAAAACCAAACACCATAAGACCCTAAAAAATGAATGATGATCTTAATCCAAGACTATCAACAAAAATTTACCATTACACCCTCACCTATTAAACCCCGTGTCGTTGAATTTTAACTTCAACCTGGCCGAGTTGCATGATGGATGTAACAAGAACATTTTTTTTTGGAGGTTTCTCAGCACGCCATCCAAATTTAATTCAAAGATTTAAAATTCCCTTGCAGTTTTTTTTGTAGACAATGGGCACCATATCAGACAGATTGTATTTAAACACAACAACCAAAGATTAATGCAATTCACCAACCGTAAATTAAACAAATGTAAATTTACTCCCTGGGCCAGAAATTCAAAAGAGGACACGTGGAGTATTAATATTGGATCGCATGAAATTGAAGGGAATCAAAACCCAAAAACCGGACCCGAATTTTTATAAGGCACATTGGATTGAGAATTCACGTTACAAATTAGAAGACGCAAGATTCCATTTTGGAACGCGAATTTGGTTTGAAATTCAATCTATCTCGTAATTTGTGAAGTCCAACAAAAAGGGTTATTTAATGTTTTGATAGTTTAATTTTTATGTATGCTTTAATATATACATATGTTTTAAATATATGTTATATATATATCATATGCGAAATGAAAGGTGGGCCATAGAATTTAGTTTTAATTTTATTTTTTTTAAAAGAGTGGTTTATTATAATATGTTTTATATGTTACGCATATAAAAATAAAAAAAAGGACAAAAAAGCTTGGTATTTTTTTTTATGATGCACGTAAATTTTTTATTATTAGTAGTTTGTAAAAGTGGGAAAGATCGGAGTGTAACTTTTTAAGTGTGTATGCATAGCATAGTGAAAACACAGAGTGTTTTAGAGACAGAGTATATTTGTTTTGAATAGACAAGTGAGTTATTTTTATGTAATCGCATTTTAGAAAGGGCCATAATTTTGTAATCTCTAGTGAGGAAGAAGTGTAATAGTTTTTTTTTGAGTTATTGAAGGGAATAAATTTTGTTTTCAAAGTATTGAAACTTTGTCTCCTATCAAAGAAATTTTTATTTTCCGTGTTAGAGGAAGGAGATTTATTTCCATTCATTGTTATGGAATTTTTCAATATTCCAACATGTGCAAGAACAAACGTATGTTGTGTGGTTCCATCCCTAGCTAAATCATTTGTCTTTGCCGCAACTTGCCTTACCAACTTGGCCCCAACATTTTCAACTGGTCCCTTCTAATTCAACCAATAAAAAGGCTAAACCATAGCATTGAGATACATTTCTATTACACCGTCAATAACATTAAAATTTGACTCAGCCATAACCCTTTCCTTTTATTGTTGTGAAAAGATTTATGCATTACTCTAATGTGGCTAGTCCATAGGCTGGCAGACCACTCTGGTAACAAATATGTTTCCTCTTTCACCTTTGAGTTTTCAAATTATGCCTACCAAATTCAAGACATTTAAGAGGGGGAACTAATACAACGTTAAAAAGAAAACCCGTAGCACATCTACAAATTATTCTCCTTAGCTACCGTCACACCATCATTAAGAACTACTGAGAACCATGCTTGCTCTCCAAGACAACATTTTGCCCCTCACCCTGGCATAAGACTCCAACAAGATCGGGAAAGTTTGTTCACACCGCTCGCAAGACAAATCGACAATGCTTTCAGTAAGTGTGCAATTGAATGCCGACCATATGCCAAAACAACCCTCCATAAAAAATTAAAATAAACACATTACTTATCGAATATAAGGGACAAGGAAAGATCCAACGCATGAAAGTTTCACTGTGGTGTGTGACCTTCTTTAAACATATTTTTCTTCCACCCTATAATTTTATCACTAAGCCATCCTTGTTGAAGTACAACTCCTTTTCCATAGCTCTTGTATTAACCACCTTCTCTGTCGCGTAACTCGTATTCCCTTCTTCCTCGTTTGAGCGATTAAAGGAATAGAAAAACTCAAAGAGAAGACAATTTGTCTCCGCCACAATTATCAAACATCGACTCCAACTTCTTCCTTCCATTGTTGGCCCAATGAGGTAGATGTGGCAATTCTTTTGTCATACTCTTTACCCAAAGAAGAGGCCATCTTCTTATCCCGAATATAGAATTACAAGATCTTCATATTAGTATGAACCTTAAAAAACATGACTCCCATTAAAAACCACTTTTAAGTTGTACTGTGCAAACTAAACAACTATCGCAACTTTGGCAACTTTCTGAGCATTAAGAGAAACAACCAAAGAGAAATACAACCAAAATCCTCATTTTAATGAGACGTACTATATATTTGCATTAAGATAATAGAAATAAATCACGACTATATTAAGTGCGCACAAAACAATCTTTTAATCCGTTGTCTTCGTTGCCTTCTCGTGTTGCTGCTAAGTGCTAGAGGTCAGATATTTTTAATTTAAATTCTTAACTCCCCCCGTGTCTATCTATGAATGCATCCAATGGGATATCTACATCAAATTCTCCATTATATCCCCAAAAAAAATTCCCTACTACAAGAGACCAAAGATATTGATGGATCACCCCACACCATCCCACCCACTAGAAACGTGAAAAAGGAAACCCGAGAAAATTCTCGTAAATATCTCAAGATGACTATATGGTTCTTATGAATTTAACCAACCATTCGTAACATGCTCATCAATCCAAACCATGAGTATTATGTGACGATATTCAAGGTGTAATCGAATCGATTTCTCAAGCTATGTTAGAGAAAACCCCAAACTCACCGAAAATAGGTGAAATGTGGCACCACTCGTGAGATTGACATGTGCCAATTGGTACAAGTGGTAGAAAATTGGTATGCTCAAACAATCCAGGTGATGTAGGAATGACATGAGGGAGAAAATATCGTAAAAGTTCCAACCAAGGAGAACTAAAAGCTCATCACCAACTCGAGATTGACAACTTTACATGATGTAACCTATGAAATCGTAAATGAGAAAATCATAGTAACAATAAAGTAACCTATGGGCAATAAAGTCGATCTATCCTAGGAGTGGTAATGGGAGAAATCATAGTGAGCAAATAAGAAAACATGCGTAGTTTCTTACAATCAAATAGATGAAAAACACATACAAAAACCTAGATAATAATCATGAACAAGCTTAATATTGAATTATGAACTCGTAGCGAACTTACAAAATGTGACATTACGAACCCGGTCAAGCACACAAGCAAAAATATCCTCGGACATGACCGGTTGACAAGTTGTATTACTCATGATGCAAGAGGATTTGTACCCGCATCGCAAGTCAATCAAAATCCATCATTATCTATACAATAAATACAAGTAATTGATGTAGTATTTTTTTACTCTAAGATGCATTCTTATGATAATGTTAGAACATATGTTTAAAATGTCGTAATACCGGTCAAGTTCTCTTCGCTTCAGTTAGAACAATTTATTGAGTCGCATGAACTTGGAAATGCCTCCCATCGACCGAAAGAGTAGCAACTAAGTGTCAACAATGACTTTTTTGTTGCTATCGATCGAGGAGGTTTGCTCCAAGATTAAATCATCTAACAAATTATTCTCTACTAAACATGCATTAACCACGTGAAGGTGGAGCTCTATGGCCCCTTTCCCCCCTCACATCACTCTCAATTCCCAATACCCAATCTATATTTCATTTTTTACTTTCATGAGCATAAAAAATATTCAATAACTAATAAAAATAATTCAACAAAAAGTACGCAAGGAAACATTGCAATTATTGTCAATATAAAAATAGTATGATAAATGAGTTTTATATAACGCAAAAACGTTCCAAGTATGGTAACGTTTGTCTTATAATAATACAATATTTTACATTATCAAATTTTTTCTTTTCCTTCTTCCTATTTCTAAAGCTCCTAATTACATCATCAATATCATCTCCGTACCGTCTCGTTTCGCGCCTTTCACCCGCACCGTCGACCTAGTCACAGTAGTCACGATGTCCTGCCCTATCCGATGGGCATACCGCCTACAAAAATGTATAATATTAAATTTTAATTGTTAGTTTTTAAATATCATTGAACTAGTTCGGTAATATTAATAAAAAAATTGGTAATGAGATTATTTGACTGCACCAGCTTGTTGCCACGGGATCTAGTCACGTAGTCACGATGTCCTGTCTCATCCAAGACAGGCATCACTTACAAAAATGTGATAATATTAAATTTTAATTGTCGGCTTTTAAATATCATTGAACTAGTTCAAGAATATTAATAAAAAAAAATTGCAATGAGATTATTTAATTTGCACCCGCTGTCAGCCACTGACCTAGTTTCGTAGTCACGATGTCTCGCCTCATCCGGGTTGATAGGGCACTTAAAAAAATGATAATATTAAATTTCCACTGCCGCTTTTAAATATCATCAACTAGTTCAAGAATATTAATAAAAAAAATTGCAATGAGATTATTTACCTGAAAATCAGCTTGTCACCGCCGACCTATTTTATGCATTCAATGATGTCTCATCTCATCGAAAGTGATTCGGCATCAAGCATAAAACAAGATAATATTAAATTTTAATTTTTAGTTTTAAAATATCATTGAACTAGTTCGCAATATTAATAAAAAAAATTGCAATGATATTATTTACTCAGCACCAGCTTGTCATTACACCTAGTAGCGTAGTCAATGATGTCTGCCTCATCCAGGCTGATGGGCATCGCTACAAAAATAGATATTAAATTTTAATTGTTTGGCTTTTAAATATCATTGAACTAGTTCGCACATTAATAAAAAAATTGTAATGAGATTATTTACCTGGTTCACCGCTTGTCGCCACGACCTAGTTGCTTAGTCTTTCACTATGTCTCGCCTCATCCGATGGCACGCCACAAAAACAGAGCACATAATTTTTAATTATCGCTTTTAAATATCATTGAACTAGTTTGTAATTATTAATAAAATAAATTGCAATGATATTATTTACCTCAGGCACCAATTGTCGTCGCCGACCTAGTTGCTTTAGTCAATGATGTCCGGTCTCATCCAAGGACGGGCATCTCCTACGAAAAAAATGATAATATTAAATTTTAATTGTCATGAAATATCATTGAACTAGTTCGTAATATTAATAAAAAAATTGCAATGAGATTATTTACCTGGTGCACCGCCTGTCACTTACCGACCTAGTTGTGTAGTCTAAGGATGTCTCGTGTCTCATCCAGGTTGATGGGTCATCAGCCATATAAAAACAGATAATATTAAATTTTAATTGTCGGGCTTTTAAATGTCATTGAACTAGTTCGAATATTAATAAAAAAAAATTGGTACGAGATTATTTACCTGGTGCAATCACGGTCGTCAATCTGAAGGCGTAGTCATGATGTCTCGCCTCATCCAAAGACGGCATCACTACAAAAACGATAATATTAAATTTTTAATTGTCATTTTTTAAATATCATTGAACTAGTTCGGTAATATTAATAAAAAAAAATTGCAATGAGATTATTTATCTGGTGTAACCGCTTATCACAATAATCTAGTTACGTAGTCAATGATGTCTCGCCTCATCCAGGTTGACGGCATCACTACAAAACAGATAATATTAAATTTTAATTGTCGGCTTTTAAATATCATTGAACTATTTCAAGAATATTAATAAAAAAATTGCAATGAGATTATTTACCTGGTGCACTGGGCTTGTCGCCACGTCTAAGCCATGTATCACGATGTCCGGTTTCATCCAGTTGATTCGGCATCACCTACAAAAACGGATAATATTAAATTTTAATTGTTAGTTTTTAAATATCATTGAACCAGTTCGAAGAATATTAATAAAAAAATTGCAATGAGATTATTTACCTGGTGCACCAATTTGTCGCCATTTAATCTAGCGCGTAGTCACTGATGTCCTGTCTCATCCGTTGATTCGGGCATCGCCTACAAAAACATATATAATATTAAATTTTAATTTGCTTTCGGCGAATATCATTGAACTATTTTGGTAATATTATTAATAAAAAATTTCAATGAGATTATTTACCTCGGTGCACCGCTTGTCGCCAGTGGACCGTTTTCCCATCTTCCTTCGGTGGTAAGATCCTCAAGGAAGATTCTCTTCGTTGTATTTTAAAAAAAAAAGTTATAAGGAAAACCATCAAGGTATAATTAAAAATTATAAGTGGAAATTAATTAATGTCATGGCCCCCACCGAGCAGAAGTATTGCCGGCCTGGTCCCCACTACAATGATCAGTTGCACGTGAGGATCATTCACATCCGCTCTAAACCTGGTTATTTGCCTCTTCGGTAGTGTTGCTCCCCCGATTTAAACAAAGTTGTTAGACATTAAATTTATGGAAGAAACAAACATATTTAAAAGGTTAATGTTTTACCTTATCGTGCATTCTGATCTTGGGACTTGCCCCAAGCTTCGCGATCGCTTCAACTACGGCTTGATAGCCGAAATGGAAAGCAATATTTTTATCTTCCTCTATAGTTTCTATTCAAGGCATCACCCTACATTACATATGATTATGTATTTTTAACAATATTTTATAGGATTACAAAAACGTTGGTATGTATTACAATTAATTATAAGATGTTTAGCTACTTAATTACAATTTTATACTTCTCTAATTTCAAGTAGTCGCCTGCCTAGCTGTGATGGTCTCCTTTTCTTCAATCCTAGCTTTGCTGCCTTTGAGGTGTCGTGCAACCTAGCATCAAAAGATTGAAGTCGGACATGATGTAGCACACTTTTTTATTTTAGACATAGAGAAAATTAAAGCTATTGAATTAAAGTTGTAATTTACCTTAAGGTCTAGTTGGCATTTTTCCTCTTTTATTTTCCCTTTCTCTCTTTCCATCATGGATGAATGCTCTCCACTCACTTCGGAACTGGGTGATAGACGCTCATATCTAGGGTTAAATTAAATTGCATCCTATAGGTGTCCCTATTATATTTCGAATATTTGTCACAATTCAGCCACCGCTTGTTCTCACAAATGTGTCGACCCCAAAAGGGCTTCTAGATAATCTAGAAGTTATTTTTCGTGTTGGAATTTCCAGAATTCCACCGTATGCATGGTTGGGGCCAAAATTACCAATGCATGGCTCTCCAAAACCTCGTAGAACTCATTGTTTCCTACACAAAAAAGAAAGATATTATCATTAATTTAAAATAAAATCAAGGATAAATATGTTTTAGATAAAGTACATGAAATAGTTAAAATATTAAAATTTACCTAGGAGTTGTACGTGCTTTTATAGGGACACCTTCATCGTTCTCACCAAAATGTGACATTAATGGTCCCCGTGGAGCTGACATGTGTAGCTCCAGAAACGCAATAATGTAGTCGTCGTTACGCCTATCATTGCCAACACGTTCAACCGCTGGTCGGGTGTCCTGCCATGTGGTGTGTTTTCGGGCCGGCACCTAAGGAGTAGAAGGTGTATGAGAGGGGTTGCTGGGAAATATCTTGCCCTTGTGTCCCACTACCACCAAATATCGTTCAGTAGTGCTGTAAACACTACATACAAAAAAGAACTTTTTGTTATTTTAGTCAATGTAAAAAATAAAAAAATCAAACTATCACAATTCATCTCATGCGTGCAGTAAATATCCTTTTGACTTTTTACTATTACCCGATATGTTTCTAGTCGTCTACAAGTTTTTTTATCCTCTTCTGCTTTAGGTGTTTGAGGTGCATCTAATAAAGTATTAAATTGACCTTGCATCTCGTGCCTTTTTTCGCAAACAAGAACACTGGAGATAGGGATGAAGAAAGCTCTTCCTCAAAGAGGGAATAATCGGCATACCATGGCTAGGTGTCCGTACATTGAACAAAATTAATATTATTTCACTATAAATAACTAAAATACTCCGAAGATAGAGCAATACCGTACCTCATATGTTCTTCCTACTGGGCTCCTTCGCGATCATCCCGTATCTGTGGGTTGTTCCCGTATCGCTCTCGATCGTGGGGCTTCTCCACATTGCAATAAAATTATAAATGTAAAAACTTGAAAACAATATCTAAATTGAAAACACAAAATGAAATTGAAATAATTTCTAACAAGATCACTGGAAGACAAATAGTTAGGAGTTTCAAATATGCCTTGCATTGAATTCGGCCTTGAAACATGTCATCGCACATTAAGGCACCCAAACAAGAGACGAGTTGACAATGAAGACCTTATTGAATATATTGTTGGAGAAAACTTCTAGTAAACTTGTTGTAAAGACCTTGAGGACATTTTTGTAGCAACATTGTTGAAGCCGATGGTATAGCATTGTTGGAGACTTCCATCTTGAAGGGCCTTGAAGTGAAGCTTTTGAGCAACTATTGAAAATCCTTAGAGCATTTAAGTAAGGAACTTTCTATCTTCCATCACCTTTTTCCTTTCAATGTCCTTAAACGATTTTGTTGATATTTAATGTTTGAAATCACGTTATAATTCCTTGATTATATGTGTTTGGGCACTTTTCCCTTTGAAAATTACCCAAAAAATACCCGGCAATTTTATCTTCAGATGCATGTCCGACCCTATTGTTCAATATTTTGATTGATAGTAGTAAACATAGAGAGTTAGGGGGCTCCCGGGACTGGTTTGGTTGGTCATTAGATCCCTAACATATATTAGGGAGAACCCCTTGAGTTGGAGGAGAGCTAGCCCGGTGAAAATAGGGTTGGTGAGGTGACAATGGGGTCATTGAATTACATATGGTATCACACTTTAGCTTTAGGACTTTATCTTGAGAAGTGCGAGATTTTTTTCTATATAAATTCTCAAATTGTTTACAACACTATTGTTAAGAACTAATAAGAAGTGATGTTGGAGGGTTTTGGGTATAAGAAACAATACCATTTAAAAACTAGGGTTTTGGCCCTTGGTATTCCTTCACCGGGCCTAGGGGGCACACTAGAATAATTTCACACTAAACCATGCAAACTTAAAAGTAACTTACCAGATCCATAAAGTAATAATAATCATAATTCCTAATTTCCTATTGTACGATATGATGCAAATTATTCAAACATGAAGCAATGAAGACATGCAATGTCTCAATTCAAGATTGATGAACCAATACAAGAAGTTAGAAACTACAAATTTGATTCAATACTGTCCCAACTCCGTGAATGAATCTAGTTTGTAGTAATGTAATATGTATCGCTATTATCAATTCTTAATTGACAACAACTAAAGGACATCTACCTCATCAATTCCTTCCCATTTTGTGTTTTTATGTTATATTCCTTATAAAAGTGTCAAATTCTCTTCAAAGTAAGCAACCAAGAATAAAATAAAAAAATAGTTGAGATACATTGAGAAATGGTCATTTATTTCTGAAAGGATCTCACGATTTCTTTGGTTGTTTTTCATCTCAAGAAACAAGAAATGGCCTAAGAAACTATCGTGATGTAATATAAGAAACAACATGGTGCAATGGCCATTTTCTGCAGCCAAATGATGTCCATTGAGGACATGGCCTTTATTTGGTTCCCGTTTCATAGATTTTCGGTAGAAATGGAACTTTGTTGTACCATTTTAGGTAAAAAGTGGGAAAACCTTCTTTTCCATGGGAAATAATTTACCTTTCCTTTTTCAAGATAATCTAAATCACAAAAAATATGAACTATATCACATACATTCTTGATAATGTGAAAGTGGAAAAGGAATACCCTACACAAGTGATGCACACATGTACATTTCTCTAAGACTAGTAGATTTTTGTAGTTGAAATGCAATGCTTGTTTTCATTTAAATCTAGGGTTTTTAAAGGTGGAGAAATAATGGTCGCTGTGATTAATAAGCGTTTGGGAAAAATTTAAATTTTGTATTAAGTGATGAAGATAATAGAGGGTATTGAATCTTGATTCTTGACATCTAGAGAGAACCCTACAACCTAACACAATCCAATGGAATTGACCAAAAAAAACCCAAATAGATTCAACCCTACTATAGGAGGAAGGGCCTCAGAAGAACTTACCATTTTGCAAGAGCTGAGGCTTGCACAAGACCAAGTAAGAGATGAGGATCAACGTCGAGGGCGAATGCAAGGCAAATTTTTGTCTCCGCAAGAACCGAGGGCGAATACAAGGGCTACGAATGTCGTTTCCGCAAGAGCCCGGGACAATGTTGTTCGCGCAAGAGCCGAGGCAAACGCGTTGTTCGCAAGAGCCGAGGGCAAACGCCGAGGAAATGTCAAGCCTCGCAAGAGCCGAGGGGCAAATGTCGAGGGTGAACACTAATATATTTGTAGTTGAAATGCAATGTTTGTTTTCATTTAAATGTGTTAGTTTTTGTGCCAGGGAGAAATAATGGCTACCAAATTAATAATGCTCCTGGGAAAAAAATTAAATCTTGTATTGGGTGATGAAGATAATAGAGGGAGATGAATCTTGATTCTTGGACATCTAGAGAGAACCCTACACTTAACACAATCCAATGGAATTGATCAAAAACCCAAATAGAGTTAACCCTACTATAGGAGGAAGGGCCTACAAAGTAAGAACTTACCATTTTGCAAGAGTCAGAGGGCGAATTTTGCTCAAGTAAGAGCTATGTAAATCACCGAGGGCGAATGTGGTGAATGTCAAGTCACAAGAGCCGAGGTGAACAAGCCGAGGAAGAATGTTGTTTTGCAAGAGCCTGTGGCAAAAATGGCCGAGGGAGAATGTTGTTCTCGCAAGAGCTCGGGGTGGCTTGGAATGCGTCGAGGGCGAATCCCGTTCGCAAGCAGCCGAGGGGGTGAATGCTGAGGGCGACTCGTCTCCCGCAAGAGCCGAGGGCAACAAGCCGAGGGAAAATGTTGTCTGCAAAGAGCCGAGGGGCGTACCGTCGAGGGCGACGTTGTTCGCAAGAGCGAAGGGCGCACGTATGGCTGATATCACGTTAATGTGAAGCATATACCAATATAAGTTTCGTACTTTTAATAAAATCATTTTTATGTAGTGTGTATATAAGTTTCATTATACCAACGACGTGAGTGTCGCTATTGCGATGGGATGCCTCCAAACGTCGTACCAGACACTTGTATTACTGTGTCGCACTTGCGACGTTTGAGGTAGCCGTCGCAATAGCGACGCTTGTAAAGTATAGTGTCACAATTTCGATCGTCTTCCTCCAAAAACGTCGCAATTGCGACACGTTGTATAAGTGTCGCACAGACAATCTTTCTATAAACGTCGGCAGTAGTGACGGTTTTGGGCAGATTGAGAAATTTGGGGAAATTTCTCGACATTTGGTCAAAAGCGTCGAATCCGGGGTGTCGAATTTCCCCCAAATGTAGTAGTGAATACCGATGAGCGTCTCTCTCCTCTTCATCATTCTCGATCTCTCGGGCTTAGACCTACGTATCCGAGCCAAGAAAGTTGCTTTGATAACACCGAATGTTCCCCGAATTAACAAATAGCATGGTATGACTAGAAAACGATTTTCCAATAATGGCTACTACAGATTTGAAACCATGACCTCGATCCCTTACAACAACATGTCTAAGTGATAAATCCAAGAGAGGCCCCAAAAAATCCTTCTAGAGTAGTAAACATATCTCCCCACTACCAGATGTCCTAGTGCTCTTCGATGAGGGCTCCACAGAACAATTCTTGAGCAATAAATGAAAGACAAGATTATCTCACAACCAGTGAGAATATGAATATCCAATAGCCACAAATAATTTTATATCAGCAAAAATATTACAAGTTCTTTAAGGAAACATTCAATCAAGAAAGGCAATGCAAGCCTCAACAAGACATGTACATGAACTACAAAACCATGCCTATTTCTCGCATAAACTGTGCTATGAGGACAATAGCTTATAAGAGTTACCGCTCCATATTACATAATAACATCAGGAAGATATGTCAATATGTGGCTCAAATAAAGTGGGGAGCAAGGCTCTAACCCCTAGCACACACAACAATCCTCCCAAGGATTGGTCCAAATATACAAAATGGCAAAATGTCTGGAAAGTTATCAACTGCGTAGCTAAAAATCATAAACTAGTACATAGAGAAGGCTTAATAGGATGAATGACTAAGTAAAACCTCCTCCAAGGGATTCTAAGTGAACACTAATCCTATCAATGGAAATCTCACCCTCCAACTGCCAATGCAAAACCCCACAACAAATGCACTCAGAAAATAACGCAGCTTATCAAGCAAACTACGTTGTAGGGCAAAGGAATGAGTTGGGCATAGTACCAAGATCTACAATAAGCTCTTTGATCTCCCCACTAACCTCGCAAAGGAATAGAATCTCCTCCTCTCGACGTATGATCCAAGGAAATGGTGTATGGTGTCCTCCAACGCAACACCCCAACAACACTACGTTATACTTGAGCGTAAATAATAAAAGAATCGTAAAGGAGAAGTTTGGCCTCAGCCAATAAATATGGAGAATGTGAAGAACAATCCTTCAAGAGGCCTCTCAAGAAGGAGAAGGAATCCTAAACAGAATTTCCGGCAATTCTTGTTAAACAAGAAAGAATGCACAATGTCCTAATGTATGAAAGGGAATAATTCCAAGCATGAATAGCAATGGTTGCCTTGTCTCTCCCTTTTAAACACATTAGAGCTCCTTCTCCATGGGTTCCACTCCATTATGGTTTCCTCCATCAAGGAATATTCCCCTCCTCTATCTTTGTGTCGTCCCATGTAGTGCTTTCCACCTCATACCCTCGCGTTGTTTGACTTGGTCAAACTTAACCAAGCCTCTTTTGAAAAATGTCTCCTTTCTGCTGCTGCTGAGGGTGTGAAATATAGTTCCATAGCTGATCCCCTAATACTAGAGGGATTTATCCATGTTTTTATTTTCATTGGGCCTCCTTACCCAATTATTCATCTCCTAAGTGAAAATGGAAAAAATTAATGTTCCAATTTATTAAAGGGAAAATTTGGAACATTACACTGGCCCCATGATCCGAATGGGAAGTGGCCTACCTGTAGGTTTTAACCTAGTCGTAAATTATCTACACAATTTAATATTATAATAGAAAATAATAGTAATAAACATAAAATGTATAAACATAGAGATTTTCCCCTCGGATCCCAAATTGAAGGACTCAAATTTGATTTTTCTCATTATATTCATTTTAGTGTTACAACACATATATATACATGTCGGGCATACATAAAACTTCAACCACAACCCCGATTAGAACATAACCGTAGCTCCTCGAATGATCTTACAAAATACCGTGGGCCGAAACCATCGTAGAATTTCAAAACCATATGCAAAATCATGCACAAATATGGGTGGGGTCCGCCTATGAGTGGGTCCGCACAACAAACAATGCAGGCGTTGCTCCTGACCCCAAAAGTCGTGGCTTCCTCCTCCCTTTGTGACCCCCTTTGCTACGCCCCGGGCACAACGTACAAAGCAGTGGGGGCTAGTCATGGAAAAAATATAACACATACCCAACATTCTCCACTTGTTGTTTTCTTTCCATGGGGGCTGCTGTGGAGAGCTTTAGTCATTAGGCCAATTTTCAACACCCATTTTTTCTCTTACACTAAGAGAACTTCGAAAGTGCTCGCGTACTTCATCAATGCATCCGCAACATTATTCAAAGTGTCCACCTTTACCAACAACACCCTTTTTAGCCTCAACCATATCTCTAACAAAGTGATATCGTAACATCAATGTGCTTTTTCTCAATGGTATGGTTCTTAGCCAAGAAAATTGCACTTTGGCTATCACGCCTATCCTTATAGCTTGTTGTACCAACCCCATACTTGAACACAATATTTGGTAACCAAATCCATTTCCTTTGCTTGCATGAGTGGTCATGGTGTATTCTCGCTCTCCTATTGAAATAGCCACTACGATTGTCTTTTACTCATCCAACCGATTGCGCTCCGCATAGGCTACAACACATACGCACTTCATATCTTTCGTCTAGATCTCCAAATTTGTCCGCATCAACAAAACCATGAATGTCCAACAACATTCTTTCCAATCCTATTCCCATAGCACAAGCCATAATCACTGCCACGTAAATATCTCGAAACCCGCTCATTGTTGTCCAATGCTTCTTCCTCGGGTTGACATAAACTCCGTCAATACTCCCACCGCATGTGCAATGTCTCGGTCTAGTACGTACCATTGCATACATCGTTACCGATCGCACTTGTATATGGAATAACATATCCTCCTCTTTCTTCTCAGGTCTTTGGGACACTGCTCGCCAGAGAAGCTTTACACCTGCTGTGGAATAGGGAACATTCATCGTCTACTATCCCGCATATTGAACCTCTGCACATAGTTCGACATACTTCCTCTCGGGGTTTAACCGTAGCTTCCTCTTTGCCCGATCTCTCTTAATTTCCATGCCCAAAATATAGTTTGCGCATCTCAAGATCCTTCATGTCGAATTTGGAGAACAACATGGGTCTTCAAATCTTCGATACCTTTGTCATTTCCAATCAACAACATATCATCCACATACAAGACCAAATAAATAACATGGCACCAATTAATTTAAAATAAACATAGTGATCCTCCTTTGCTTCTCGTAGCCAAGTCCCCGTATATAGGTATCAAATTTCTATACCGCATCCCAGGATCGTTTAACCCATACGTAGACTTCTTCAACCCGCACACAAGTATTTTTCTTACCCTTCACCATAAAGCCTTTCGTGTTGCTTCATGTAGATCTCTCTTCTAGGATCCCCTCGTGAAGAAATTTTGTCTTCACATCCATCCGTTCTATCTCAAAATCAAATGCAAGCAAAGAACGGATAAAAGTAATCTAATAGAAGAAACTTTGGCAACAAAGGAGAAAAAATATCACCAAAATCAATTGTCGACTTTTGGAATAACCTTTGCTACCAATCGAGCTTTGTATTTAATCTGTCTTCATATTCATCTTCTTTTAAAACACCCATTTTCCGATGGCTTCCTTCAACCAAAGAATCCCAATTGTATCCCATGCCTCATTTTTGTGCAAGGATGCCATTTCATCAACCATGGCCTCCTTCTAGAGTTTTTCCATCCTCCGACTCCATCGCTCCCCGACAATTTTGGGATCATCATCAATTATAGTTAAGGAAAACCTAAACAAAAATCGATGGGATTATACCTTCTCGGTTTCCTTCTCCCGAGTTGATCTTCTAACAAACTGGAGTTTGTGGCACTTCCTCTCGAGTCCTCTTCTCTCGTTGTAGCCCGATTCATCCACTTTAGTATAAACTATAGTTTCTCAGGTTCCTTTGGTAGGACTTCTCATGTGTAATAACATATTTCACCTCTCTAAACACCACATCTCAATTGTAATGCGCAACCTTCTTGTTTCTTCGGGTTCCAAAGTTTGTAACCCTTTAAACCATCCTTATACCCAATAAAGATGCACATTTCAGTATTTATTATCCAACTTGTCCTTTTCTCCCCTTTGGAACATGTACATATGCATCACTACATCCAACAATTTTAGATGTGAAAGAGGTTTCTTACTAGTCCATACCTCATGTGGAGTTTTATCCTCCAACGCCGATGAAGGTGAACGGTTAACTAAGTAACATGCGCCTCCACCGCTCCGCTAAGAATTCTTTGTCCTAACTCCGATACCACCGAGCATGCTTTGCCTTTTCCATCGCCGTTCGTTCATTATTTCTCGCAACCCATTTTGGCTTCGAGGTGTGTATGGAGTAGTCTTCGTCATGCTATACCACACTTCTTACGTAACTCTCAAATTCCTTCTTGCGTAACCCCCACCATTATCTATCCTCAACGCCTTTATCTTTCTTCACCGTTTTCCACTGTGAGCCTTAAATTCTTTAAATCATTAAATACTTCTCGATTTTTCCTCAAGAAATATATCCATGTATTCCTTGAGAAGTCATCTATAAAATGAAACATAGTACACAGATTTTCCCAAAGGATGGAACCGACATGTCCAAATGCATCACCTGAAAACAAGTTCTAATATCTTGTTTGCCCTCTTAGCACTGCAAGGGAAAAGTCACCCAATTCTCGCTTCCCATATAAAAAATGTTCACAAATTGAAATCCGTGAGAGAAATTATATACATACCTTCTACCATACCATTTCTATGCGTATCCGGCCCTTCTCTCCAATATGTTCCAAGCCTTTCGATGCCATAGCATGGTCTTTTCTCCAGACAAATAGGCTTTTCTACCCACTTTCAGGAACCATAGAACCTGTTACACCCATCAATAACAATGCTACCTTGTAGCTTGTACAAAGTTCCAAATCAACTCCCCGCATTAATACTGCTCCCCCAACCATCTTGCGTGCATCTTTCTCGAACACTTTACACCCGCATCATCCATCTTGCTTACGTAAATCAGATTTCGGGCCAATGCAGGAATATGCGTAACACCAAGAAGTGTTCTAATCCTTCCACCTTGCAGCTTCAGTTTGACCTTTCCATCGTCCGACGATTCGCCTTTCTATCATCCCCAGGGAAGACATCACCACCATCATATTTCTCATATTCGTAACCACTCCCGATGGGGAGTGAAGTGAAAGGGATGCACCCGAGACACCCAACCATGACTCATGATCTACATGTGTATTTTAAGAAGAATCCAAATACACATCCCCACCTTCATCCGAGGTGGTTTTTTCCTCTGCAAAAAGGAGCATCATCATATCCCTTTTCCTTTCAGAGCTTTAGATCTTCACCTTTTTGTAGTGCCCTCCTCTTTCCGCATTTCAAAGATACCTTTACAAACTTTCTAGGGAGATTTAGATCTACTCCTAGATTTGGATCTCCCACTCGAAACCTTATTCTTTTTTCCTGCTTTGGGACCTTCCTCGTATGTATATGGCATCTCCATTCCTGCCCTCCATATATCGTTCTCATTTCCTCCGACAACAAGGCTGATACAATGTCACTAAAATTTAAGGTAGTTGCATTGCTACCTATCGTAATAACCCGACCTGGCCCCACGAATTTGGTAGAGAACACAACAAACTAATGCACTTATCTTCATCCGATATTTTAATATCAACGTATGATGCTCGACTCTACTACATTATTGAAGGTATCTTGTAAGCTTTATCTAGTCTCCATCCTTCATTCTTAGGTTATACAAATTTTTCCAGAACAACCTATTCACCAGAGACTTAGATTGGTACAAAGTCCCAAGTTTTTCCCACAAATTCTTCGTCAGTAGGCTTCCCTAGATACATTCAACAAATACCGAACTGAGACACACAACCGTATTGTGCTTCTTAGTCGATCCAGCTTTCTTCCGCTATCCTGGGACATTGTTGTTGGTTTAGTACCCGATCTATCAAGCGATCCACCGATCTTTATCCACCAACACATCCTCCATCTTGATCTTCCACAACTCAAAACTCTCACTCATTAGTCTTCTCTATCTCTATTTTTCCACCGCGTCGCCATCTTCTTTCACCGCAAGAATTGATCTCGTGCATCTCCTGGCATCGAATGTGGTCTACCCTGTGCCCGAGCAAAAACCTCAAAGAACAAAGGTATCCCCTTGGAAGTCAAGAAGGAGTAATGTCTATAAAGCCACCTCTATTCAATGGAAGCAATCCATATTCTCGAAGGTACGTACAAAGCATATCTCGCAAAGTCTTGTGTAGATGTATGGGCAATCGTGGAAGAAGGTTATCAATACCCCAAGTATTCCCATCGATGTGGCACTGAAAAGAAAGAAGTATGAAATCAATGCTAAAGCAAGAATGTCTTATTGGGAAGCATGTCCGAATCCGAATTTGCTAAAGTGATGCAACTACATTCGGCAAAAGACATATGGGACAAAACTATTCTAAGCTATGAAGAGACACAAAGGTAAAAAGTGCAAAACTCCAAACTCTAGAATTGAATATGAAAATTTGAAGATGCATAGTGACAAAGTGTTGCCGCTTTCTGCCTAGATGATATTGTAAATCGGATGAGAAATTTGGTGAAACCATGGCCGATACTACTCCGTAGAAAAGGTCTTAAGATCTTTGACTTCAAAATTTGATTCTAAAGTTTCAAATTTATCAAGAAAGGCAAGATCTCGCAACGCTTACTATTGTTCAATTACATGGTACTGATCATGAAATGAGACAAGGAGGTCCTTCTTTAAGCAAGAGAAGCTAATTTTAAGGCATCTACGAAAGGAAAGGAAAAGGAAGTTGTCAAAGAATCCAAATATATATCCGATGAAGAAGAAGCAAATTTCGTGAGAAAGCTCCAACTAGGCACTGAAGATTCAAAGGTAAGCTTCCCTTCAAATGTTTTGAGTGTGGGAAAAGTTGGTCATTATGTCGCTTAAATGTCCTTATAGAGAAAGCATGGTAAAGGGAAACAATTTGAAAAGAGAAAGAGTTATTATGCAAAAGAAGATGATGATGAAGTGTCCAAAGAAGATGAAGAAGATTCTCGACTCAAGATCTGAAAAGTGCTCATGGCTAAGAAGCAAAAGAAGAAGGTTACTCAAGGAAAGAGATACCCTTTGAATCATGTATAGCAAAAATTGAAGAAGATGAAATGTATCTCGACGTAAGATCTAAGGCACTCATGGCAAAGAAGAAAAGGAGAAGGCTACGGTAATACTCTTTCTTTATGCAAACAATAGTAAAGATAGTGAAAGTAAAAGTTGTGGATCTAGAAGAAGCTCTCTAAGATTAAAGTTGAAGAACCGCAAAGTTCATATAATAATCAAGAAACTATCTTACAAAGAGAGATGATCTCACAAATGAAAGATCAAATAGAAATGTCGAATGGACGTGGACAAGTATCAAAGGTTTTTGCTACTTATGCATCCAACTCTAAACTAAAGATCTAGAAGCAGATCTTGAAAAAAATCAAGCAAGAAGAATGAAGGACTTGAAGCTGCAATCATTTGTCTTCAGGAAGATTTAGAAGCATCAAGTAAGAAAAATAAGGAACCTCTACAATCATTTGAAAAGGAAGGCCTTGAAGCAGAAATCATCTCTCTTAAAGAAGATCTGGAAAAATCAAATAAGAAGAATGAAGAGCTGCACCAAACATGTGAAGGAAATGAAGATTGGTTGAAAGAAGAGATTCTAAATCTGAAGGATCAAGTTGAAGATGGAAGAAGAAAAGAAGAAAGCATGACAAAGCAATGTCAAGCCTTGGAGGTTGAGGTAAATATTCTCAAAGGTAAATTAGAAGAAAAGGTTAAACTTTTGAGGTTTCATGATAGGACTAACATTTTGGACAATATTCTGAGTAATCAAAGGTCTCCTGCTATCAAACATGGTCTTGGTTTCCATGAAACTGTTAAAGGAGAATCTAGCTCACAAGGAAGTGCCAAAAATTCAGAGGATGTCAATGCAAAACCTGAAGTGTTGAAAGAGACAAAATCTCAATCAACAATCATGAATTCTCAAAGGAATTCATTCAAGAATGTTGAATGTTTTAAATGTCATAATTATGGACATGTTGCAGCAAATTGCAGGAGCAGATCATTTCAGCCTCAAACAAACAGTTCCTACATAGAAAGGTACTCTGGTTTCTTCAAGGGATATTGTTATTCATGTAACAAGTATGGACATAAAGCAGCTGAGTGTAAAAGGAGGAAGAATAGAAATACTCATTATGATTCTTATGTTTATTCCTCTGGCCACATGAGATGTTATGCTTGTAACAAGTATGGACATGTAGAAAAAGAATGCAGGATGAACAGATCTGGGAAAGTGGACAATTTTCAGCACACAGTTAGGAAGTTCAAGCAAATTTGGAAAAAGAATGAGGACCAGTCAGAAACGTAGGGAATACTGACCCTACTGCAGACATCCGCTTCTGAAGCTTACTTCTCTTATTGACTGCAGTAATGATGTGGGATACATTATGAGATTTAGTAATGTATCGCCACAGGGGGAGCGATGTATGATGACTCTCATGGTTGATTTGATTATTCCTGCTATGTTTATCACGAAGACATCCATGTAGAAAGGACAGCCAAGGAGGTACAAGCTCAGAAGAAATGAAGGAAGATGGAAATTTTCTATGCTTCACTTTCCATACGCTAGAAACGACATTCAGGTGTCACAGATACACGCTGAAGTTCAAGACGCAAATACGATACATTGATGATAAGAAAATTTATCTGATAGCTGAAGATCTGAAGCAGAGGTCCAGGGGGAGCATCAGTCTGACTGCTGAAGATTGCACTGTTAGCATCATTCTAGTTATACTCATGATAATGAAATGATGCATGGGTTCTTGTGTTGAAGATTATGGATGAAGTCTGGTTGCTTTATGATGAAGAGCATTCATTGTTGAGATGAAAGTCTTATAGTTCAGAGATGAGGACAGATCATGCAGAGATTGTTGTTGATGACTTGCTGTTGAAGGTGTCTCAGATTGCACAAGTTAAGGAAGAAGCATTGGTTTAGGGGGAGTAGCAGGTTGAATTCTAATGGTTGCATTGTTGGAAATATGACTGCTTATTCTTTGGTCTTGATCATATAGAGTTTGGTTGCTATGGTTGAGATTTTTTTTTTTCCTACATATGTTACTTCATGTTACATCTTGAAGATCATGGTGATTTTGGACCACATGGATGATTGCTTGACACATATCTGAAGATGCTGTTCTGATATGATAATCTCTTTTGGAAAGAATGTATTGATGCTGCAAAGGATCCGAAGGCTTAGTTACTAATGGGCTTATGCTACAACCATTGATGACGCTTGAAGACACAACTACACTATTCTGTTATATCTGTAGTCCAGGGAAGCAGTCAAATATCTCAGAAAGAAGCTGAACACTGTCTTTGCCTTACAAAGAATCAGATCTGGTTGAAATTTAGAAGGTGTCTTGGGATACGCGGGTTTCCTGAAACACAGTCGCGTATGTACGCGAGTTCCTGCACATAAAACCGCGTATGGTTGGTTGCTGACAATTCTTGGTTGGTTCAGCTCTCTTCAGCACAGCTGCAGTGCTGTTTGGTATCTCTGGTGGTGTTCCAGTTCTCATAAATCTGTTTCTAATGTTTTGATGAAGATGCCTTGATGATTTGTTGGTGAAAATGTTCGGGTTGCACAAACTAAGGGGGAGCCTTAGTCATATGAAAAGGATGCATGGATGCACAGATTCAGGGGGAGCATTAGTGTTGCTGAGTATAATGCATTGTTGGCATTATGATGGTTATGTTATATGATCTCTCTTGAGGTCTTCTTGGTGTTGGTCATAAATGGTCATATTTATATTTTGGTGAAAAGGTCTTGTTGAGACCCATGTTGTAAAATTGTAATACTCAGTCATGTAAGGACTTGTCAATTTGTAAACCCACTTGGTTGGGTAGCTGAGTCATGTTTGTAAACCCACTTGGTTGGGTAGCTGAGTCACATTTGTAAATCCACTTGGTTGGGTACTTGACTCTTCTATGTAAATCCACTTGGATGAATCTTTGATGTAAGTATGAGTCATTGGTGATAGGAATGTCATAGAGTCATGTACTTCATTGCAAAATATGTTTGAAGATTCAGCATGAACTCAGGGGGAGCTTGGTCACTTCAGTATACATCAGATCTGCAGAACGCTTCTTCTACATGAGGAGAAAAGGGGGAGAGTATGTTGTTGTGGATCCGCCCTTTGCCCTTGATGTCAAAGGGGGAGAGTAACATGGTGTTTGAATGATGCCAAAAATGGAGAGAGTGACATGGAAAATAGGGAGAATGACATGGTGTCATTGTACTCTTATTGTACTTATCTGTTGTGGTAACCAAACACCATCATGGTTGCCATCAAGTCCAAAGGGGGAGATTGTTGGAAATATGATGCAGAGTGTTGTCCTTGATGGCAACCCATTGAATGAAGATGAAGACATGCGACTGTTGACATGTGTTGTCCTTGATGGAAATCCACCTGATGAAGTTATTCTTGACTTGATGGACTTGGTAAATGATGTAAATCTGATGTGATATGATGTTTGTTGACAATATGATGCTAAGTGTTGTCCTTGAAAGGCAACCCACTTGATAAAGATGATGGCAAATTACTTGATGAAGTTGTGCTTGCTAGAATATGTTCTTGATGAAGAAAATATGATGTATCTACAGTGTGCAATGAAGAAAGGAATTCAGAATGTGCTCAAAGTATGATGGAAAAATTATGTCTCTATGAATACGCGGATATGTCTAAAAAGAACGTGATAAGTCGCGTATGGGAAAAAGCGCTCAAAAAGTGCAAATCCAGGGGCCCGTGGTATTGAAGGCTCATGGTATTGATGACTCGTGGTATTGAAGGCTCATGGTATTGATGACTCGTGGTATTGAAGGCTCATGGTATTGATGACTCGTGGTATTGAAGACTCATGGTATTGAAGACTCATGGTATTGAAGGCTCATGGTATTGGTTTGACTCGTGGTATTGAAGGCTCATGGTATTGGTTTGGCTCGTGGTATTGAAGGCTCATGGTATTGTTTTGGCCCATGGTATTGAAAAATATAAACCTATATAAGGAGAAGAAATTCATTGTGCAAATCACAAGTGTGGGTGCAAGATGTCTGAGCTTGAATGAATACTTCTCTCTGAAGTAGATCTGAATGAAAGGGTTACACTTGAAGATAAATCTGAATGGATGATGCACCAGTGATGAAGAAAGGGATCTAGATCTGAAATGTATCTACTAGATCTGCTTATGGAAGGCTTAGATCTGTGATGAGGCGAACATCTAGGCGAACATCTGTCTGAAGTGAAAGGGTAAATCTGATCTGAAAATCTGATCTGAAGAAGTATGCTGCTCTGTAATAATTGAAGATCTATACGCTACTTCCTCGCGGAGGAAGCGCGTATATACGCAGCTTCAGCGAAGAGAAAGCGCGTATGCGCAATACAATATACACTGAGGTATACTCTGGTTTGTGTGGACGGAAGCGCGTATATACGCGACGTCAGTAAAGGGAAAGCGCGTATGAAAACTAGGGTTTGTTGAAGCAAGGGGTATGAAATATCTGATCTGTTCTGCTGTGTTTCTGCTATCTGATCTGTGTTGATATGTATCTGTTGATGATGTATGTTTGAGCTTAAAAGTATGGAAAGGGTTCGGTATGGAAATATGATGAATTGTGGCCTGCAAGTTGTGTTCTATTGAAGTGGTTGGATCAAGTGTGAAAATTGATGAAACGTGGTCCAAGGTGGTGCTGAGGGTTGTAGCCTTCAGTCAGGGGGTTGTAGCTCCCTTCCAGGTGAGGCTGGTAAACGAGATCGGGGGGTCGTAGCTCCCTTCCGGGAGAGGCTGGTAAACGAGTCAGGGGGTTGGAGCTCCCTTCCAGGAGAGGCTGGTAAACGAGCGCAGGTGGGTGCCTGCGTGCTGGTCAAGTCTGCGCCAGCACACTTGTTGTAAGATGTTTTCTCTATAATAAAATATTGAAGGATGAGCAACTGCAGCGGTGGTTTTCTCCCGAATTGGGTTTCCACCTAAAAATCCTGGTGTTCATGTGTGATGCTTGGTGTGATGGTTTATTCTGTTCTTACTGCACATGTTTACTATTTATGGAACATCTGATGAATGAATAATGGAATGATATAAGCAAAGAACTAATGACATAATTAGGTCTCTGTGTATACGCAAGTTTCCGGTTCAAAAGTAGCGTATGCCTTTAGAAGCCAGAAAAAGTAAAAGGATTTGATTAAGGTAAAACATCGATTCACCCCCCTCTCAAATATTTTTCCCAACAAAATTTTAGTCATGTTATAAGATATCGCAAATTAGCTACTAATAGTCGTATATATGCAAAATTTAGTCATCATTTGTAGTCACAAATTTATCATTTGTACAGCTATTTATTCATTATATAAATGACTAATTTAGTAGTTTATATGCATTTCATTAATAATCATTCTAAATGACTAATTTAGTCGTACATTCATTTTATTTGTGTTCATTAGTAATCGACATAAATTAATTTGTATGATTTAAAATGTCACACAATGTGCATGTTCATCTAATATGAAAAGACAAAGTCGCATATTTTACTCACAATACTAAAAAACATCAAATGCAAGTATAAATAATTTCAACCACATAAATTATATTATATGAAATGTTAAAATATTACAATATGAGTTTCCAACTTTATAATAGTTGGACCACAATTTACACATGAAATGATGTTTCATCACTTCAAAACATTATCGCTCAAGTTGTCAAGGCATTACGTGAATTCACCACAACTCGAAGACTTGATCATCACTTATATGTGTGTCTTATGCGAGATATTGGCTCTAAGGTATCACCAAACCAAGCTCTCTTTTTTTGCATTTGTCGTCCAATGTTATTGTTTTTCAATTCATGCTTCTTACCATCAACAATTTCCATTTCATTTTCTGAAAATAAAATAAAATACAATGCAATCGAAGAATGAAAAGCAAACAATGAACACTAGAAAATGATATAACGTTAGACTATAAATAGTTTATACACATACCTTAACATCAACAATGTCAAAGCAATTTTCATTCAACATCAATTTCGGTAGTAAATAAATGTCACGTTATTATTTTTCATTTTTCAACACATATACGATAAATTGAAAATCACATAAAACCAAGAGCAAACCTTTTCTAACCAAAAATAAACAAACAAATAATGCCTTTAATAAAACTTCATTATAATATTAGCAATGAAAAGAGAGCTAGTGGACCATTTGTGTTGTTTGACTTTGCTTATTTTTGTTATAAAGTGCTCAAGCTTCAGAACCAAATAAATGCATTAAGGAGCTTTCAAAAACTAACCAACCATTCACTAGTCAACATGAGATCACAAATAAACCATAAAATTGACTGTGCATTAAAATTGTGAGCAAACTACCTTGAAATTTTTCTTCCGGAGAAATACCTCAAAATCCCCTCGTTTTTAATAAGTTGCCATGTACCTCCATCCTTGATTTCCTTGTTATATCTTTGAATAAAGAATATCTCCTTTAGCAACCAATTTTGTGAGAATCCTACCAAGTAGCTCAAAAGCCTTGTGCGCATCAATAGTAGCAACCTAATGAAAATAGCATAACTTCAACCTAGAAACATCAAAATTATATATAGTTATAATGTTGAAGAGTGTAAACTAGGTAGGTCTTCTCAGAATGACTATGTAACTAGCATTTTCAAATTTAGAGGTAAAGTAACGCCTGGGAGTGGGGAAAACAATAATTAAGTGAAATATATGGAAATTTTAGTTCATATATCTTTCAAAAATGTAATAGGATGTTAAAATTTAAAAGAAAGTTACACTAACATAAAGGAACACTAATATAATTGTCCCAAAATAATGGCATGTTAATGATGTAGCATCGAAGATCCTTCAATAGTCGCTTCCAAGGAGATTGCTCTAGCTCTTCAAATGATTCAAAGAATCGTGGGAAACTAAATATTCAAACTCGCTCTAAATCCATCATCAAAAGGTTTTCAATGTGTTAGAAAGGGGGTATTTAAAGGTTTTTTTAAAAACTTTCAATTGCTGACACAAGACTCGCTAGTTAACTAAAACTCGCTCTAACAACTTTAAAAGATGTCATACAACCACCTTTCAATAAATTGCTATACAACACACTCTATGAAGTAATCCAGAGAACACACCAATATCCCAAGAGGAAAATGAAAAGTTCATCTCAAGAAGCATAATTTACTCAAAAATATCTATATCAAAATCATAACACTCAAAATCGTTAATGTCAAACCAAAATTTTGTAATTTTCAAGATCCTAAGTTCAGCACCAACGCTCTACCGTAGCAAACTTGACAAGAAGACCCCGACCGTTTGGTACGCTATAAGACAAGATGGTCAACAATGTCATGAATTATAGCAAGCACCTACAATTGTTTCAGCATGTCTTATCTTTTTAACCGACTGGGGAAATCTGATTTTCTCAAATGATAATTTTACATGTTTAGCTTCTGTATGCTTCGGTTCTATGATTACAAATTTCAGCTTTTGGAGGGTGTTTAATGGACCTGGGTGACAAGTTTTGTAGTGTAACTCAAGGACTTTGCATTTTATAACGTAACCTTATCCCGTTTTGACTCATCATTATACCTTTCTTACATTTTATGGTGTTGCTCGGGAATCTTTCATTTTACAACCTAACTTTGTCCCGTCTCCGGCTCATTATATCTTTTCGCTGAAAAAGGAAATACCGAGTAATAATTTAAAATGCTTATTAAATTGGAAGATTGTCCGTACATAAAAACGAAAAGAACCTAATTCATTTGATTATGATTTAACATGATTTTAAAATTACCTAACCTAGACCATAGGAGTCAAGGGGCTAAAAGGGTCGGGTTATTCTAATGACCATATTCGCTAACTGCATGATTTTTAGAGGCAAAAGCTTCGTGAAGATGGAACTAGTTGAATTCTAGCATAGAGCAGGTGGTTCTTAATATTAAATCGACAATATCATGCTTTCACATCAATTCTTTTCTCATGTGAAAAGTTAACAAGAGGCTCTTTGGAAAATGCACAGAAATAGATGAAAATAACTTAATAATTGAATTCTCATCTGGGTTGTGTTATTGTGGCTCCTCGCAATTGAAGAAGGTAGCACAGGACCTTGTTGTTAATGGGGATGGAAAGTCTTTCCCAAAAGTCAAAAATTTACAAGATTAACAACAACTTCAAGAGAGCCCAAGGTTTGCTCAATCCTTACTACAACATATGTAAAAGTTAATTTAGTTTCAAGTTGCTAGGATATAATTATCTACGAATACATAAAATGTTAACACTTATGCTACAAAAAGCTAAAATTCAATGCCCTAAATGGACCGACTACAGATGTTTACTGAAATGGACTTTGATAAATATAGAGCCGAGCTTGAGCGTAAATATTGTTTTGTTCATCACTAAATACTTGTAATAGATGTCTATTTTTAATTAACATCCTAGGACTCAAACTTCAATCTAAAGGTTGATACGTCGAAGACAGAGAAAAAAGAGGAAATTTATGGTGTTAGACGAGGAGCGCATGAGACCGCTTCTATAATAGGTCAAGTGATGTAGATGAGGATGAAAAAATTGTTTCAAATCCGTTTAACATGTTTTGATTCCAACAAAGGGAATTGGAGTAAGTATTTAACCATAAGAGTGTGTGACATTGTGATTCAAACATAGAAATTGTTTCGATTTTTCCATAAAATCGCCATAAGAACCGAAATCGATGCTACACAACACGAAGGAAGGTATTTAGTCGATGCAATGACTGGAATAAACAATTGTAGAATCTTGGTGAGCTTCTTGCACAACAACATTGTTATTATTTGAACCACGTTTTCACATTCTTCAATTTTGACCGTATTTCTTTTTCTCGTACGTAGCATATGTATGGACTAGTTGTGTCACAGCAGTGCTACCAAAGTTCTAGAGGAAAATTGACAACTATACAATCAAGTTCATGATCCGAAAGGTGTGCTTCCGTTCGTCTGTTATAGTGTTATAGTTTAATCGACATGTCTCAAAAATATTATAAATCAACGTGAGTAGGAATTAGGAGTCCCTTTAAATTGTATATATCAAATCGTTGTATCTTTATTCCCAACATGTTGCGAATGAATAGTTTTAGCTAATTCGATGTTTCCAACATATCCAGCGCCTTGTAGTAGGAACATAAAAGGCCAAAAAATGCTAGAAAATGGCGCTTATCGTGCATTTAAAGAAGCTTGTGCTCCCACTAATTGGGAAGTTAAACGAGGTTGGTTCTGTTAATAGGAGTAGGAGATGGATGAATGAACTGTAAGATTGCTTCCATACAAAGTTCGTATGTATGAACAACTTATCTATGCTCCATCTTCCGGGATTGTGGGCTCCGTGTTTGAATTGAGTGTTCAACCTTGGGTTTCTGCCCGGAAGATGAGAATTACAATTTCGGGAAGAGAATATCAAATTATGTAATCTGATTTACCGTCTCTTTCTGCATGGTGTTGTGTTATCTTATTTCGCTCATAAAACACAAACTTAGAAGTTGAGGTGGCATACTTGCTTGACCAAGTCGTGTAGTGAAAGCAATGGGCCGTATGCCATTTGATAGATAAAAATTTATGCCGATTCTATGTTTCTTATTATTCTTAGGAAGCATAAGTGTGTACGATAGTCGACCATTTCGTTCGGCCAATCCAACCGTCGCAGCACAAAGGATTATACTGGGAGTGATGGTCAAATTATGATTGCAAATCCTTGCAAAGAAAGGAAAGGATATACGTAAATCATTCATATTCAACAAAAGTATTTGGAGCATCTCACTCAAGGTTGGCTCTCTTTTTAGAGTGTTGGAAAACCTTTACATGATTGTAAGGTGAAATCTTCAAATCATAACATTATTCATGTCGTAACTGGGTAAGAGAAGTAAGGTTGACACTAGGCTATTGATCAAATTTGTTCGATGGTTACAATGTTTGCATTTTTGCATATGGGAAAACAAAGCCTGAAAGACATACACAATGGTAATAGCCAACCATCTTCTAGTTAGTCAATTGCAGTTTGAAGACCGTTTTGCAAACTAATAAGGTAATGAGTTCAACGTTGAAGAAATTCTTGCCTAGAAATATTTTGCTCTAATTCTTGTGCCTTGCTTGTCTAGACTAGTCCTAACTTCACATTTTTCTCGGGGTGATCTTTGCTTCAGAGCCGAATTGAATATGGACATCACCATCTTGTCAATTGTAGGAAAGGGGATTATGATTATATCCTCGCTCATATTTTTCGATTGTACTTGCCGAATTCGTGTTGTATTGAAAGGGAATGATCTCAAAGAAGTTATGTCGCCTTGCCAGCTGAGTGATTGCTTTTTTGGATCCCATTTTGATTTTATTTCACATGGTCGTAGTCATAGATCCATTTGGAAGCTTTAAAATCTAGAATGACTTTAGTTCCATCTTCAAAATTTCTCAACAACACAATATTATGAGGGTTATAATTAAACTGCCTCATTATGGTATATTCAATAACGATCGTCAATGTATTCTATGAGTTCTCGACATGTGTATGTTGCTTACTTGCACAAATAGCCCCCTTATATCTAGTTAGTTTTGTATATGGTATTGTGTTCGCTTCTTGAAATTACTGTTTATATCATCGGGCCTTCCTTTCTAAATTTCTTCTGTATGGAGACTCTATTGTTCATTCAAGACTTCTCCTTAAACAATTATTCTTTAAACTAAGTAGCTCGCCAAGCCAAAAGATTTACATTTGTTCAAGATATTCTCAACTATGATTACTTAATCGCCTTGGCTAGGTACATTTGATAATTGGCCGGTGAAGATATGTTATCACACATTAAAAATATTCTATCACTCCACTTTGTAATGTAACAAAATTGACAATTCAAGAAAGACAAGAGCGCTTCACTTATTTTCAAATATTTGACAACTCAAAGAAGACAAGAATCCGTAGGTTTAGCGATAAATTCACAAAATCAACCCAGGATGTTATAGATTATTCTCGTTATTACCCATTTTTCAAATTTTTATTAAGAATTTGTTGAAGCCGTGTTTTTTAATTCATTTTAAAATTATGGGTAAAATCGAAAAAACAGATTAGCTTATAACTCGTGATCGCTTTTTTCTCATACTAACAAAAGTTTGATCCCGTAGAGAAGGAAACTGCTTTGCACTCAATAAAAGGTGAAATGTTTCACATATGTTTTGAATGTCATAAAGATATTAAGAAAACATGGCCACACGAAGATTTGAGAGGTTGGTTCTTATGTTTTACCCCAAAGGAAAGTCTAAAGCATGGCCAACTGGTGGAAAGTTGAAAGAGAATTTATTTACCTATTAATGCCTCGTCTTGCTTTCAAAAGTTGGTCTCATTTCTCAACACTGTGATGTTCACGCCGACCCTAAGTGATTACAAGAGGACAATTGGGGTTCTTGAATGACGTATTCCGTATATCAAAAAGAAAGGATACCTTTATATATGAGGTTTTTGTTCAAATGATTGAAATATACAATGAACAAGTTTGGGGTCTTCTTGTTTCGTACAGCTTCCAATAAAAGACATCCTTCGATCATATGGATTTGTCTTTCTTGTTTTTAAATCTTTGGATTTCAGCTTTCGGTAATAAAATAATCCTTGACTCATAGCACATTGGAAATCCACAATTGCCAATGACTCAATGTGCGTATGCAAATCTAATAATTATGCATCTACATCGTGATGGGAGTTAATCAACCTTGGACACAAGAACCGTGTTGTGGGACAAATTAACCGAATGATCTGAGTGTACCGTTCGCACAAGCCTTAAACACAATCTTCGTGAGAATTTAAATAACATCAAGCCCTCTTGAAACCTATCTTCAAACAATAAAAACATTGTTTTGTTTGCGTATTTGGCCAAAGGCATGTTCGTGCGCAGATCTTATCGTAATTCTTCGAGGGTGTCTTCATCTTGTTGACCTTGTCAGAAGTGAGAGAGTTGACAAATCTGAGGCCACCGAGATAGGTTAAAGGAGGCACGACATATTAATGCATCACTTTCTACCTTAGGAGACGTTATTGTCGCTCTTGCACAAAAAGAGTTCTCATGTTCCCCACCGAAATAGCAAGCTCACAACTACTTCGTGATTTTTTAGGTAACAAATTCAATATTTTCTCTTGGATGAATACAGCAAGGAACCACCACTTTTCTCTAGTCTCGTGGTAATGATGTTGGACTTTTTTCTTAAGGTGGACAGCAAAACTCTAATGTTTGTAACTCCAATGTTTGCACATAAGTCCCGATCAGATGCACGTGGGGAGACAACTGACTTAAAATTTGCAAAGAAGGTTGCAACTGCTGAACTTGGTGCTGCACGTTCCAACAAGGACAAAAGTGGTCGAAGTTGGGGTGGAGCCGAAAGAATGGTGTTTGTGTTAGAATGATTCTTGAAAATATGTTGTCAATGATAGTCTTATTTGTTCTCCATGGATCAAAAGGACTAAAAACAAGGGATATTTTTGTCTCTGTTTACTTCGAGGACCTATGAGTAGTTGAAGAATCTTGATAATGAATGTCAGCTCCTCTAGAGCACTCAAGAGTCAAAGGTTTCCTGATCTTTGATGTTACAGACAATAGTTTGAAGAATGCACTGGCAAAGAAGGTAGCAAAAATTGAGCGAGAATGAGGATTGTAACCACCAATAACTAGAGATTTCCAGGATTAGAATGAGGACCTGTTTCTCACCAATGCATCAACAAATGCGTACTATCCAGATTATATATTTAAACAATCCAATGATATTATCCTAAAAGTGATAGATATTTTTTCGTGCTTTTGCGCTCGCATAACATATAATTGGAACAAACTTTTATTACTAGAAATCAATCAATTACTTATACATACCACTAAAAGTGGCAAAACATTCATAACCTTTGATCACCTTGAACATCAAGCACACTAAAAACCTTGAAAATTCCGGTCTAATAACATCGCTAAAGATCTAAAATTGACAAAGCACAATTTAATGATTATTGATTAGTCAAAATTACCATGTGGGTCAACTACTCATGTCAAAATGATGGTATATTGGATTAGGTGTGGGTTTCACTTTCATTTGAAAGAGTGAACACAACGTGGATAAAGAACATTGACTACACTAGAACCCCTAATAATGGGGTTCTAATAACATGGCCAAAAATCCAAGAAACACTAGGTTGGCTCAGCCTAAAATAGTCAATATTGAAAATACAATTTTCGACACCTTTAAAGGGTTCATGGAAAATATACAATATACCCCATTCACATTGCAATTGGAAAAGAACTCTCGTAACTAATTTGGATTTTTTTAAAGGTAATATGGCTTGCTATCCATTGAAACAAACATTAAAAAACACCTCAAAATGATTCACTATAGGTCAAGCTAATGTGACACTCATACGATTCAGAATAAATGTCAAATTTAGCAATTTTAAAATAAAGTATTCTTTTCAACTTTTGAGATGGCGTGTTGATAATTAGTGTTGCAACATTCTTTCACTAGATCCAACGTTTTGCAAACTACCAAAAGTTTACTCCCATTAATTTGTTGTTCAACCCGTTTTACACTCTTAATAGGACTAGAGCCTTAGTGAGAGTTGCTGATGGTTTAGCGTATCAAATCAAAGGAAGAATCTCATTTGCACCCTCACTTTTCAAGATATTTTGAACGTATGAAAATCAATAATTTGTAAATCGTTGTATTCAAATAAGCCACACATTGATTTTGTTGGGACTTCCAATAAGAATATGAAAAATTGTCTCTTGTTGTGACAACAAATCGTTACTGCTAGTATGCATGGTGCCATGAGATCCAACACCAAACTACCATTCCACTTACTATATATGTCGCTTTAAAATATTGTTAACAAAGCCTTGACATGACCGGACAATGAATTTTCGAAAGAAAGGTGTATGGGAGAAGGAGAAAGTAATGGATTCAATGCATCAGAGAAACACTAGGGGAAGAATGCACAAGAAGAACATTTATTTCTCGCTTTCCTTTTGGATTGCATCTGAATCAATTGGAATGGGTTGCTTCGTATCTTCTGGCATTTGTTTGCTTTGATTTTTGGTGTATTGATGTAATTCGCCCAAACAATGGAATGCATCTCATTTATGTTAGGAGTGGGAGAGTAAGAAAGAGCACCGTGGAACAATCATCCTCAGCTTGTAGCCCAGGTTCTTATGTTGTTTATGCTTTGAGTCATGAGTAAAATTACAATTAGTTTGATAAACCAATTGGGACATGGAGGGCAATATGGTGGGCCATGGAGGTATGTCAGATCAGGGTACCTATTTTATGTCAAGATGAGCTAAGAATATATCTAAATATTTATCATATTGTATGTATTTGCCACTTGCTGTATTCACCATAATAGTCTTCATGTTGATAGGTATTTATCGAAAATACCGATCTTGACCGCCTTGTAAAAATGTCTTTTGTTTCCAATGAGGGGATGATAAAGTGGAAAATGTTGCACCGAATCTAGAGATTTATATGTCTTAGATTAGTGATACATTCTCATTTGAAATTGGAACAAATAATGTTCCCATTGGAGAGGGTATTTATGGTTTAATGATTTCACCCAATATGGTGAGATAGACAAAAAAGCTGGGATGCTAGAAACCTTTTCGACTAGCCAATCAAGTGAAGTGATTCAGAGAAAGGCTTCTAAAAGATGCCAAATTCTTTCCACCTCCATATATTTCTTACAAAAATATTAGTAAATATCATATTATGTTTCTTATAATCTATGCTAAGATGAACTACCAGAAGTAGAGTAGAGCAGTAGTCAATTTCCACCGAGTCCACCAATGAATAATTTAAATTTAAATTTGAAAGTTACCTCAATCCTCGAAATCGTATTTTTAAATTGTCCTAACTGAGTGAACAAGATGAGTTAATTAGATCCGAGTTAGTACTAACCTTGAAGTGACAAGGTTTTCGGTCCTATCAACGTCATCACGTTCATATTCTCGCCACCCGAAACACACCCGGAACCCCGTAATCAAGTAGTAGTGGTAGCAGAAGCGTTGGTGCCAGTGCTAGTGCCTACTTTTATTGTCACACCCGTGCTCACAGCCTTTATGGGGAAAGAGGCATGCAAGTTGAAAATTTTATTATTAAGGATGTTTCCGCTCCTAGCACAAAGACCGTGCGTATAACAGAGATATATAGACTTGAAGTCGAACCTCAAGCTTAGCAAGTTATCCACCGTGTATATATATATATATATATATATCCAAAGGTTTTTCACCCGTGTTTACACCAATCCCAATATGAGAAGGGTGAGCACTTTTTTAGAAAAAAACCTTTTTATTCTTTGGAGGTCTCGAGGGTTTGGCTGTTTTTCTTGGGTTTTGATTTAGTGGGTCACATAGCAAAGTCTGTGTGAGAGCTTGGTTTTGCTTAAATATTTGCTACCCATTTTTATACACGAGGGCCATTCAAAGGGCCTCGTAATCCCTACCTCCCAAGTGGATTTCCCACCACTCATTTTCCAAATGATTAACCACTATCAAAGCCCAAGGAGAAGATTTTATTTTGAATTTTTTCTTCCCATGTTTTTAAGGTTGTAGCAGTTCAATCACAGAAGTGGTCTCTCAACAATTATTTTGTGTTTGGTGTTCTCATCAAGAACAAGGTCACAGTAATCGTGCTAGAGAATGAAAATACATGAATAATCAAGTTTGCCTTCTCCGTCACCACACCCTAGCAATTGATGTTTCACTGCAGACCGTCCGCACAAACCCACAATATCTTCATGACCACTACTTTTAATCGTCACAGTCGCCGCATGCCCGCTCTACTCTCACCCTATCGAGCTATGGAGCACAGTGAAACCCGGTAAACCCATTCTTCGCACCAATGCCCATTTTCTCACATACACAGTTTCCCTCTCTAACATAAGGAGAATCCATGATAAGCCTACAGACCGTCCTTCAAATGCTAAAAACAGAATTTCAAAATGATATTGTTTTTGTCTTTTAAGATTTAAATGGAAAGCTAGCAAGACCTAGTTCCTAATCCCTGGCTACGACTTGTGCAACAAACAACTAAAATTGATAAAAATACATGATTCATCACAAAACAACCACACAAGAAAGTGTTATCAACAATATATCCAATAACATGTAACAGTTAAGCATTCTCAATAGATGGAACATTTGAAGACAATGTGCTCCCCAACTTGGTCTCTTGTAAATCACATAGCTGAAAATTTCATTTGAGGTGTGTGATGTAAAGGACTATCTCAAAACCAAAGCTAGTGGGAGCCCACTCTAATGAAACAAGGTGAACCTTTAGCTACATAAAGCACTCAAAATAATAAAATGACATATTCAAGCCAATGCCCTCACATGAGGGAAATCCAAGTGATTTGGATGTAGTTTGTAGATATGCTCTAATATCCCATAGGTTAAGTCACATTTATATAGTAGAGCTGACCTAGAGTGTCCAAATATTACCTAAAAAGGGCAAGTTGATTCATAGAAACGGCCACTAACCTAAGCAAATAAGAAGAACCCACAACAACTACACCAAGGAGGGGTCTATTGAAGCAATAACCTGAACTCCACCTAGATGATAGATTGAGGAATTGCATGTTAGCAATGTATGAAGCACGTGACATATGGTTTATAATCACCTATCCTATCCCAAATCAACTCAGCAAGCCAGGTCCCATTCTGAATCCATAACTTGACCATGGCTCTAATGATCATGTCCAAAGAGGTGCATCTGGAATAAAATACATAAAATAGATTTGTTAAAAATAAACCATTCTTTGGCTAGAATGACAAATTTGTGGAATGAGCATGGTGTCCATTGTCTCCATGGACAATTCGTTGTGTAAAGGAAAGCCATTGATAAGTGTTTTTGGTCGTATTAGTGGTGCACCTTCTATCAACATATGATTATTCAGACAAATTCAAACCTAAACATTAACATTGCAGAACCATAACTTGCAATAATTGAAAAGACCTGCCCATACAATGTCATACAAAATAACATCGATAATGTCGCTTAACCTGTAAGGCGTTATGGAGTAATTATTGAGGATAACACCGCAACATATTTTTTTGTCTAGGTGTTTGGTTCACACAATGAACCTTTTGATGCATGATATCATTAAAAACAAACAACCTCAATTCAAATGGCTTGGTGATTTGTACAAGAGAGGTAAAAAATGATAAAATTTATTACAAATCATAGTAATACCTATGGCTTTTCCCGTACCACTCCAAATTGGAGTTGTTGAAGATATCAAAGACTAGATTTGCTAGCTATTACCTCACCTTAGGCGCCTTTTTGAAGGTAAGAGAGTCATTGGCTGCAATGGTATCAAGCCCACACCGGGCAGTATTAAAGGAGTTGCATAACAGCGATGGCAAGGTTTCGAACATGTGGAGGAGACGCCTGACCCTTGTTTTGGGCACGTGTGAGGAAATTTTTGAATTTCTGGTCAAGCTCATTTATCACATGATCTTTGCTTGCGTACACAGATAAACCAAAGGATTTGGAGGTTTATGAGCAACATGGGATGCGTATTTTCGAAGCAAATAAAAGATGTTGTTAAGGATAATGATCCCAACTTGTATGCTATGATTCATGACCTGTGTGTGGCACGGTGGAATAAACCAATGTTCCACTACATGCCTTGGCATATATCTCATGCCAAAATACCTCCACCAAGTTGGGCCAACCTTCGCACTGGGAGGTGGGGTTAGGATCAAACCTCACACAAACATCCGCAGGTACAAGAGGTACATGAAGGCATTAGACAAGTTATGCACCGACAGGAGGAGTGTGCT
The DNA here is from genome assembly GCA_034641835.2 of Pinus albicaulis. Classification (NCBI taxonomy): domain Eukaryota; kingdom Viridiplantae; phylum Streptophyta; class Pinopsida; order Pinales; family Pinaceae; genus Pinus; species Pinus albicaulis. The sequence goes on along the minus strand of CM076581.1, from coordinate 1,123,073,027 downwards.
AGATTGCGCCTTGAATTAGGCAAATACTGCATTGCACAAATTAATCCTTGGTTCTTTCCATGCAATGGAAGACAAAGATGTACTTGATGTTCTCACATGGTGGGTAGCATATGGCGCAGGACTTTTGCCAAAGTTGAAAAAAAGTTCTCCCACAAAGTTGTGAACACTTCTTCTACAAGAGAGGTGCTGGAGCACCTACAACTTCACATAAGGAGAAGAAACAGTCAATGAAAAATCGAGTTGAAAGTTTGGTTTATGTGGTATTCTAAGTCACCGATATGGGGATACAGTGATTCGAGGAATCGGATTCGGCACGCAAGACCTTAAAAGGATACTTTTGGGATACGATATGTTGTATATTATTTTATTAAAATATATATATATTTAAATATATATATATATATATATATATATATTAAAAATTAGATATTTTTTACACAAATTCACATACAAAATTATCGATTCAAACATGTATACATCATACTCATGAGTCACACATGACTGGCTGATCATTGATACATTGATACACCATACATGATACATTGGATACAATTGTCAAATTTACTCGTAAAGACAAGATTGAAGATAGTAAGATAGTGTAGTTTTCTGTCAAGTCATTAGAATTCAAAATGTGTTACATAAGTACACTGCCAATGGCAAATAGAAATAGAAAATACAAAAAAAATATAGTCTACAAGACTACAAGCCTGAAGCCTCAATGAGTCGGAGACTTAAGAGTCAATGAGTCATCAATCTTCATCATCATAATCAGCATCACTGTCCTCATCCCAATCATCATGCTCGCCACTGCTCTCCTCTGCCTCTGATGCATCCTCCTCCTCTGCCATCTCTGCATCTGCTGGTGTGGAGGATGACACCTCTACTCCATCATCAAATGTGACAGCCTCTAGCACTGGTGCATTGAGATCCAAGTTGGCCAATGCCAACTCAACACTGCTGTCCAGACCCATATGTGAAGAACCACATCACATGTGCCCACTGACAATCCTCCCTCTCTGCTATATAAGGACGGAGCGGGGTTGGTGTGCCATACCATTGTCTACTGTATACAGTGCACTCAAACTGCTCTTCTTCCCCCTATACAAATTCCATATGTTCATTCCTCCCATAGCAGGGATGAAGTCACTGAGAGAGGGAGCCTCATGGCAGCTGCTTGTTGTGAGGGCTTATTGCTAAGGTTGCCCACCAAGAATAGGGCTTCTTAGCCCCCCTGTCTCGAATCACATCATAGCCTGCAAATCGCCCAGTGCAAGTGGAAAACTCTGCAAAGGCATCCTCCACCTCATCAAGGGATGCCCTCTCCTAAAAAATCCTCCTCAATGCATCTTTCCTCCCTGTGAGATTTCACTATCCATGTGAGGAGGGAATCTGCAGGAAGGTCCACCATTCAGCCACTCATGGTTGTAGTATTTTGGGTTCAAGGAGTGAGCCAAACAATGTAAAGGTGTGCAATTCTTGTCCCATCTGCTGACAAGAATATCCTGTATGACGGTGAAGAAGGCCTCAAGTGATGTCTCATACTCTAGGCACTGACTCTGTAAAACAATGGTCCTCACAGACTCAATCATGGAATCCCATCCCTCATAAACCTCTCCTAGGATGGGTTGGTCTGTATCTACAAATCGGAGCAAGGAAATGATAGGCTCCATGATCTGAATAACTAGATCTACCTTCTCCCACCATATATCATCCAACACTGTGTCCTTCACCTTCTTTGAGGCTGCTTGATCCATCTTTCTCCAAAAAGACCAAAAATCTGAAATAACCATGGACCCAAAAGCAGTCTTGACCTCCCTCAACCTCTTCAACATGATGAATGAAGAGGCAAACTGTGTATCTACAATCTTCAGCAATGATATATTGCAGTACTCCTTATAGATAGTGAGGGCATTTGTATGGTTTTTTACAAAGTTGCGGATATGTCGTGCATCCTCAATAATGGCTCCAATCCAAAGCACATCAGAAGCAATAGATTTCAGTGCCAAGTTCAATGAATGGACAATGCAAGGTGTCCAAAATACTTGTGGATATTTTTCTTCCACAATCATGCCAGCGGCTTTGCAAACAGGTGCATTATCTGTAATGATTTGCACACAACAATCCACACCTACATTTTCAATAACTTTAATAAACAACTCACCCATATATTGTGCATCCTTGTACTGTCCAAGTGCATCCACTGATTTCAAGAAAATTGGACCATTCAAGGATGACACCATGAAGTTGATGAGTGGGTGGCGTGTTGGATCTATCCGTCCATCAGAAACAATGCTAACCCCAGATATTGGCCATGCTGATTTATTAGGCTCAAGCATTTTGTCCACCTCTTTCTTTGCCTTTGTCAACAATGTGGTTCTGAGCTTCTCTGACCCAGGAGGCACATACCCTGATGGAGCCCCATGACTAAGAGCTCGACACATCTCAATAAATAGAGGTGACCATGCAACATTAAAGGATATGAAGTTATGATAGAAAAAAAATGCAATGGTGAGATCAAGCTCTTCCCTCTTCTCTTTTTGGAAAATATTGTCCATTGGACCAACTGCAGTTGCCTTTCTCTTTGCTAATTCTCCCCTACTAAAAGTCTCAAAAGGGAACTTGTTGCTGCTTTTCCTTAAGAATGGAAGGGGGTCATCATTCTTGTTTTTTTATTTTATTTTGTTGCCACATTTGCCTCACCAATACCCCGCTCTTTCTCCAATTCCTTCCTCTTTGGCGATTCAATTGTTGTACAACATTTAATGCCACAACCTGGAATACCCAACAAATGAGCTTTCACACGGAAATATGTGCAAGTGAACTTGCCGTGGCAAAAATTGCATTTCCATGAACAATTTCCTCCTCCTCCTTTTTTTGCTGCCCCTTCCTCTCTTGTCACATATTTCCACAATGGGTATTTGGGGTCAACAATTTGTTTTCCCTGCACATTTGAAGTTGCTGTTGCAGCCCCACTTCCAATGGATGGAATACTTGCAGACCCTGATGAAATAGGGACAGGTGGGGCATCTCCAATGGAGACATTCTTCCCCTTTCTTTGCCCCTGTCTTGATACCTTTGATTGAGCCATGAATACTGTAAAAAATAAACAAAAATAACCAAATATATAAAACATATGCACATGCAAACACTAACAGCAAACTAAATGCAAAATATAGAGGGTCAGTGCACTTACCGGATGCTCGAATCTCTTCGAAAGAACTCCCTTTCTCTTTGCTCACACTTGCTCCTTTGCTCACCCTAGCTCCTTCTCACTTCACAAAATGAAATGGGTGAGAAAGAATGAAGAAAAACCTCACTTTATCAAAGAAACAGCGCTTTTTTTCTAACCGGCGGGTCCGGCCGTATCCGTACAGGGTATGATCGGGATACGCCGTACCCAGTGAATTGGGGGTGAATTCGATATGAATTCGAATCCGATATGAGGATTCGAGATTCGGTGACCATTTTGGACGAATCTGGTTACTTAGTGTGCATTACAACTTGAGGTTGTTGAGCCATTACTGTGATCGGGCAAATGAGGATCAATCATACAGAGTCTGGGACAACAACCCAGAGGATGATAATTTGGAGGACGGCACGGTACATATGGAAGACGGCCCTGGACTAAAGTTGGATTAGTAACAACAAATATTGATGCTATGCATGATGAAAATTCAAGTACAGACAGAATTGAAGAGTTAAAGAGCACCTGAAATAAAATTCATATCAAGAAACAACATTTACACAAATATGATCACAGAAGACATTGTCGGTGAAAATATTACCCATATTTTTCTAACTAAGGATCTTATTAGAAACACCACAAGTTGACTTAAATGTAATGGGCATTAAAAATGCCATAACTATGAAATTTGGTCAATCAAAGCATCATTCTCAAAATTGACAAGTTTAAGAAGTGAACTATCGATCGTGATGGGTATTGACCTCTTGACAACACTGAAAAATCTGCAGGCATCTACATTGTATGTAAGTGCCTAACTCTGGAATGGGAACATAATGAAAATAATACAGACCAACCAGGAAGAATGTTACTCCAGGCTATCTCAACTTGACCAACAGCGAGTATGTGGTGATCAACAAAAGTTTTAAATTAAATGGAAACAACTAACAACATCTATCGAAAAAGCTTATTCTTCAGGGACAGAATGCCATTCAGGAAAATAACAAAATATAAAATGGGATAGAGATCTCCTCCCAAGAGTATTAATTACTTTGGAAAAACATTTGAAAACCTCTTAGAACTGTCTTCGAACAAAGCTTAACAAGTAACTTGCATATACCTGTGTCACCAGCTTGCAATTGCATCGATTGAATACATGGTGTCACCCCTTCCAGAACATACATCTTGTTGTTATCATTAGGCCAAAATCGAAACTGAAAGATCCACTCCTTGACTTTGGCATATTGAATTTTTAGAGGTAGCCCTTCTGGTTGTGATATTGGAGGGAAATAAGCCTGTCCATGAACATTATAATTAAAATAACAGAAATCCCTCATAAATAGGAAAATAAAATACCTACTCTGTTAACAATTCTGCCATGCAAACACACTAAGATTTCACTAGAACCTATAGAATTACACACATATACACATATTCACAAAGTTGCAGATAGAAGGGAGAAAGACAACATGATTCATTAAGCATAGGGCATGAGAAAAATCGCATAGCCTTCATATGAATGAAGGAGACACAAGTTACATAAACCCTTCAACACCCAACCACCAACATGTGAATTAATTTTAACCATTGTAGCTTAACTTTATTACATCATAACATAACTCTATAAGATAAAGTACTCCTAACTTAAATTTCCTAAGCTAAGCTATGGTACAAAATATGACCATTATAAAGCCTCTATCCCAACAAATACATACAACAATATCATCTTCAAGTTTTTAATAGAAACATACAACAATATATTCAAAGTCTTTTGTGAAACCCAAGTTGTTTTAATCAACACCAAAAAAGATGCCTAGAAGGCCCCTGAAGATATCCATGCTGTAGTGAGGCTGAGGAGGAAATGAGCCACCTGTTGCTGATCTATCTATGAACCAAGAATATATCTTTTACTTCACTAGGTAGACCTACCTGCTTCGAGTTCTGTTGATGACTGGTAAATGACTACCCTAAATTACTCAAATTTTCACTTCCTTGATTTTCTGTTAATGCAAGTGAATTTAAATGAGATGAAAAGTTCTCCACACCAGTATTAGTGGCCACCTTTTCATAGGCCTCTGCAGACACAAAAACAATAGGAGTAGATGAAATATTCGGACTAACTTCAACATCAGAAATATAACAATCACTCTTTAGTGTATCACTACAACCGAAGGCAAGATCATAACTTAAAAATTGGCCCCTTCTAAAAAAACTTTCTTTGTTATGTTCACTTATGAGTGAAGGGTAGGGCTTACTGTGAATGGAGTCATCTTTAGAAAAATATCTTGAGAATGTATTTTTGCCATCAGAAACATGCTTCAACAAGCTGCTTGACTTCAACTACACTTGTTGGTCATCACATGATGGATAGAGTTGCTTATTTTGTGTCTATAATGCATGAATTTGGATTCTCAATAATTTCACCTTTAATTGAAGAGACAATGTTCACAAAATGCACCTTTTTTAGCCCATTAGATATCATTGGTTTTAAAGGCTTAGACCTACCAAACACATCATGAGACTCCTGTTGTTTCAGTTGATGTTTTGGAGCTGCTGCTGCTTCAACATTTGAATGCACAGAGTAAGGTTTAACTTCTTCACTGTATACATTATAGCTATTCATGGATATATTGTGTTGAGTCATTAATTTCTGGAAGCTTACCCCTGAATCAAATCCACCTGTGCCAAAATAATCGCCCCCTTTTTCACCTAACCTTTTAAATCTCCAATCTTTTGGCTTGGGCTTCCAATGCTCTCAATATCGGCAGTTAAAGAGATAAATGTATCTTCAGCTAAGGATTTTCTCGTTTGATGTTCTAGGACATAAAATTTTTGCTCCACTAACTCTTCTAGATGAACTACTTTATTCTGAATGTCCCTTATAAGAACAAATTTGTTATCAAACTTCATATATTCTGCTGCTTTTTTTACTACTCCAGCATCCTTTGTAGAAAACTCTGTAACTAGCCCAGAAGTTTCTGTTTTTCCTTGATATACCTCACCAAATCTTCCAAAAGATGAATAAATATCAGCAAAAATCAATTCACTCACAGATTCTGAGTGAAAAATGGTTTAGGTTTCCATATTCTTGATTATAAGACACATTACAAAATGTGATAGGCCGACAATTGCTCACTATGTTTATCTTCTTGTCTATCTTAAAACTTGTGTAATTTATCTTGTTGTTGAAGTGAGACACCTTGTATGTGTCTCAAACAATTGATTTGTCACAATATATTCAAAATTATCCTACATTTCCTTCAATAGATGTGTGAATATTCAACAGGGAAATTTTCCTCCAATTACCATTATGGCAGAATCATATATGAACAAACAGTCATATTATGTAAATACAAAGACAATCCCAAACCTTCCTCTCAAAGAAGTAACATGGTTTTGTGGAGGATACAAGGTAGATGAGATTGGCAAGCATCCAATATTGCAAATCCATGTTTTTCTGAAAATAATGTGATGACCAAGAAGCCACAAAAATAATGTTGATGCTAGTTGGGCCCCAACAGCTTGGACTAGAGTTGTAACATCTAGAGATGAGTCATAGACACATTTAGCAAATTCAGGCATAGCTCAAGACAGTGTAAGACTAGACAGAGCTTTTTTGTTATAGAGAACACTCATGTATCTCAACTAGACATTTTGAAGTGGATTGATGAACAATGTGTAACAAAGATGGATTTGATGTTTCTCTTGTTTTAGCCATGGCCTTCAAGCTTGTTAGCACATGACAGGGAAGCTCTATCTAGATTGTCAAGAATATTCTCATGTTATGACTGCTCTTCTGCCACTAACTTTACCTCCAACATCGTTGCACAAGAAATTAATGTCCAATGTGCTAGCAGTTTATATTATTACAAAGATGAATGGTCATAGTTGAACTATTTCTGATTTGAGTGAAATTAAAACATAAACATAAAATAATATAATCATGATATATCATTTGGAGAATTTAACCTGTCATAAGTAAAATTTTCTTCCAAGATCTCATGAGTATGCTAGAATATATCTCAATCATCACCAACTTCTTTGCAAATCCCATACTAGCAAAAATGTTCGATGTGACTAAGGATAGGTATAACTTACAATTCATGGTTCTCTTCTAGAGTGTTAAATGTGATTATTAGATGAGGAAACTTATTCTAGTAGATACAGGGGCTTTGGGCCTATCATATAACTTCAATGGAGTTATGATTATAGCACAAGACTTGATACAAATCACTAAACACTAGCCATCTTGATATAGTCCTTTAAGCCTCCTAGAAAATTGTAGTAAGGTTGAAATGGAGACTCGCACATATTCTTTTGACTATGGACATATTTTAGAAAGATTTGGTTGGACTGTACTAATTTTGCAATTTTTTTGTTCATGGTGGAATTCAACACCTATAGACATAGTAAATGGAACTTGAATTAATTAGAGCACAACCTTTATTAGGTGCAAATAGAGGTCCATCTCTAGCATATTTAGGGCATGTACTCTAGCATATCATGCGGACTTCATCAATCATATATATATATATATATATATACTTATACTTTAGAGTTCAATTGGTGGCTTCAGATTCCCTTCTGGCAACATCTCCTTGTAATAACATGGGAGTATGTGAGTGCGGTGGGTGCATGAAAGAAATAAATTTCCTGCAAACCTACAACAACACTGATTGAGTGGGACAGTGGCAATATTCTATTGTGCACAAAGCATATTGGCTCTTAATGCTAATGGCGATGAGTTTTCATTCAAATTGGCCCCATTATGGAAGGAGGGACCAACTATGTATGGCTGGACTCATTGCTTTGTTAATATCTCTATGGGACCCCACCACCTTTATTTTGTGAAGGAACAGCCGGGAAGGAGACTGTTCATGATCTTGATGTGGGTGCTTCCATGCATTAACATATGTGAATTGCTCTTTAAGTCGATGTACCCATTGGATCACTGGAACAGGTGGAGTGGCCGAGGAATCCATTTGGGTTTTGCTGGGTTTTGTAGTTTCCTAACTGTAATTTCCTACTTTCAGGATGGTGAGCAAGAATTCTCTCAATGTTGATTCAGCACCTCCCCAGGCAAGTCCCAATGATTTGCATAATACCTGTAAAGTGTATAAATGGTAGATATGAATGTTTTGTTTTTATTTTACTACCTTTCATTTTCAGTGAATATGATATTTGAGGTTCAGAAACTTATCCCAGTGTCTACTGAGTTGTTGGGGTACTCCTATTCTACTCATGAAATACTAGAATTGCATATACAGATGATTATAGGTTGTGTTTATATTTTCTTGTCTATGTGCAGAAATTTATTTATATGTGTACGAGTTATCCTTTTGCTAAGCCTGCTTGCATCGATTTTGAGTGCCAATTTTTTTGTTAAAGAAAGAATCCCAAGAACTTTTGTTACCATTTGAACAGAGCTGCTAAATTTTTTGTTTGAGATGTATTGGTTATTGAGAGGTGGAAGTGAAGTTTAGTACCTAACTGTGTCTTATTCCACTTTGTGATTTTAAGTACTAATACTAGAAGTAGCCATGGTATCAATAAAGCACAAAGATTTTAAATAGTTTACATGGCTTGTTAAGCTTTCCCTTGTAGGTAGCTATACTAAAGTCTAAGAGTGTTCTAGAACTTGAAAATACTCAACTATTTTTATAGAATACATAGAACAGGCAGAGATAACTGTAGATGTTTTTTTTTACAAACTTTTTTGAAACTTTTTTCTCTAACCCTTAGATGCAGAGCAATGCTTAGTCTGGTTCTAATCATATACGAGGTTTAACAAAACCTAACTTACTTGAATGATGAAGAATAATATTATAACTTACAGATTATCTCTTTTTTGGCACTTAAAGGGAATACATTCTATTTTTCGCCACTTGCATGGAGGGCACATTAATGAAGGATTTCACCACATTCTCTCCTTATTCCTAGCATGCAAGAGGGTACATAAATTGGAGATTTACATTATTTTTCTAAGCTTGAAAAAGTTCACCCTAGTAGAAAATATGTCTTTGGAGTCATATGTGTTATTCCTATCTTCATCCATAATTATGTGACTGGTCTTTGATACTCATTTAAGACCTTCACAAGTTGTAATAATATTACCTAGGATAAAATGTCTCTTAATAAACTCCAGTTGATCAAGAAAAATGGTTCAGGCTGCAAGTTAAGTAGCTTAGACTTGTACTAGATGTTGCAGATCTGTATACTCTTTTGACCTGTCGAAAATATTGTATTGAGGCCTCCTAAGACCTACATTTTCTTACCTGTACAGTAAGCAAATTTTCTTGTAATTTTTAGATCTTTGGAAAATACAGTTTGGTCTTGTAACTACTGTGATTTCATACTTAAATCTTGGAATAATTTGTGGACAATGGAGGATATCCATTCAAGCCTATGCCACCATCTCATCCTTGGACTGGTGGAATTAGGTTAGAAGTTCTTGAAATATTTTGAGAATAGTTTATTAATAATTGGATGGAAATTTGTTGCTTCTTGTGAGCAGACCTGAAGAGATAAGGATAAAAATCTTGAAGAGCACCTTGTAAAAGCAGTGTATTGAAGAACCATTTTATGTAGTTCAGAAGTGTTTTAACAAAATCATGATTGAAGAACATACAACTATTTTATGAGTCTATGTGAGCAGGCATCAAAGAATTCCTACCATTGTTTAATTTTTATCAAAAATCATTCCATGAAAATCCATGCACGGCATCATATGAAAACTATGTTGCCTGCTTTCTGCATGACAAAGAAATGATAATACCATAATAATGTTCATAACAAAACTTAGCTCACCAATAGTCTCCACAAGAGCACACTCCATCCTTAAAATGATGGAAATGGTTGGCATCCCTAACAACAATTTCTCATTCTACAATTCTTGAAATGAACTTAATGGTAGTGTGGCAATCACCACAGACATGAAGATTCTTGAAAATTCTTATTGGAATCCCACTGGGTGTGCTGATAAGACCAAAATATATCGCCATCTTTTCACTTTGATAGCTCAGAAAGTCATCTTTATATTCATCCTCCACATCATGCAAAACAAAGTTTGTGTCAGGCACATACCCTGCCTTCTTAATATGCTCAGATAGTGTTTCTAGCATTGCATAAATCTCTTCTACTTGTGGATGAGATCTATCTCCTACAATAAATTCATGTACCCTATTATTTGCTTCAGTCCAGCTGCAACCTGGAATTTTTCTTAGACTTGTACTAGATATTGCAGATCCGTACTCTTTTGACCTGTCAAAAATATTATATTGAGGCCTCCTAAGACCTACATTTGCTTACCTGTAAAGTAAGAAAATTTTCCTGTAATTTTCAGATCTTTGGACAATATAGTTTGGTCTTGTAACGACTATGATTTCAGACTTGAATCTTGGAATAATTTTTGGACAATGGAGGATATCCATTCAAGCCTATACCACCATCTCATCCTTGGACTGGTGGAATTAGGTTAGAAGTTATTGAAATATTTTGAGAATAGTTTATTAGGAATTGGATGGAAATTTGTTGCTTCTTGTGAGCAGACCTGAAGAGTTAAGGATAAAAATCTTGAAGAGCACCTTGTAAAAGCAGTGTATTGAAGAACTATTGTAGGTAGTTCATAAGTGTTTTAACAAAATCATGATTGGGAATATTTATTCGGCATGTTTGGAAACTTTATTAGGCTTGGATTGTTAATTTCCGAACATGTTCTATGCCATCTCAGATTAGGGCACAAAATACTGAAGCAGATAGAACAAATAAATCGATCGATGGAAGACAAGCCAACAAAGAAGAAGAATGATGGTGTTACGGCGATCAACAGGATGCTTCAACCAGCAAAGTCTCCAATAGGTCATTCAGCCAAGCATGTCACACAACCCTAGAACGCTACATCAGGAAGCCTTAATTCAGCTCCATGAGAAAGCCCTAACACAAATGCACTAAGGGAGAAGATAATTTCCTCCACACAATGTGTGTGAAATGATCTCTAAAACTCTCCTATTTATAATCACCTGCGGGGGTGTGTGACACGTCCTTTAAGATATTTAAGTCTATATTATATTCCAGGCTGACCTAGCACATAAGTGGAATAAATTCAAAATACATGTTCTGCTCATCCGATCACGCTGATATTTAGATCAATCTTACACCTCTCTGAAAGAGGAATCCAATGAAAATATCGGGATCATCATCTAAGCAGCACAACCCGGAGTTTGGACCTAGTTTCCCAAATTAACACTCCCTCTCAACTAGGGAGAACTTCGTCCACTTGTGCGATCCAAACATCGTGCGTCATCCCGCCGTAACTTGCTTTGCTGGCTTCTTTATTTCAAAACAAAAGTGGGTCAGTCACCAAGACATCATTCCCGACTGACAGATTCAAACCAGAAGTCATAAACCTCTATAGGACTCACAAAGAGTCTCATACCAACTTGAAGTTGGTTTACCTGACCCGAAGTCAGTTGGAGGTCCGAAACCTCACTGGGACTTAAAGGAGTCACACACCAACCCGAAGTTAGCTAGAGGTCTGAAACCTCGCTAAACTTGATCCTAGATCAAGTGGTTGGACACGTTCCATCCTAGACATAGAGAGTACGACAATATTCGATGCGTCCATCAATCTTACTATGGTCTCTATTCACATTTCCCACCTCATTGGCCAAATGAGAGGTACTTCCCATGAGTTCGAAATTCCATGGGTAGGATGCATATGGGGCATAGATCAAAGAGAGGTAAACCAACTCAATATAATCACGGTCCGACGGAAGCATACCAACTAGGTTCGGCAAGCCTAGCCCTATGGTTGGTTATAGCACCAAGACGTTATCCCCAAAAACCCCCTAGAACTCCCAGAGCTCATCATCCAACAGGATCCTCCAAATAGGGTCATTCCACAATTCCAAGATTCTCACGTAGTGTATATGCCATTCAAGAATCATAGCCATATACTGCCACATATCTGTCATACATCTTGTTAGGTGTCATATATTGTCATATCATGGATTATAGTGATGATATAGCATTATTTATCATATTCATCAGAAGATATTAATCTTCATGGTTATATATTTTTCCATATGCCTCTGAAGATAACACAGATATAGATTTTTCCATCTGTCATATGGTGAGGTCATCCATACTCTGTCATAACCCATAGATTTTGTTAAGGCCCTAAACACTCCAACAGCTGCCTAGAGGACTGTGGCTTCACCTCCACAAGATCCTCCTTCCTAAGTTGTTCATGATGGAAACTCTCCTGAGTTAAGGATACTGTCACAAGTTTACTGCTAATATGAATTTTGTAAACATAGGTATGACTTTTTATGTCACCGTCATAATGACAGTGACATAGAATCATAGATTACATTCTTACTTCTTTTCTATGGTTGTTGTTGCCCACAGCCTTCACTGTCATTTCCATTTTCATTTATCATCACTCACATCACCAGAGATGCAACAAAACCCATGTTGAGCATGTACAAAAGGCTGACACTTCCCATTTTTGTACTAGAACTTTGGCCTATGGTTTAAAGACAGGTGGCAGAAGGCAGATTCCGTTTTTAGGTAGACAGTTCATCACAAATATATTACATAGGACCAGTAGCTATAGAAAAGAGGTATAATAGCCGATCTCAATGTCCATTATGCAAAAGTAATATAATTCATCTTTTTCCTTTACAACCATTATCTTTATTTCTATAGTAGATTCTGGAAATATTCTGCAATGCAATTTGAGAATGAAATCATCCTTTGACTTTCTGATCGGATTCCAAAATACTTCTAAAATCTGCAACTAAGTCAAATTCAACTCCTTTTTGACTTATTTAAAAGGACTTTTCTTCAATTTTAGCTTCTGTTGAAGCACCTAAATTTCTTATCGGGGTCGTTGGAAAGTTGCGCCCTTTCTGGAACATGGCCCTGCAACGATTGCTCGACAACTTTCCGTAGAGAGAAAAGTAATGCTAAGTGAATGTGTCTTCAGCTGGATAATCAACATTGATAATTGAGAGGTCATTAGAAGCCCAAAATGGTTTCTGTAATTTAAACTGTGATGAAGCCTTTACTACACAGATACAGAAGGGATAGTGATGGTTCACCACACCATTAATTCAAACAATGTAGAGATATTATAATTCAACACAATGTAAACACCGCATGAACTAATGTTGTCATGCCATTCTTGATCCTCCATAGAATTGGATTATTCACTCACTATTGGTTTCGCACTGTTGCGCCAGAGATCAGACAAATCGATGTTGAGCATGTATTGCACATGGCAGTCATGAGGTGCCTGAAGTGGGAGCCAAAAAAAGTCAACGCAACCGTTTGTCTTGGATTACTTTCACAGGAGGGCACAAAAAACACAAATCATTCTCGCTCTATTCTTCATGAATAGAAACCATGTTTATCTTAATGAAATCAATATGCCATCACACGGTCATACCCAGTAAGCTCTCGCACCTCCTACACCATAGTGTGACACAACAATCGAATATATCCACCAGGTAGAGACTGGAAATGGCCTTGGCATCCAGCTTGTAAGACTGCAGTGCACCAACTGTAGATACAGGCACATCGAGAAGCGTCACTGACTCAAAGTCTATGAGCAACTCTCCATCTATTCTGGTAAGAATGGCGAACTTCCCAGAGCTATTGCAACAGAAAAATATTGGGTTCAGAAGATGCATGTGACCATTGTAAAATTTGCTACAGGAGTCGAAGCTTGGTCGATGGTTATCTCAATGAAGGACTCACCCCGCGCATGCACGACCTCGATGGCTGCACTACATGAAGCGTCATATGAACGCCAACACAGGTCATCAGTTTGCCATTGCCATTCCACTAGTTGACCTAAAACGGAAGAAATTCATGTGGCTGCTAAACTGAAATTTGAGGAAGTAGCCATGACTATGGAATTTGACTTTGAGGAAGACGCCATGACTGAGACTCTCTTTAGCTTCAACTTACTAGAAATTACTCCCATTATCTTTTAAATTATTTAGGTGAGGAGATCCGGTGGGCAGTGCTGCATACCATAACCTTCTCCGTGATAGATGACCCCCACCTTTATTTTATACATATCCAGTCGTCAACCTTCCTGTTGCTTGTTGCGGCTAAAAAAAACGTGTTGAAAAGTGACTGACAGCCCTGGTTAGGGCACATGTTGTTCCTTTCAGTACACCAGCCTCTCTGGGCTACGGTCCACATACGCTGCTCTTACATTGTGTCATATTCAACACTTTAACACTTTTAAAATTGCATGCTTAAATTTTCACGATGTCACTTGTTGTGGTATGGCCTACGGCCTACCACATTTTTATTTTTATTTTTCTTCTGAGGCTAACGACACCCTTAATCACCCTTAGAATAACCCATATCTCGCTACCCTAGATAAGTTGGGCGTTGTCTTCTCCTAGCTCTGATACCATGTTAATTTCTTAACATGTTCTATGCCATTTCAGATTAGGGCACAAAATACTGAAGCAGATAGAACAAATAAATCGATCAATGGAAGACAAGCCAACAAAGAAGAAGAATGATGGCGTTATGACGATCAACAGGATGCTTCAACCAGCAAAGTCTCCAATAGGTCATTTAACCAAGCATTTCACACAGCCCTAGAACGCTACATCAAGAAGCCCTAATTCAGCTCCAGGAGAAAGCCCTAACACAGAAGCACCAAGAAGAGAGAAGATAATTTCCTCCACACAATGTGTGTGAAATGATCTCCAAAACTCTCTTATTTATAATCATATGTGGGGGTGTGTGACACGTCCTTTAAGACATTTAAGTCTATATTATATTCGAAGACGACCTAGCACATAAATGGAATAAATTCAAAATACATGTTCTGCTCATCCGATCGAGATGATATTTCGATCAGTATTACACCTCCTCGAAAGAGGAATCCAATAAAAATATTGGGATCATCATCTGAGCAGCACAACTCGAAGTTCGGACCTAGTTGCCCAAAATTAACATGGATAGACAGATCTAGCCAGATTTTATTCTTGTGAACATAAAAGGGCCATGATTGAAGCATTTTATAAAGCTACTTTGAAGTGCTTGAAGACTTGTTTGAACTTGAATACATCTTGTTGGGAGAATTGTTGAAGATCTTTTTGAAGGCTTGTTGAGTTACTGGTAGACTTTTGAAATATACTAAAGCCGTTGAAGATACATTTGGAGTAATACCATTGATGTAATTATAAAGTAACTTTTGAGACATGAAGAGGGGATTTTTTACTAGTGAATGGTAAGGCAGAACTGGAGACACTTTTACAAAGCTAGATTAAAAATGATGCGATGAGGACATATTGAAGCTAAAATTAAATAAAAATTGAAAACTTCTACCCTTAAATAGGATAGATGGCATCTCACCTTGAGCTTGGACATTGAGGATTTAGTTTTTTGAAAGTCCACATTGATCAAGTTGATCAAGAAAAATGGTTCAGGCTGCAAGTTAAGTAGCTTAAACTTGTACTAGAAATTGCAGATCTGTATACTCTATTGACATGTCGAAAATATTGTATTGAGGCCTCCTAAGACCTACATTTTGGACATGTGCAGTAAGCAAATTTTCCTGTAATTTTCAGATCTTTGGACAATATAGTTTGGTCTTGTAACTACTGTGATTTCAGACTTGAATATTGGAATAATTTGTGGACAATGGAGGATATCCATTCAAGCCTATGCCACCATCTCATCCTTGGATTGGTGGAATTAGGTTAGAAGTTCTTGAAATATTTTGAGAATAGTTTATTAGGAATTGGATGGAAATTTGTTGTTTTTTGTGAGCAGAGTTGAAGAGTTAAGGATAAAAATCTTGAAGACCACCTTGTCAAAGTAGTGTATTGAAGAACCATTGTAGGTATTTCAAGTGCGTTTTAGTCGCATTTCAGCTTTTCGATATGGAAACATGGCTGATACATGGGGGGGCAACGTTTCCCGCAACATATCTCTCCAGTCACTGACCAAAATTAACTTGTAGAAAAGAAAAAAATTTGCATGTATTTTACTTTTAATGTATTTTGCGATGTTTTTTATTGGTCTTGAGTAAGTTTTCAAATTTGACATAACACAATCAAGAATATTGACAAATGTTACAAGTGGGTTTTTAAAGATTTTATGCCATTCAAGAGTGTTTTTTAAGCTTGATATGGTGGGTGTCATAAAGCAGTCATCGTGGCTATGAAGAAGGAAATTCTATCGGGCTTGAAATATAGTCAATAAATATATAGACTTTGATGTGTAAAACAAGAACTTTTTTATTTTTATTTTGGGTAAACTAATATATACTACTTTTTTTGGTTTTATTGTAGGCAAACTAATGTATACTATATAGTAGAAACTAAACTAAGGTTGGCTATCACTCCATATGCCCTAGGAATCATTTAGGCCCACCTGGCATGAGCCTTATGAACCCACAAGGATGTAGAAAAAAACATAAAAATAAATGAGTTACATAGAATTTGCATTATGTTGTGTCGATTGTTTGGCACAGGTGCATATTAGTAACTATAAAAGACAGCATAAATGATAAACTAAAATAAATAGAAACTATAGAAATGAAATAGGTTACCAAACAAAAACCTACAAATGCACAATGGACAAGTGTTTTCAATAATTCGAAGAATGCAAATAATGAAGAATAATTCTTATAGTTTTCCTTCTGGAGATAATGGAAAAGCTGAGAAACCAATAATAAATGACCATTTCTAAATATCTGTAACAAAATATCAACATATGGTTGAGTTCCTCCTTACCTTGTTTTAATGCATTTTGGGCTGTAGCTGAGTTTTTGGCACACTGCTGGTGATAGATGATCATTTCTGCAGGATAGGAGTTTTTGGGGCTAGGTTCAATTTTTGGTGCTTTGCTATAACAAGAATAATAAAAGTGTTCTTGGTGATAACCTTATTCTCCTTGTGCTTTACTTTGCAAAATTCCCTTGATCCTCGTGATTTAAGGCACCTCTTGTTGTTACAACCCATGTTATGGGCATTCTCTTATTGTTGTTCTCAAGTTGTTCCTACTGACTTTGGGAAACAACTCTTGAAGGATAAATTCATACTGATTTGAAATCTCTTTTTGAAGGAGTCTCAATTCTAGTTTGATTTCCCTTTTCAACATCTTTGAATTCCTCTGTTATGAAAAACAATACACCATTTCCCAGGTCCATGTAATGGAAAAATGCTTGGCAGTTTATGTTCCAATAGTTGTAGCACATGATGGAGTACATACAACTATTTTCTCAGTCTGCGTGAGCAAGCATCAAAGAATTCCTATCATTGTTTAATTTTTATCAAAAATCATTCCATGAAAATCCATGCATGGCATCATATGAAAACTGTGTTGCATGTTTTCTGCATGACATAGAAATGATAATACCATAATAATTTTCATAACAAATCTTAGCCCACCAATAGTCAACACAGGAGCACACTCCATCCTTAAAATTATGGAAATGGTTGCCATCCCTAACAAAAATTTCTTGTTCTACAATTCTTGAAATGAACTTAATGGTAGTGTGGCAATTACCACAGACACAAAGATTCTTAACAATTCTGATTGGAATCCCACTGGGTGTGCTGATAAGACCAAAAGCTATCGCCAGCTTTTCACTGTGATAGCTCAGAAATTCATCTTTATATTCATCCTCCACATCATGCAAAACAAAGTTTTTGTCAGGCACATACCCTTCCTTCTTGATCTGCTCAGATGGTGTTTCCATCATTGCATAAATCTCTTCTAATTGTGGATGAGATCTATCTCCTACAATAAATGCATGTACCCTATTATTTGCTTTAGTCCAGCTGCAACCTGGAATTTTTCTTAGACTTGTACTTGATATTTCAAATCCGTATAATCTTTTGACCTGTCAAAAATATTGTATTGAGGCCTCCTAAGATCTACATTTTCTTACCTATACAGTAAGCAACTTTTCCAGTAATTTTCAGATCTTGTAACTACTGTGATTTCAAACTTGAATCTTGGAATAATTTATGAACAATGGAGGATATCCATTCAAGCCTATGCCACCATCTTATCCTTGGACTGGTGGAATTAGGTTAGAAGTTCTTGAAATATTTTGAGAATAGTTTATTAGGAATTGGATGGAACTTTGTTGCTTCTTGTGAGCAGACCTGAAGAGTAAGGATAAAAATCTTGAAGAGCACCTTGTAAAAGCAGTGTATTGAAGAACCATTGTAGGTAGTTCAGAAGTGTTTTAACAAAATTATGATTGGGGATATTTATTCGGCATGTTTGGAAACTTTATTAGGCTTGAATAGACAAATCTTGCCAGATTTTATTCTTGTGAACAAAATAGGGTCATGGTTGAAGCATTTTATAAAGCTACTTTGTAGTGCTTGAAGACTTGTTTGAACTTGAATTCATCTTGTTGGGAGAATTGTTGAAGATCTTATTGAAGACTTGTTGAGTTACTAGTAGACTTTTGAAATATACTAAAGCCGTTGAAGATACATTTGGAGTAATACCATTGATGTAATTCTAAAGTAACTTTTGAGACATGAAGAGGGGATTTTTTACTAGTGAATGATAAGGAAGAACTGGAGACACTTTTACAAAGCTAGATTAAAAATGATGCGATGAGGACATATTGAAGCTAAAATTAAAAAAATTGAAAACTTTTACCCTTAAACAGGATAGATGGCATCTCACCTTGAGCTTGGACATTGGGGATTTATTTTTTTGAAAGCCCACATTGATCAAATTGATCAAGAAAAATGGTTCAGGCTGCAAGTTAAGTAGCTTAGACTTGTACTAGATATTGAAGACCCGTATACTCTATTGTCCTGTCGAAAATATTGTATTGAGGCCTCCTAAGACCTACATTTTGGACCTGTATAGTAAGCAAATTTTCTTGTAATTTTCAGATCTTTGGACACAATATAGTTTGGTCTTGTAACTACTGTGATTTCAGACTTGAATCTTGGAATAATTTGTGGACAATGGAGGATATCCATTCAAGCCTATGCCACCATCTCATCCTTCGATTGGTGGAATTAGGTTAGAAATTCTTGAAATATTTTGAGAATATTTTATTAGGAATTGCATGGAAATTTGTTGCTTCTTGTAAGCAGACCTAAAGAGTTGAGGATAAAAATCTTGAAGAGCACCTTGTAAAAGCAGTGCATTGAAGAACCATTGTAGGTAGTTCAGAAGTGTTTTAAAAAAATCATGATTGGGAATATTTTTTCGGCATGTTTGGAAACTTTATTAGGCTTGTATAGACAGATCTTGCCAGTGTTTATTTTTGTGAACAAAATAGAGCCATCATTGAAGCATTTTATAAAGCTACTTTGAAGTGCTTGAAGACTTGTTTGAACATGAATACGTCTTGTTGGGAGAATTGTTGAAGATCTTATTGAAGATTTGTTGAGTTACTAGTAGACTTTTGAAATATACTAAATCGGTTGAAGATACATTTGGAGTAATATCATTGATGTAATTATAAAGTAACTTTTGAGACATGAAGAAGGGATTTTTTACTAGTGAATGATAAGGCAGAACTGGAGACACTTTTACGAAACTAGATTAAAAAAGATGCGATGAGGACATATTGAAGCTAAACTTAAATAAAAATTGAAAAATTTTACCCTTAAACATGATAGATGGCATCTCACTTTGAGCTTGGACATTGAGGATTTATTTTTTTGAAAGCCCCCATTGGAGGTATGGTAGGGGACATTGGACCAACAACAGCCCATGGAGTAGTGTGAGGTTCACCAATAGAGATAGGTTTATTCTGTTGTTTGCCGATATCAACAGCCAGATAGTACAGACGATGGTGGAGGGCACGGTGAGATAGGTTACACATTGGGTTCAATGAGCTTCGAGCAATTAAGTAAAAGTGATGCATGAAAAAAAAATCGTAGAACCAACAGCATTAAAAAAAAAAAAATCATAAAACCAACAACATCAATAACAAAAATCCAAGAACCAACAACATCGTACAACAAAGGGAAAAAATTCATAGCCAGTCGATCCTTACCCCAAAAAAAAATTTAAGAATCAACAACATCTTAGAACAAATAGAGGAAATACAAATGCAAGAGATAGAAAAATATAATCTTATAAATCCAACTAACCTGTGATTCCAAGTATGCAAACTTCAATTGTGAATTTGCTGCTGCCCGCCTCTTCCTCTTCAAAAGCCTCCAAGTTCTTTCTGATGCGTTTTTATCCCTGGAAAATTTTGCCAGCCCTAAAATATTTAACCACATTATCTATTTCTCAAGAAATATATCCAAACCCTCCAGTCAACAGCAAAAATTTGGCGCCAAAGAACGAGAACATCCAGTTTTCATCCAGTTTCATCTAAACTTTAGAACCATCGGCAAAAATTGGACATCAAAGACATCCTCTTCTTGAACCAGTCCGTGGTAAGAACAAAATTTTTCCGTGGTAAGTCTGCCCCTTTTATACCAGTGACAAGTTACTTTCATACCGATACACACACAGTGGTTTGATATTTTTTTAATTAAATCGACCCATGCGACTTTGATAGACTTAGTTTGATATATTTTTAATTAAATTTTGATTAAATCGACCCATGCACTCCCCTAGACTACCACTTGACTTTGATAAACTTCTGTAGTGCCATGCGCTCAAACATTTTATAAATCTAATTAAAATATTAATATTAATATTTATTATTTTAGTTATTAATTAAATACAAAACCGTAATATATTTACAAGTTAATTTCATATAATATAATTAAAATGAATAAAATATAAATATTGATAATTATTTTTTTAATAAATTCAATAAAATATAAATATTGATATTTACTATTTTAATAAATTAATTAAGGTTTATATCTAAAGTAAAAATGTTCCATACGCTCTCCAATGGGATTTAGGTTGGAGTTAGGTTTGAGCAACACGTGGAAGGTGCCTCTCATGAGTAAATACAAGTGGAGTGAGGATGAGGGAGTGTCATGCTCTCGAGTTAGTGTCGCAACGACCGAGTGGCGGGGGGCGTGCCTTGCCCCGATGGGTTCCCAACTCGAGTATGTGTGACGACGATCTGCAATGGGCGCGCCATATTGGAAAACGCTCGCCTTGGGCGTGTAGTGTAGCGGCGGGCAGAATCATGCGTTTTGGCAGACGCGACGAGTGGCAACGTCGGACGGGTGTGTGCCAGCCCATAGCGGGCGGACGAGTCAAAGGTGTCAGGAAAAGTCGTCTTGGTGAGCACATTCAGTGATAGGGGAGTGCGGTGTAGCGGTTGGATGAGCTGGGTACGAGAGGGCACCAGTGACCGATCAATTGACCCAAGCGACCGACCGGCATAGAAAGTCTTGTGCGATGGAGAGTGCAAGCATTGGAAGTTTATATGGAGCGGCTAAGACATAATTATGGCTGGGCCGATGTGTTATCACTATTTGAGGGGCCGACACTTCATAATTGTGTGCAGGTTGACGTGATGGTGGGCAGGTTGACTCATGCAAAGTCTTGACCTGGGGTTGCTACACGGAGTTGCGGCGAAGGATTAAAGAGAAGGGTTGAGGGAGCATTAACGGAAAACAAACAAGACTTGTGCATAAAGGTTCTAGCAAAGTCAGGTTGCAGGTCGTGCAGACCATGTACCCACATTGCCGCACCACGAGAAGAAACTGTGTGCAAGAACAGGCGCGGGGCGAGTCGGTGATTTTGCAAGGCGCGTTCACAACATTTGGGTGTTTTCCAAGGTGCGTTCTAAACAGTGGGCGGAGCCCGGTGATTCAGGGTGCGCGTTCAAAAAAGGTGTTTAGAAGTGTGGAGGAGGTCAGGGAGTGGGCAAAGTTGTGCAGCAAGTGACCTAGTTGACCTGAGTTGCACGACAATGGGTCGACTTGGGCAAACACATGCAAAGAGTGACCCTGGTGACTTGGGTTGCACGCATTTTGGTAGGACTTCAGAAAATTGTATTTTGAAGGTAAATTTGGGGTTTCCATCGAACTTTGCTATTATTGAGAGGTGTTGGTCCTCGCGGTGGCCTCCAGGGAGGAATTGTAAACGTCGTAGGAAGGTTTACATGATAGGGAGTGGCTAATTGTGTGTACTGCTTGTTGTGCACATTTGTTGGTGCGGTGTGTTCAACCGGTCCCTACTGCTCATTTTCTTCACCATTGACTACGTCTATGTCGAGGATAAGAGGTTGAAGGGAATTAGTGAGCTCACCCGTTTGCTTTTCTTGGTTTTCGGTGAGCCCGTTTTTTTGTGCTAAGAGAGGAAGCTGGAACCTCCAGTCTAGGAAACCTCGAGGGTGGTGGTGGAAAACTATAGTTTCTTTTCCCAATTTTGTGCCCTTCAGCGTGGGTGCGACGATGTTTGGTGGATTGGTGTGTGGTCTCTGTGCGGAGAATTTGGAGGTTGGTCGCTACCCTGCGGGAAGTTACCCTCAGACATTAGCTACGTTGTCATCGTTTATTGTTCAATTTCCTGTGTTGGTTTAATGGTGGGTGGTGGTATTTGGTTTTCCTGGTGGTGGCAGTCTTTATAATGTTTCTTGGAGAACTATCATCTAGTACTTATCAACAACCTAATGGAAAGAGTGGACACAACTGAGAGAATTTTAACACTTGAGATGGATTCAAAGAATCTTGTAGTGAAATGTAACACTTCGATATCAAAATTGCAATTTTCCATTTATAATGTGGCACAATTAAAAATTACTGACATAAATGACTAATTCATATACTTGTTGTACTTGTCATGTTTTTATTCTTGGACTATAATAGTCATTTACATTAACCATTATTAATTTTGTCACTTATTATCTAGTCATTTATTTTAATCATAGACTAAATTAGTCATTTAAGTTAGTCGCTTTTAGTTTAGTCATTTATTATCTAGTCATATATTTTATCCCTGGACTAAATTAGTCATTTAAGTTAGTCGCTTTTAGTTTAGTCACTTATTTTCTAGTCGTATATTTTATTCCTAAACTAAATTAGTTAAGTTAGTCATTTTTAGTTCGGTCACTTAAAATTGCTCAAATTTAGTAGTAATTCACTTGAAATAATAGCGATGACTAACTTTTTTAGTCACTTGGTCATTAATTTCATCATTTTTTACTAGTGAATACTACATGGTAATGATATGGTAGAAGGTATGTCTAATTTCTCTTTGGATTTCCATTTATGTGAACATTGTGTATATGGGAAGTAGAATTGGGTGAGTTTCCCCTTGGGTGCTAAGAGGGCGAAAGGGATATTAGAGCTTGCGCACAGCGATGTGTTTGGACCTGTGTCGGTTCCATCACTAGGTAATTATGTGTACTATGACTCATTTATAGATGACTTATTAATAAATACATGGATATATTTTCTCAGTAATAAATCTGAATTCTTTAACATGTTTAAATAATTTAAGGATATGGTGGAAAATAAAAAAGAAAAGAAGATTAAGGTGTTAAGGAATGATAATGGTGGAGAGTTGTGCGAGGAATTTGAAGAGTTTTGTAAGAAGTGTGGTATATCATGGTAGAATACTACTCCATACACACCTAAGAAAAATGGTGTTGCTGAAAGAATGAACAGGATATTGATGTAAAATGTAAGAATCATGCTTAGAGGCATTGGATTAGGGCAGAAATTCTAGGTAGAGGCAATAGATATGGCATGTTACTTAGTTAACAGAACACCCTCATCAGTGTTGGAGTATAAGAATCCACATGAGGTATGGACTGGTAAGAGACCCTCTCTTTCACTTCTAAGGGTATTTGGTTGTGATCCATATGTACACGTTCCAAATGGGAAAAGAACCAAATTGGATAGTAAATTTGAAAGGTACATATTTATTGGGTATACAGATGGTTTAAAAGGTTATAAGATTTGGAACCCTGAAGCAAGGAAGGTTGTATACAACCGAGATGTGGTGTTTAAACAGGTGATGAATTTTATTAAACAATAAGTCCTGCCAAAGGAGCCTAAAAAGATAGATTTTGAACCGAAGAAGGAAGAATTAGACTCTACAACAGAATAAGAATCAGAAGAAGAGCCACAAACTCCAATTTTGAGAAGATCAGTTCGAGAGACAATTTAGCTAGAGAGGTATATCCCATCTGATTTCTGTTCAAAATTTTATTTAGCTATTACTGATTATAATCCCAGAACTGTCAGGGAGGCATTGGATTTAGAGGATGGGAAACTCTAGAAAGAGGCCATGGTTGAGGAAATGGCACATTTCAACAAAAATAAGGCTTGGGATCCGGTGGAGTTTTCAACTGGAAGGAAACCCATTGGCAACAAATGGGTGTTTAAGAAGAAGATGAATGCAAAAGGAAAGGTGGAGAACTACAAATCTTGATTGGTATTAAAAGGTTATTCCCAAGTGTTGGGAATTGATTTCCATGATATTTTTTCTCCTTTTGCCAAGTTAGATTATATTATATTACTTTTATCTGTTGTTACTGATTTTGATTTTGAGGTAGAAAATATTGATGTGAAGATGACATTTCTTCATGGGGATTTAGTAGAAAAGATCTACATGAAGCAAACAGAAGGCTTTGTGGTGAAGGGTAAGAAATAACTCGTGTGTAGGTTACAAAATTCTTTGTGTGGATTAAAACAGTTACCAAGGATGTGGTATTATAAATTTGATATATATATATATATATATATATATATATATATATATATATGGGGACTTGGATTCGCAAGAAGAAAATCATAGCATTGTGTGTATCTTAAATTAATTGGTGATCATGTTATTTATTTTTTCTTGTATGTGGATGATATT